>CAXHSM010001376.1:324969-496176 GCA_964019185.1 Maratus speculifer | reverse complement strand
AGGAGAAAAAAAAACATGTTTAAACAAAGAAAAGAAATACAGTTCCTATAATCCGCAATTTTCTATAATTCGCGTTACTTTACGAATGTAAACAGTGAAATAAACAGTTCAGAAAGTTTAGAAATTAATGATCCAAAAATAATTTTTTAAAACAAATAATAATTAAAAAAATGGAAAAAATCATAATAAAATATTTACTTTTTTAAATATAACCCTTTTATTTTATGAACAGTAAATAACAAACTGTACTACTTAACATATGTAATATTCATATGTAATTACTTTTATTTAAATGCACATATATATCATTTTTAAAATAAAATAACTAAAGGCATTTTTTGGGATAGCATATTAAACTAATTATTAGACTTCATATTTATCTTTACATATTATACTGACTATAAAGATAAAATTCTGTCTAGGTATAATAAAATGATGTATAATCCATATTATTCTATAATCCACGCTATTCCATAATCCGCATAACCTTTGGCCCCAACTTGTGCGGATTATAAAACTTTGAATGTAAGCACTTTTTTCATATCATTCTTGCCTCGTTTTTGAGGAGAGGCAATCCCCCTACTACTTTTTGGGTATAATGTGGTGACACTGTGTGCTAATATGGAACTATAGCAAAGGAAGCATCTAGTCTGTTGAATGATAAAAAAAAAAATGCAAATCTATCTCAAGCAGAAAAAAATGTATCAACACAATATTTTCATTTCATTTTTGACCATTTCGAGATGAGGAGGCTGTAATTCCAATCAGCTTCTTCCCATCTTAGATTATGCTGCGATCTAAAGTTGGATTAATATGGGATTAATGATAATCGCTATTTTGCTGCATGACAAAAGAAAAAAAATGTAGATTTAGCTAAAATGGTGAGGAAAAAACGTTTTTTCCATTTAATTTTAAATACAGTCAAAATTCTATAATCCGCACAGGTTGAGGACAGAGGTTGTGCGGATCATGGAATATTGTGGATTATAGAGTACTATGGAATATGCATAATTTTATTATTCCTAGGGAGCATTTTAATTTTATAATCAGTACTAGTATAACAACCCCGTCAAAAATGACGGAATTTTCATTTTCATTTTATTTTCATAATAATACAAACAGAATGAAGATTTTAGTATTGAAGAGTTTGTATTGTAGAAAAGCACATTTTAAAAATAACAATAGATTTCTACAAATACAAATGATAAATTTTTTTTAAATTTTTTTTTTAACTTGATGTTTAGTTTTTGAACAAATTTTAATTTCAAAACAAAGAGCAGTATTTATTACAATAACGATAATAATAATTAGCAAAATGAAACTCAATTTCTGAAGATTTCACAAAGCATTAAAATTAAATATTGGAGTATTTTAAATTTTAAAATACATTATTTTTATTAAAAGTATGATTCGGCAGTGGCTTTAATCATGGGCATATGATACTTTTAGTTTGATGCTTTTAGGCATGAATTAAGAAGCTTTGTGTTTTGTTTTTTAAATTTGGATTTGGCGCTATCTATACGCAGTTAATATAAACAAAACAACTTTTTTTAAAAAATAGCAGTTTTATTTTGAAAATAGCAAGTTTTTCAAGAAAATTCGCATATTTTCGACTATCTCTCGAGAAAATTCGTTTATTTCCCTTGATTTTTCGAGAAAATTTGTTTATTTCCCTTGTTTTTTCGAGAAAATTCGCATATTTTCCGCGATTTTTTGACAAAATTTGCGTATTTTCCGCAATTTTTCGACAAATTTCGCGTATTTTCCCCGATTTTTCGACAAAATTCTCGTATTTTCCGCGATTTTTTGACAGAATTCGCGTATTTTCCTTGATCTTTCGTCAAAATTCTCGTATTTCTCACGATCTTTCGTTAAGATTCGCCTATTTCCCACTATTTTTTGACAAAATGTGCGTATTTTCCCCGATTTTTCTACAAAATTTTGATATTTTCCCGGATCTTTCTTCAAAATTCGCGTATTTTCGGACGATTTTTCAGAATAATTTGAGTATATTACACGATTTTTCGATAAAATTCGAGTATTGCCATCTCGATTTTCTTTCGCGAGCTAATCGCCGTCTACGTTCAATCGGCGTTTCGTTATTTTCATCAGGCATTGCTAAAATTATCGTTAAATTACAGAAACAACGATTTACTAGAAAATATATAAACCTACCGCGTGTTCAAAAAGATCAACAAACACACGTGCGTTCTCAAGTACAAATAATTTTGATTGAACGATTCTCAAACGTGATTGATTCACTACATTTTTTGCGAGAAGAATACCACGATTCAGGCTACTTTCGCTGATAGCGAAACGTGACTAACCAATCAGAATTCTGCATTTTAAGAAACAGTGAAAAGTTCTTAAAAATGCATGCTTCTGATTTAGATCTCTAATAATTATTAGCAAAGTGAAATGTAATTTCCGAAAATATCACATTAACTTTTTGATATGCCGAACATAAGCTCGTGTTTATTGCAAAGTTCGATTCTTTATATTATTTGCCAATAGATGATAGCAAAAAGAGTTTTTGACAGTTTTAAACAAAATCAAATTATTTAAAGAGTTTAATATGATTTTACAAATATTTTAAGAACAGAATTAGATAATTGACGTGTAATTTTTTTTTTATTTTTTATTATTTTTTTTTTTAATAATGCGTTTAAAGAGTCATTCATTTGTTTCAAGATTTGGAAAATCTGAATGGCAACAGAGTTCGTTTGTTTATATCGTAATCTGATGTTTACAATTACTTATTTTTAATTTGGAGCCTAATACATTATAATTGGATATGATATACATGTTTTATAGAAAAATATGCTGTTTAAACGTTATTTTAAGTAAAAGAAATTATCTTTTATCTGTCATATGTCTGCATTTGTTTTCCATTAAGCCTAACGTGGCGTATTGCTAGGGTCCATTCACAGATAGGAGTGGCGAATCCTGGAACCGTTCCACACACATCTCTCCAGAACGCATTTTATTATAAGTAGATAGTATGAAAAGATAAATATGAAATATAATAATTAATTTAACATGCTATCTCAAAAAGTGCATTGTTAAAGTTATTTTATTAAAAAATTGATATATATATATGTGTTCAAATAAAAACAATTACATACATCCATAATAGAGTTTATTTTTTACTGGTATTAAAATAAAAAAGTTATATTACGAAAATTAGATCTTTTATAATGATTTTTTTCAAATTTTTTGTTATTTGCTTTAAAAAATCATTTTTGGATCATTAATTTGTAATTTTTTTAAACTGTTTATTTCATTGTTTACATTCGTAAAGTAACGCGAATTATAGAAAATTGCGGATTATGGGTGCGCAGATTATCGATCCTTGACTCTGTATTTAGGGAGGAGAGGGGGAGTGGCTGTAACGCCAGCAACCCCCTTTCTCTTCTTTGGTGTCAATGTAGACTAATATAGGACTAATGAGAATGAGTCTTCCACTATACAATAAATAAATAAATAAAAACTTTCCGAAAAAGAAAATTAAGAAAAATTAGCAATTTTTTCATGTCATTTTCGAAAATTCTGGAGGGGGAAGACTATAGCCTCATCAGCCCCACCCCCCTTGGGTACGCCCGTTTGTACAAGAGTTATAAGATCTGAGACAACCTTTTCCGAAAATTTGAAACCATTCAGCCATTGAAATCTCTTTTGATGTGTGATTACTAGGGCCAAAAGACACGTTGGAACTGTCCCAATGTAACTCTAAGGGCCGATATTTTATAAAACATGCTAGACCTCAATATTGGAACTTCGTAGGATAAATTAAGGAACATGAAAAATAGCTTTAATTTACGGGTATTCATATTCTTAAATGTTCTTTATACAGTAGAACCTCCATAAGTTGACCACCCAAGGGACTGTAACTAAGTGGTCAATGTATGGAGGTGGTCAACTTAGGGATTTTTAGAAAATATTTAGTACAATGTCAGCAAAAATTTAGTAAACTTTTCTAATATCATTAAGGAAAAATTTAGAAATAAAATTAGCACTTACTCATTTTTATTTTGACTGAAGGTCCAGCACATGTTTATTGTTTTTGAAAGAATAATTCAATTTTTGTTTGAGTCCTCTTTTAGTTCATTAGGTAATTACAAAAAGCACTTTTACAGTTTACAAGTCCATTAAGCATGCTTGGGCATTTTTCTACAGCGAAATCTTTAAGTTGCTCCATCATGCGCTTTACATCCTCTTCCTTCAGAGTTGGGTACTTTTAAGTTTCGTTGTCACTTGGACGAAACTTGTACCTTAGAGTCCTCGCTGTGCTTAGTTTCAGAGAGTATCTCATTAAAAATTGTCTCTGGATCTGGTTCAGCAGATGTTGCTAACTCATCATCCATAGTAACAATCTTCAAAATCAACCCCATCAAAAACTTGCAAGGGAGATAGAGGAAGCTCATCCTCTTGCACCGATGATCTAGCTGTAACAAATTCAGCTTTCTTAAAACAATTCTTAATCGTAGTGTGCGTCACTTTATTCCAAGCAGAATTAATCCAATGAACGGCATTCAAAGCATTTAGTGTGACAGCTGTTGACGATGTCAATGCAGAAGAACTACAGTCTTGAGCTTTCATAATCACCCATTCCAAAAGTTGAGCTCTGTAGTGCACTTTGAAGGACTGAAAAATGCCTTGATCTAAAGGTTGTGTTTTTGAAATTGTGTTTGGGGTCAAAAACTTGAGCTTTACATTTCTGAGATTATTCACTTCAGGGTGGCAGCGGCAGTTGTCCACGAAAAGCAGAATAGACTGCTTCTTTTTCCGCATTTCTGCGTCAATTCCTCAAATCCATTCTTCGAACAAAGCACTAGTCATCCAAGCAGATCTATTCGCTCTCCAAAAAAACAGGAAGGTCTTCCGGTTTTACATTTTTAAATGCACGAGGTTTAGTGCATTTGCTGATCACTATAGGCTTCAATTTTTCCCCAGTCATACTAGCACATAGAAGAACAGTAAAACCCTGTTTTAAAAGTTTTCCTCTTTTGCAAGTATCGCCCTTCATTACCAAACTTCTATCAGGCTTTGCTTTAAAGTAGAGACCGCGCTCATCAGCATTAAAGATGTTCTCATTCTTAAAACCTTTAGCAAACTCTGGGAATTTTTCAATAAACTTCTCCACCACTTCAGATTAAACCTCATTCAATTCCTGATACAAAACTATTTGAGAAATCTCGTATCGTAGTTTGAATTTTTCAAGCCAACCTGCTGACGCTTGGAAGTCCTCGATTTGAAATTCTTTTGCAATTTTTTTCATACTTCCTGAAGCATAGCTCCTGATATTCTTACATTGATTGATCTCATCTCTTTAAACCAACGAAATGTGGCTTCGTTCACAGAGACGAGGCATGTTTTTTGCGTTTTCTTTGGAGTTCCCCGTTTTCGGAAGAATATCTTTCTAGATATTCTGCCTTGCAGTTTAAAATGTTGCTTACAATTGTCTTGCACACACCAAATTTTTACGCTGTTTTTCTTTGGCTGCTGCTTTCCAGAAAATTGAGTAGATCCACTTTCTCCTTTAGGTTCGTTTAGAGCTTTTCTTTGCACCATTTTTAATGAAAATTCGAAAATAAACGTCAGGTCCCGTCACAAGGCGATATGCAGAAAAAAAGAACAGAATGTATTTCACATGTGTATTTCGACAATCCCTTCATTTCTCAACCAGACAGCAGGCGCCAGGGATCACGTGAGCTACTAGATATTGACATTAAAAACATTTTTTCTAGTTCTTTTAGTTCATGTAATGTAAAACTAGAACATAGTAGTAAACTACATTATTTCTTGATCTTCTAAAAGTGGAATAAAATAAAATATCGTTTCAATGTTAAAAAGAAAAGAGTTGCTACAATATTAATTCTTATTTAGAATCATGAATTCTAACAAAGCAACTTAATATGCTCACCTGTAACTATGTATATAACGTATACTTTGAAATAATAATAGTGTACAAAAAGTTCTCATGAATATGATTTTTACAAATGGTGAAACAAAACTTCAAATAGTTCGTGAAATTAAAAACAGAATCATGACTTCTTCAAACTACCCCCACTATTTTTTTCAATTGTGATATAATGTGGGAGAAAAAACGGTGGGAAAAGCAAATTCAAGAAAACATCAGTGGTCAAGTTACAGAGAGTAGAACCCAACAAAAAGTGGTCAACATACAACTTACGGAGGTGATCAACATAGAGAGTTAATTCTCTATTGAAAATGCACTGCGAAAATTCAAACTAATAAATTTCGGCCAACTTAGAGAGGTGGTCAACATAAAGAGGTGGTCAACTTTGGAGGTTTTACTGAAATAAATTTGGTGCTCCGGTATTAATGCCACCGCAACAGAAGTTGCGGTAATGCGCTAATAAAGAGCAATCTTGTTGTTAGTGCTTTCTTTTTTTGCTCATTTTTAACGCCATTTTTAGCGTTTTTTGTGCTTTTTGTTGCTCATTTTTGACGCCATTTTTTTTTGGGGGGGGGGGGGGGCGAACAACAAGATTGCTCTTTATTGGCGCATTACCGCAACTTCTGCTACGGTGGCGTAAATACGTAAGTACCATAAATTTAATTAACTTTTAAATAATCTCATAATAAATT
This sequence comes from Maratus speculifer, assembly GCA_964019185.1. Taxonomy (NCBI): domain Eukaryota; kingdom Metazoa; phylum Arthropoda; class Arachnida; order Araneae; family Salticidae; genus Maratus; species Maratus speculifer. The sequence goes on along the minus strand of CAXHSM010001376.1, from coordinate 489,564 downwards.
GACTTTGAAAAGGACTTTTAATCATCAAAAATGGAGTTGCTTACCTGGAATGTTACTAGATTGTCTGCAAGACATGATAAAGAGAATATTGCCCAGTTAAACAGATGGCATTGAGCTCACAGGCTACGCATGCTAATTGTACATTACATCCTTGTATTTTCGTTAATTCCGTTCGAAAAAAAAATTAAGAAGGGAAACAGCTCTCCCCTTTCTCCTTTTTTATACTTAATCATTGAACTTCCAAAACTATCAAGTACATGCTTTATCATATTAAAAAATCTATATACAAAATTCAGAGCAAATCGGATAATTCTTAATAAAAACCCATTTAGCATTTATATAATTTAAGGAGGAGTTATTCCCCTCTTTTATACTTAACCATTAAACTTCCAAAACTATTCAGAGATTTGAACGAAATCTGACAACTCTGATTGAAAAATCCATTTATGCAAGTTAAGGGGAGGGGCATTAGAACCCCCGTTCCCCCTGTTTATACTTTTTCAATGAACACCTAATAACAGCCACGGACTCGCCTCATCAGAATGATCCTATGGCTAAATTTTGAACGAAAACTGTTAATTCTGCATGAAAATCCCGTTTATATCAATTAAGGGGGGGGGGCATGAGCCCCCCGTTCACCCTGTTTATACTTATTCAATGAACACATAATAACAGTCACGGTATCACCTCATCCGAATGATCCTATATCTAAATTTTGGACAAAAACAGTTAATTCTGCATGAAAAACCCGTTTATATCAATTAAGGGGAGGGGCATGAACCCCCCATTCCCCCTGTTTATACTTATTTAATGAACACCTAATAACAGCCACGGTATCGCCTCATCCGAATGATCCTATATCTAAATTTTGAACGAAAATTGTTAATTCTGCATGAAAATCCCGTTTATATCAATTAGGGGGGGGGGCATGAGCCCCCCGTTCCCCCTGTTTATACTTATTCAATGAACACATAATAACAGTCAGGGAATCGCCTCATCAGAATGATCCTATATCTAAATTTTGAATGAAAACTGTTAATTCCGCATGAAAATCCCGTTTATATCAATTAGGAGGGGGCATGAGCACCCTGTTCCCCCTGTTTGTACTTATTCAATGAACACAGAATAACATTCACGGAATCGCCTCATCAGAATGATCCTATATCTAAATTTTGGACGAAAACTGTTAATTCTGCATGAAAAACCCGTTTATATCCATTAAGGGGAGGGGCATGAGCCCCCCGTTCCCCCTCTTATACATATCGAATGAACTCCAAAAACTAATCAGGGAAGCGCCTTATCAGGATATACCTATATACAAAATTTCAAGTGGATCCGATATTTTTATCTTGAGTTATCGCGTTACGCACGAACGCACGTACATACAGAACGGACGGGCACATAAGCTCTCAGGCTATGATAGCCTGTGAGCTAAAAACACATATGGTAGTAGGAAATACTGGTGACAATTTTTTGCCCCATGGATTTGAGAGGTAAATTTTTGTCCCTAAGTGCCCCCTTCTTCCTTATGTAAGTCTTATTGAGGAATCTGGGTAAAATCTTGAGCATTTAGATTCTTAAGCAGACTAAAAATTTTATTTAAATAAAAATAATTTATCTTCCAAATCCAAGACTGGGGAAGCACAGTTGCGATTTGGACAATGCCCTCGCTGACATATGGTCAACGCTAGCAATTTGGCTAATTAAAAATAAAAAAAATTCGTCAAATGAAAAAAGTAGTAGCCAAATAGTTTGGTCGCGTAGCACTGAAAAAATTATCTTTAGTCCTTTAATGTACCCCTTTTTTTTCAATATGTTCTGAAATAACCTAAGTTTTTACGACCGTGACAACGATTGTTATTAATCTGATTTCGACTATCCGCTACCAATATATTAAATATATATATATATGCATACGTATGAAAAACGAAAAAGAAAAGAAAGAAAAAGCAGAAGTTGAGCACTAGCAATTTGGCGAATCTATTCGCTTGTTTACTCCCCAAATGAATAATTTAGTCGCAATTTGGCGCAGTGGCGAGCGACAGCCAGAACTCTGGGTTTGGACACACCGAAAACTCTGCCTATGATTTATCCAGTTGAAATAATAATTAAAAAATAATAATAAAATCTGTTCATTAGAAATTTTTATTTCATAATTTAAAGAAAAAAACTATGTCAGATTTTTTTTTTTATCTTTTTTTTCTGAAAGAGAGAGAGATTGGCTAAGCCGAATGCTAAAAACAACTAATAAATACTATTAAAAAATGAGAAAAATTAAATAAGATTTATTTATTTTTGTTAGTAGTTAAAAAATAAAGCAAAATACTGCCACTAGTAGATTTCAACAGGTTCCATGATTTGAACGTTACCTTGATAACGAATTTTGCATCCTACATTAGATAGATATTAACGAAGAGATTAAAATGTTCAATTTCTACATTTAAAAAAATTAATTTCAAACAATTTAAACTCCGTACTGTAGATAATCACGGAAGGACAGGATATTTATATGATTATTATCACTTTTGGGTCCATTTTATTTTCAATTTTCAGAAAAATATTTTTAGGTTAATAACATTAGCTATCCGAATTGTTTAATTAGTGTTTAACGAATATTTCATTTCCAGAAAGATAACGAATACTGTTGTTTTGCGTACGATTCAATTAATTCTCATGTGACAGTAAGTTAAGGAAGAAATTTTGAAGAAGTTTAGAAAATATTGTATTACAGTAAGATTCAACTTATATTACAACTTTTTAATACTTTTTACACTTTATTACACATGATTCTTTTAGAAAAGTAACTTTTATTTTAAATTTAAAGAGTGAAATACTTGTTTAAAACAAAAAAACGCAAACTGTGCAAAGAGAACTAAGAAGTTAATTATTATTATTATTATTATTAAAGACTAAACATAAATGAAGTCATATAGTAAATGCATAGACATATACTAACATTACTACATGTAAATATTAGCAAAAATATTTCTTAAAACAAAATAATACTCCATTAAAAGCCATGTACTATTAATAGTACACCAGACCCGAAAGCGTTAATTTATTGAATATTTTTTAATGTGATGTATCACAATGCTAGCTAAGAATGTAGAACCAACAGAGTGAAAAATGTCCAAGCAGGGAATCGAACCTGGAGTCTTTGAAACAGCGCTCTAAGTGCTCAACCATTTAAGCTATGAAACAGGACGATACCCAGCTTCTTATGTTTCATTAGTAGCGTATGCAGGATTTTATTTCGGAGGGCTGAGGTCTGACTTAATATTCCATATCACTTCTATACCATATGAAACAAGTTGAATTGTTTCGTAAACATAAGTAATTTTAGACAAAAAGAAGGGAAAGGTGCAGGGCTAATTCTGTTGAAAATTTTAAGAAAATTAAAATAAATCGGTCTGCAATCTGATATTTTTGACTTAAAAAATGTATCATGATTTTTGAGAAATGGATGCCAGAAAAAACACTTTCATCAAATGTTTGCAGAAAAAATGTCCGATTTAGTTAAAGATAGCGAAAAAAACCCAAATTTTGTCAATAGACAGCGAATACAATGCGAATATTATAAATTCATCGCGAGAAAATATCAACTTCCATCAGCTAATCGCAGAGAAAATGCAAACTTCTTCAATCGATCGCGGAGTAAAAGCGAATTTCATATAACTATTCTTGAAAAACGCATATTTCTATGAAGGATCGGGAAACAAATGCGAATTTCATAAAAAAAGATGAAAAAAGCAAATTTCAATAAAAGATCATGCAAAAAATTGCGAATTTCGTTAAAGGGCCGCAGGAAAAAGATAATTTCGTCGACAGGCCACAGAAAGAAAGTGAATTTTGTTAAAAAACCGCAGAAAAAAAGCAAATTTCGTCAAATGATTGCATTCATCAAACGAAACGCGAATTTCGACAATTGGCAGCTGAAAAATGAGTTTCGCCAAAGGGTCTGCAGAAAAATACACGAATTATAACAATGGGCTTCGAAAAAATGCGAAACTCGACAAATCTTTGCAAAAAAAAAACGTATACCGTCAAAAGAAAACTGAGAAAAATGCGAATTTCGTTGAAGGATCGCAAAAAAATGCAAATTTCTTGAAGGGTTTGCAGATAAAAGCCAAATTCGTAAAAGGACCGCGGGAAAACCCCGAGTTTTGACAGAATATTGCAAAAAATGGGAATTTCGCCAAAAATAATGAAAATTTTTCATTATTTCGATAACGGTTTATGACGAAAAAAGCATATTTCATTAAAGTATCGCAGAAAAAAAAGCAAATTTCGTCAAAAGGCAACTGAATATTTGTACATTTTGACAAAATACGCAAATTTCGAGAAAAATCCGCAAAAACTGTTGCCAGTTTTCCATTGTTGATTGCTACACCCTCTTAAACAATTGAATAACTGTCTCAATCTTCATTTACATTAAAATACAATGATCCACTCATCAAATTTTTCAACCACGTGACCTACCCCAATGATCTTCTCGTACCTCAAAATAGTAGGACATTATCAGAAACGTTTTTAAGATAAAATTTGCAAATACACAAGATTTGGCCATATTATAATACAAGACTATCCTCACTTGGCGACTAATTTGGTCTTCTTTAAATGCATGCTAAGCACAACAACATGCTACTTTTATTTTTAAATTAATTTACATTTTACTGACTCAATCCGTTGCTAAATTAGAAGATTCTGAGCGAGAAATGAAAAGCTCAGTATTTGGTACGACTTGCTTACTTTATCACCAAAATTCTATTACCAAACTATAAGATGCCAATAATGGCTAAATAAAAATACAATGAAAAATAAAAAATATATAAACGCCAATAATGGCTAATCGTAAATGCCACATTCACTTTATGTTTGTTGTATCATCAAGTGACATTTTAAGTCAGCTTTTTATTTGTATTTTTATTAATATTTTGTTAATGTATTTTTTCTACAGTTATTCAGATAAAAAATACGTTAATTTGTGCAATCTGTTGAGTAGTTTGGCGATTTATATAATTTGACGAAATTGGTCGTCGGGATAATCCGGTATTTTTATATTAGACAGGCACAGGGGATAAAGCATCAAGCATTATTCCTGTCATAGTTTTTCATATTACATTAATTTTTTTAATGTAATCCATTCACTCATTTTTTAAAAATAAGACTTACATTTAAAACTGAAATATTTAAAAGCCATCGCTTTCACTTATTTCTTGAAAGAAGCAAGAAAAAAAATAAATAATACTGTAAACCAAGACACTTAATTTTACATCAAAACATTGTTTTAATTTATCATGCGAAAAATAAAAAATATTAGCTGGTAAGTTAAAAAATGGTATAAGCAAGAATTATGCTTGTCTAACATAAAAATACCAAGAACTCTTTAAGATCATGGGAAGTTTTAAATAGTTTTATTCAAAAAAAGAATTTAGATTTTTTAATTAAAAGCATATGAAAATCGAAGATGCATACGACAATCACATGTTTCAGAGCATTATAATATCAATGAAATAATAGAAATGGAACAGTATTTGGTGATTTATATCCTAAACTTAGCTATAATATGAAAATATCCAACTACCATAGAAAAGAAACAAGAGATCAGCCCAGAACTATTGATGTCAGTCACATGACTGAGGCTTTTATCATAGAGATGATAAGAGGCAATATTGGCGTCTTTTTTTCCCCTTTGTATTTGATGATGTAGGACATAAACAAGAACCAAAAGAAACAGGACCTTAGGAAAAGTCCATGTCTGATTAGCTCATAAAACTATTATTTATGAATTGAGTAAACATGCCGAATCAATATTCAATTAATTATTCATATAATTTTAGAAAAATACTCAGCTCATGCTGGGTTCAAAGAATACTTGATAATTAGATATGCTTCATCTGAATCCTTTTAAAGTTTTTTCATGAAAAAAATTTAACAAATAAGATTTTTTTTCACACAAAATATTTTTAGCATATTTCTCCTTTATTTTTAAAAGTGTTATTTCAATAAAGCATTTCCAATCGTGTAACATATTGCGATACAATTTATCCATTTCAGGTCAGATTAAGTTTTAAATTTAGAGTAAAGTTAATTTATAGTAACATAAAAAATTAAACTACCAAACAGTTTTATTGAAAACTAACGAACAGGTCTAGAGTTATTTTCTTTTTATCAAAATGACAACTGTGGAAAAATTTTACAATTTTTTATTTTATGACTAAATGCTAAACCAAAAGAGATGAGACAACGCTAAATGCAATGACATATACAGGGTTCATACTCAATTTTAACTAAAAAAGAAGTACAAGAGATTTTCAAGAGGAATCTATTTAATATGACACAGTTTTTTTTTTTAATAATGGTTATTAAATAATCCTTTGGAAAACATCTTGCACAAACAAAATATTTTCTCCAATATGAATCATATGTCTTTCTAGTTGAAAACGTCAAGAAAATTCTTTGGAACACATTTCAGAAACACAAGAATTTTATCCTGTATGCGTCAAGAGATGCTTTCTTAAACTACTACTTTGAGAAAATTTCTTGGTACATACTTCACAAGCAAAAGGCTTTTCTCCTGTATGAGTCAAGATATGTTGTCTCAAAGTACTTTTATCAGAAAACCCTTTAAAGCATGTATCACAAATAAAAGGTTTTTCACCTGTATGAATCAAGAGATGCCTTCTTAGACCACCATTACGAGAAAATCCTTTGGAACAAATTTCACAAGTAAAAGGTTTTTCTTTTGTATGTGTTAAGAGATGGGTTTTTAAGTTACCAGTCCGAGAAAATCTTTTGGAACATATTTCACAAATAAAAGGTTTTTCACCTGTGTGCCTCAACAGATGGGCTCTTAGATCACCATTACGAGAAAATACTTTAAAACATATTTCACAAGTAAGAGGTTTTTCTTTTGTATGTGTTAAGAGATGGGTTTTTAAGTGACCAGTCTGAGAAAATCTTTTGCTACATATTTTACAAATAAAACGTTTTTCACCTGTATGAATCAAGAGATGGCTTCTTAGATTACTATTGTGAGAAAATCCCTTGTAACATACTTCACAAACAAAAGGTTTTTCTCCAGTATGCGTCAAGAGATGTGTTCTTAGATGATCATTTCTAGAAAATCCTTTGGAACATATTTCACAATTAAAAGGTTTATCTTCTGCATGAGTCAAGAGATGTCCTCTTAGATTACTACTCTGAGAAAATTGTTTGGAACATATTTCACAAACAAAGGGTTTCTCTCCTGTATGTGTCAAGACATGATTTTTCAAAGCACTGTTATTAGAAAATCCTTTAAAGCATACTTCACATACCAATGGATTATCTTCTGCATGAATGCTTCTTATATGTCTTCTCAGATTACTTTTCTTAGAAAATGCTTTGGAACATACTTCACAAATAAAATAATTTTCCCATGTATCAATGGAGGAATGTTTTTCTTTTCCCCCCTTTTGAGGAACAATGTGCTGTTCACAGGAGGAGGAATTTTCTTCTGCAATCGATGACATTTTCTCAAATGAATTTAAGTTTGATTTCAGACGATAACAGGAACTTCTTCAAAGTGCCATTATGAAGAAATTGTAGCCGTTTTTATCGACGGGAATGACTTACTGAGTTTCAGGAAAAACAGTTTTATCTACCTCTAAATCTGAAAACAGAAAGAAAAATAATAAACAAGGCATTTCAAAATAAACTGCACTGAGTTTTAACTCTGAATTTAATAGCTAATTTTACAATTTTCTTTTCCTTAAATAGTACAAAATTTATGCATGAAATTATCAAATTATACATTCTTAGCTATGAACTAACTTAACAATTTTTTCATAGATGCAGGTACATAATCGTTGATGTGCATGTGATACAGTAGACAGTGCCATACCCATATTGGGAAGCTCATATACCTCGAGTGGGAAAAACTACAAATTTATTTCATTGAATGCTGGAAATTTTATTTTTTCCATTTTTACAAGAAATAAGTATTGGATTCATGAAAATTTTTGAATTCCTGTTTTCGGAGGTTCTACACGTTTTAGGGATAAGAAATTCTAAAAACATGTTTTTACAAAATGTCTATCTGTATATGACATACATTTTAAGGGCGCTTTGTCTCAAGAACTAATGCACAGAATTTCGCAAAACATTGGAGGGCCATTCCATGTCAATTCAACCAATTTTTTCCCCATTTGTAACCCGACCGAAAGGGATTTAGATGAAACTTTGTATGCACATGAATTTTATCTTGAAATGATTTCATCAGAAATTTTTCCTTCCCAAACCTCATAGTTTGTGAGATAAGGGGGTCGAATTCTTTGGTTTTTCTGAAATCGCACAGAATTTCGCAAAACATTGGAGGGCCATTCCATGTCAATTCAACCAATTTTTTCCCCATTTGTAACCCGACCGAAAGGGATTTAGATGAAACTTTGTGTGCACACTAATTTCATCTTGAAATGATTTCATCAGAAATTTTTCCTTCCCAGACCTCATAGTTTGTGAGATAAGGGGGTCGAATTCTTTGGTTTTTCTGAAATCGCACAGAATTTCGCAAAACATTGGAGGGCCATTCCATGTCAATTCAACCAATTTTTTCCCCATTTGTAACCCGACCGAAAGGGATTTAGAAGAAACTTTGTGTGCACACTAATTTTATCATGAAATGATTTCATCAGAAATTTTTCCTTCCCAGACTTCATAGTTTGTGAGATAAGGGGGTCGAATTCTTTGGTTTTTTCTAAAATCGCTCAGAATTTCGCAAAACATTGGAGGGCCATTCCATGTCAATTCAACCAATTTTTTCCCCATTTGTAACCCGACCGAAAGGGATTTAGATGAAACTTTGTGTGCACACTAATTTTATCATGAAATGATTTCATCAGAAATTTTTCCTTCCCAGACCTCATAGTTTGTGAGATAAGGGGGTCGAATTCTTTGGTTTTTCTGAAATCGCACAGAATTTCGCAAAACATTGGAGGGCCATTCCATGTCAATTCATCCAATTTTTTCCCCATTTGTAATCCGACCGAAAGGGATTTAGACGAAACTTTGTGTGCACACTAATTTTATCATTAAATGATTTCATCAGAAATTTTTCCTTCCCACACCTCATAGTTTGTGAGATAAGGGGGTCGAATTCTTTGGTTTTTCTGAAATCGCACAGAATTTCGCAAAACATTGGAGGGCCATTCTATGTCAATTCAACCAATTTTTTCCCCATTTGTAACCCGACCGAAAGGGATTTAGATGAAACTTTGTGTGCACACTAATTTTATCATGAAATGATTTCATCAGAAAATTTTCCTTCCCAGACCTCATAGTTTGTGAGATAAGGGGGTCGAATTCTTTGGTTTTTCTGAAATCGCACAGAATTTCGCAAATCATTGGAGGGCCATTCCATGTCAATTCAACCAATTTTTTCCCCATTTGTAACCCGACCGAAAGGGATTTAGAAGAAACTTTGTGTGCACACTAATTTTATCATGAAATGATTTCATCAGAAATTTTTCCTTCCCAGACCTCATAGTTTGTGAGATAAGGGGGTCGAATTCTTTGGTTGTTCTGAAATCGCACAGAATTTCGCAAAACATTGGAGGGCCATTCCATGTCAATTCAACCAATTTTTTCCCCATTTGTAACCCGACCGAAAGGGATTTAGAAGAAACTTTGTGTGCACACTAATTTTATCATGAAATGATTTCATCAGAAATTTTTCCTTCCCAGACCTCATAGTTTGTGAGTTAAGGGGGTCGAATTCTTTGGTTTTTCTGAAATCGCACAGAATTTCGCAAAACATTGGAGGGCCATTCCATGTCAATTCAACCAATTTTTTCCCCATTTGTATCCCGACCGAAAGGGATTTAGATGAAACTTTGTGTGCACACTAATTTTATCATGAAATGATTTCATCAGAAATTTTTCCTTCCCAGACCTCATAGTTTGTGAGATAAGGGGGTCGAATTCTTTGGTTTTTCTGAAATCGCACAGAAATTCGCAAAACATTGGAGGGCCATTCCATGTCAATTCAACCAATTTTTTCCCCATTTGTAACCCGACCGAAAGGGATTTAGAAGAAACTTTGTGTGCACACTAATTTTATCATGAAATGATTTCATCAGAAATTTTTCCTTCCCAGACTTCATAGTTTGTGAGATAAGGGGGTCGAATTCTTTGGTTTTTTCTAAAATCGCTCAGAATTTCGCAAAACATTGGAGGGCCATTCCATGTCAATGCAACCAATTTTTTCCACATTTGTAACCCGACCGAAAGGGATTTAGATGAAACTTTGTGTGCACACTAATTTTATCATGAAATGATTTCATCAGAAATTTTTCCTTCCCAGACCTCATAGTTTGTGAGTTAAGGGGGTCGAATTCTTTGGTTTTTCTGAAATCGCACAGAATTTCGCAAAACATTGGAGGGCCATTCCATGTCAATGCAACCAATTTTTTCCCCATTTGTAATCCGACCGAAAGGGATTTAGATGAAACTTTGTGTGCACACTAATTTCATCTTGAAATGATTTCATCAGAAATTTTTCCTTCCCAGACCTCATAGTTTGTGAGATAAGGGGGTCGAATTCTTTGGTTTTTCTGAAATCGCACAGAATTTCGCAAAACATTGGAGGGCCATTCCATGTCAATGCAACCAATTTTTTCCCCATTTGTAACCCGACCGAAAGGGATTTAGATGAAACTTTGTGTGCACACTAATTTTATCTTGAAATGATTTCATCAGAAATTTTTCCTTCCCAGACCTCATAGTTTGTGAGATAAGGGGGTCGAATTCTTTGGTTTTTCTGAAATCGCACAGAATTTCGCAAAACATTGGAGGGCCATTCCATGTCAATTCATCCAATTTTTTCCCCATTTGTAATCCGACCGAAAGGGATTTAGACGAAACTTTGTGTGCACACTAATTTTATCATTAAATGATTTCATCAGAAATTTTTCCTTCCCACACCTCATAGTTTGTGAGATAAGGGGGTCGAATTCTTTGGTTTTTCTGAAATCGCACAGAATTTCGCAAAACATTTTAGGGCCATTCCATGTCAATTCAACCAATTTTTTCCCCATTTGTAACCCGACCGAAAGGGATTTAGATGAAACTTTGTGTGCACACTAATTTTATCATGAAATGATTTCATCAGAAATTTTTCCTTCCCAGACCTCATAGTTTGTGAGATAAGGGGGTCGAATTCTTTGGTTTTTCTGAAATCGCACAGAATTTCGCAAATCATTGGAGGGCCATTCCATGTCAATTCAACCAATTTTTTCCCCATTTGTAACCCGACCGAAAGGGATTTAGAAGAAACTTTGTGTGCACACTAATTTTATCATGAAATGATTTCATCAGAAATTTTTCCTTCCCAGACCTCATAGTTTGTGAGATAAGGGGGTCGAATTCTTTGGTTTTTCTGAAATCGCACAGAATTTCGCAAAACATTGGAGGGCCATTCCATGTCAATTCAACCAATTTTTTTCCCATTTGTAACCCGACCGAAAGGGATTTAGAAGAAACTTTGTGTGCACACTAATTTTATCATGAAATGATTTCATCAGAAATTTTTCCTTCCCAGACCTCATAGTTTGTGAGTTAAGGGGGTCGAATTCTTTGGTTTTTCTGAAATCGCACAGAATTTCGCAAAACATTGGAGGGCCATTCCATGTCAATTCAACCAATTTTTTCCCCATTTGTATCCCGACCGAAAGGGATTTAGATGAAACTTTGTGTGCACACTAATTTTATCATGAAATGATTTCATCAGAAATTTTTCCTTCCCAGACCTCATAGTTTGTGAGATAAGGGGGTCGAATTCTTTGGTTTTTCTGAAATCGCACAGAATTTCGCAAAACATTGGAGGGCCATTCCATGTCAATTCAACCAATTTTTTCCCCATTTGTAACCCGACCGAAAGGGATTTAGAAGAAACTTTGTGTGCACACTAATTTTATCATGAAATGATTTCATCAGAAATTTTTCCTTCCCAGACTTCATAGTTTGTGAGATAAGGGGGTCGAATTCTTTGGTTTTTTCTAAAATCGCTCAGAATTTCGCAAAACATTGGAGGGCCATTCCATGTCAATGCAACCAATTTTTTCCCCATTTGTAACCCGACCGAAAGGGATTTAGATGAAACTTTGTGTGCACACTAATTTTATCATGAAATGATTTCATCAGAAATTTTTCCTTCCCAGACCTCATAGTTTGTGAGTTAAGGGGGTCGAATTCTTTGGTTTTTCTGAAATCGCACAGAATTTCGCAAAACATTGGAGGGCCATTCCATGTCAATGCAACCAATTTTTTCCCCATTTGTAACCCGACCGAAAGGGATTTAGATGAAACTTTGTGTGCACACTAATTTTATTATGAAACGATTTCATCAGAAATTTTTCCGTCCCAGACCTCATAGTTTGTGAGATAAGGGGGTCGAATTCTTTGGTTTTTCTGAAATCGCACAGAATTTCGCAAAACATTGGAGGGCCATTCCATGTCAATTCAACCAATTTTTTCCCCATTTGTAACCCGACCGAAAGGGATTTAGATGAAACTTTGTGTGCACACTAATTTCATCTTGAAATGATTTCATCAGAAATTTTTCCTTCCCAGACCTCATAGTTTGTGAGATAAGGGGGTCGAATTCTTTGGTTTTTCTGAAATCGCACAGAATTTCGCAAAACATTGGAGGGCCATTCCATGTCAATGCAACCAATTTTTTCCCCATTTGTAACCCGACCGAAAGGGATTTAGATGAAACTTTGTGTGCACACTAATTTTATCTTGAAATGATTTCATCAGAAATTTTTCCTTCCCAGACCTCATAGTTTGTGAGATAAGGGGGTCGAATTCTTTGGTTTTTCTGAAATCGCACAGAATTTCGCAAAACATTGGAGGGCCATTCCATGTCAATTCATCCAATTTTTTCCCCATTTGTAATCCGACCGAAAGGGATTTAGACGAAACTTTGTGTGCACACTAATTTTATCATTCAATGATTTCATCAGAAATTTTTCCTTCCCACACCTCATAGTTTGTGAGATAAGGGGGTCGAATTCTTTGGTTTTTCTGAAATCGCACAGAATTTCGCAAAACATTGGAGGGCCATTCCATGTCAATTCAACCAATTTTTTCCCCATTTGTAACCCGACCGAAAGGGATTTAGATGAAACTTTGTGTGCACACTAATTTTATCATGAAATGATTTCATCAGAAATTTTTCCTTCCCAGACCTCATAGTTTGTGAGATAAGGGGGTCGAATTCTTTGGTTTTTCTGAAATCGCACAGAATTTCGCAAATCATTGGAGGGCCATTCCATGTCAATTCAACCAATTTTTTCCCCATTTGTAACCCGACCGAAAGGGATTTAGAAGAAACTTTGTGTGCACACTAATTTTATCATGAAATGATTTCATCAGAAATTTTTCCTTCCCAGACCTCATAGTTTGTGAGATAAGGGGGTCGAATTCTTTGGTTTTTCTGAAATCGCACAGAATTTCGCAAAACATTGGAGGGCCATTCCATGTCAATTCAACCAATTTTTTCCCCATTTGTAACCCGACCGAAAGGGATTTAGAAGAAACTTTGTGTGCACACTAATTTTATCATGAAATGATTTCATCAGAAATTTTTCCTTCCCAGACTTCATAGTTTGTGAGATAAGGGGGTCGAATTCTTTGGTTTTTTCTAAAATCGCTCAGAATTTCGCAAAACATTGGAGGGCCATTCCATGTCAATGCAACCAATTTTTTCCCCATTTGTAACCCGACCGAAAGGGATTTAGATGAAACTTTGTGTGCACACTAATTTTATCATGAAATGATTTCATCAGAAATTTTTCCTTCCCAGACCTCATAGTTTGTGAGTTAAGGGGGTCGAATTCTTTGGTTTTTCTGAAATCGCACAGAATTTCGCAAAACATTGGAGGGCCATTCCATGTCAATGCAACCAATTTTTTCCCCATTTGTAACCCGACCGAAAGGGATTTAGATGAAACTTTGTGTGCACACTAATTTTATTATGAAACGATTTCATCAGAAATTTTTCCTTCCCAGACCTCATAGTTTGTGAGATAAGGGGGTCGAATTCTTTGGTTTTTCTGAAATCGCACAGAATTTCGCAAAACATTGGAGGGCCATTCCATGTCAATTCAACCAATTTTTTCCCCATTTGTAACCCGACCGAAAGGGATTTAGATGAAACTTTGTGTGCACACTAATTTTATCATGAAATGATTTCATCAGAAATTTTTCCTTCCCAGACCTCATAGTTTGTGAGATAAGGGGGTCGAATTCTTTGGTTTTTCTGAAATCGCACAGAATTTCACAAAACATTGGAGGGCCATTCCATGTCAATTCAACCAATTTTTTCCCCATTTGTAACCCGACCGAAAGGGATTTAGAAGAAACTTTGTGTGCACACTAATTTTATCATGAAATGATTTCATCAGAAAGTTTTCCTTCCCAGACCTCATAGTTTGTGAGTTAAGGGGGTCGAATTCTTTGGTTTTTCTGAAATCGCACAGAATTTCGCAAAACATTGGAGGGCCATTCCATGTCAATTCAACCAATTTTTTCCCCATTTGTAACCCGACCGAAAGGGATTTAGATGAAACTTTGTGTGCACACTAATTTTATCATGAAATGATTTCATCAGAAATTTTTCCTTCCCAGACCTCCTAGTTTGTGAGATAAGGGGGTCGAATTCTTTGGTTTTTCTGAAATCGCACAGAATTTCGCAAAAAATTGGAGGGCGCTTCCATGTCAATTCAACCAATTTTTCCCCATTTGTAACCCGACCGAAAGGGATTTAGATGAAACTTTGTGTGCACACTAATTTTATCATGAAATGATTTCATCAGAAATTTTTCCTTCCCAGACCTCATAGTTTGTGAGATAAGGGGGTCGAATTCTTTGGTTTTTCTGAAATCGCACAGAATTTCGCAAAACATTGGAGGGCCATTCCATGTCAATTCAACCAATTTTTTCCCCATTTGTAACCCGACCGAAAGGGATTTAGAAGAAACTTTGTGTGCACACTAATTTTATCATGAAATGATTTCATCAGAAATTTTTCCTTCCCAGACCTCATAGTTTGTGAGTTAAGGGGGTCGAATTCTTTGGTTTTTCTGAAATCGCACAGAATTTCGCAAAACATTGGAGGGCCATTCCATGTCAATTCAACCAATTTTTTCCCCATTTGTAACCCGACCGAAAGGGATTTAGATGAAACTTTGTGTGCACACTAATTTTATCATGAAATGATTTCATCAGAAATTTTTCCTTCCCAGACCTCATAGTTTGTGAGATAAGGGGGTCGAATTCTTTGGTTATTCTGAAATCGCACAGAATTTCACAAAACATTGGAGGGCCATTCCATGTCAATTCAACCAATTTTTTCCCCATTTGTAACCCGACCGAAAGGGATTTAGAAGAAACTTTGTGTGCACACTAATTTTATCATGAAATGATTTCATCAGAAAGTTTTCCTTCCCAGACCTCATAGTTTGTGAGTTAAGGGGGTCGAATTCTTTGGTTTTTCTGAAATCGCACAGAATTTCGCAAAACATTGGAGGGCCATTCCATGTCAATTCAACCAATTTTTTCCCCATTTGTAACCCGACCGAAAGGGATTTAGAAGAAACTTTGTGTGCACACTAATTTTATCATGAAATGATTTCATCAGAAATTTTTCCTTCCCATACTTCATAGTTTGTGAGATAAGGGGGTCGAATTCTTTGGTTTTTTCTGAAATCGCACAGAATTTCGCAAAACATTGGAGGGCCATTCCATGTCAATGCAACCAATTTTTTCCCCATTTGTAACCCGACCGAAAGGAATTTAGATGAAACTTTGTGTGCACACTAATTTTATTATGAAACGATTTCATCAGAAATTTTTCCTTCCCAGACCTCATAGTTTGTGAGATAAGGGGGTCGAATTCTTTGGTTTTTCTGAAATCGCACAGAATTTCGCAAAACATTGGAGGGCCATTCCATGTCAATGCAACCAATTTTTTCCCCATTTGTAACTCGACCGAAAGGGATTTAGATGAAACTTTGTGTGCACACTAATTTTATCTTGAAATGATTTCATCAGAAATTTTTCCTTCCTGACCTCATAAATTGTGAGATAAGGGGGTCGAATTCTTTGGTTTTTCTGAAATCGCACAGAATTTCGCAAAACATTGGAGGGCCATTCCATGTCAATTCAACCAATTTTTCCCCATTTGTAACCCGACAGAAAGGGATTTAGATGAAACTTTGTGTGCACACTAATTTTTTCATGAAATGATTTCATCAGAAATTTTTCCTTCCCAGACCTCATAGTTTGTGAGATAAGGGGGTCGAATTCTTTGGTTTTTCTGAAATCGCACAGAATTTCGCAAAACATTGGAGGGCCATTCCATGTCAATTCAACCAATTTTTTCCCCATTTGTAACCCGACCGAAAGGGATCTAGAAGAAACTTTGTGTGCACACTAATTTTATCATGAAATGATTTCATCAGAAATTTTTCCTTCCCAGACCTCATAGCTTGTGAGTTAAGGGGGTCGAATTCTTTGGTTTTTCTGAAATCGCACAGAATTTCGCAAAACATTGGAGGACCATTCCATGTCAATTCAACCAATTTTTTCCCCATTTGTAACCCGACCGAAAGGGATTTAGATGAAACTTTGTGTGCACACTAATTTTATCATGAAATGATTTCATCAGAAATTTTTCCTTCCCAGACCTCCTAGTTTGTGAGATAAGGGGGTCGAATTCTTTGGTTTTTCTGAAATCGCACAGAATTTCGCAAAAAATTGGAGGGCCATTCCATGTCAATTCAACCAATTTTTCCCCATTTGTAACCCGACCGAAAGGGATTTAGATGAAACTTTGTGTGCACACTAATTTTATCATGAAATGATTTCATCAGAAATTTTTCCTTCCCAGACCTCATAGTTTGTGAGATAAGGGGGTCGAATTCTTTGGTTTTTCTGAAATCGCACAGAATTTCGCAAAACATTGGAGGGCCATTCCATGTCAATTCAACCAATTTTTTCCCCATTTGTAACCCGACCGAAAGGGATTTAGAAGAAACTTTGTGTGCACACTAATTTTATCATGAAATGATTTCATCAGAAATTTTTCCTTCCCAGACCTCATAGTTTGTGAGTTAAGGGGGTCGAATTCTTTGGTTTTTCTGAAATCGCACAGAATTTCGCAAAACATTGGAGGGCCATTCCATGTCAATTCAACCAATTTTTTCCCCATTTGTATCCCGACCGAAAGGGATTTAGATGAATCTTTGTGTGCACACTAATTTTATCATAAAATGATTTCATCAGAAATTTTTCCTTCCCAGACCTCATAGTTTGTGAGATAAGGGGGTCGAATTCTTTGGTTTTTCTGAAATCGCACAGAATTTCGCAAAACATTGGAGGGCCATTCCATGTCAATTCAACCAATTTTTTCCCCATTTGTAACCCGACCGAAAGGGATTTAGAAGAAACTTTGTGTGCACACTAATTTTATCATGAAATGATTTCATCAGAAATTTTTCCTTCCCAGACCTCATAGTTTGTGAGATAAGGGGGTCGAATTCTTTGGTTTTTCTGAAATCGCACAGAATTTCGCAAAACATTGGAGGGCCATTCCATGTCAATTCAACCAATTTTTTCCCCATTTGTAACCCGACCGAAAGGGATTTAGATGAAACTTTGTGTGCACACTAATTTCATCTTGAAATGATTTCATCAGAAATTTTTCCTTCCCAGACCTCATAGTTTGTGAGATAAGGGGGTCGAATTCTTTGGTTTTTCTGAAATCGCACAGAATTTCGCAAAACATTGGAGGGCCATTCCATGTCAATTCAACCAATTTTTTCCCCATTTGTAACCCGACCGAAAGGGATTTAGAAGAAACTTTGTGTGCACACTAATTTTATCATGAAATGATTTCATCAGAAATTTTTCCTTCCCAGACCTCATAGTTTGTGAGATAAGGGGGTCGAATTCTTTGGTTTTTCTGAAATCGCACAGAATTTCGCAAAACATTGGAGGGCCATTCCATGTCAATTCAACCAATTTTTTCCCCATTTGTAACCCGACCGAAAGGGATTTAGATGAAACTTTGTGTGCACACTAATTTCATCTTGAAATGATTTCATCAGAAATTTTTCCTTCCCAGACCTCATAGTTTGTGAGATAAGGGGGTCGAATTCTTTGGTTTTTCTGAAATCGCACAGAATTTCGCAAAACATTGGAGGGCCATTCCATGTCAATTCAACCAATTTTTTCCCCATTTGTTACCCGACCGAAAGGGATTTAGATGAAACTTTGTGTGCACACTAATTTTATCATGAAATGATTTCATCAGAAATTTTTCCTTCCCAGACCTCATAGTTTGTGAGATAAGGGGGTCGAATTCTTTGGTTTTTCTGAAATCGCACAGAATTTCGCAAATCATTGGAGGGCCATTCCATGTCAATTCAACCAATTTTTTCCCCATTTGTAACCCGACCGAAAGGGATTTAGAAGAAACTTTGTGTGCACACTAATTTTATCATGAAATGATTTCAACAGAAATTTTTCCTTCCCAGACCTCATAGTTTGTGAGATAAGGGGGTCGAATTCTTTGGTTTTTCTGAAATCGCACAGAATTTCGCAAAACATTGGAGGGCCATTCCATGTCAATTCAACCAATTTTTTCCCCATTTGTAACCCGACCGAAAGGGATTTAGAAGAAACTTTGTGTGCACACTAATTTTATCATGAAATGATTTCATCAGAAATTTTTCCTTCCCAGACCTCATAGTTTGTGAGTTAAGGGGGTCGAATTCTTTGGTTTTTCTGAAATCGCACAGAATTTCGCAAAACATTGGAGGGCCATTCCATGTCAATTCAACCAATTTTTTCCCCATTTGTATCCCGACCGAAAGGGATTTAGATGAAACTTTGTGTGCACACTAATTTTATCATGAAATGATTTCATCAGAAATTTTTCCTTCCCAGACCTCATAGTTTGTGAGATAAGGGGGTCGAATTCTTTGGTTTTTCTGAAATCGCACAGAATTTCGCAAAACATTGGAGGGCCATTCCATGTCAATTCAACCAATTTTTTCCCCATTTGTAACCCGACCGAAAGGGATTTAGAAGAAACTTTGTGTGCACACTAATTTTATCATGAAATGATTTCATCAGAAATTTTTCCTTCCCAGACTTCATAGTTTGTGAGATAAGGGGGTCGAATTCTTTGGTTTTTTCTAAAATCGCTCAGAATTTCGCAAAAAATTGGAGGGCCATTCCATGTCAATGCAACCAATTTTTTCCCCATTTGTAACCCGACCGAAAGGGATTTAGATGAAACTTTGTGTGCACACTAATTTTATCATGAAATGATTTCATCAGAAATTTTTCCTTCCCAGACCTCATAGTTTGTGAGTTAAGGGGGTCGAATTCTTTGGTTTTTCTGAAATCGCACAGAATTTCGCAAAACATTGGAGGGCCATTCCATGTCAATGCAACCAATTTTTTCCCCATTTGTAACCCGACCGAAAGGGATTTAGATGAAACTTTGTGTGCACACTAATTTTATTATGAAACGATTTCATCAGAAATTTTTCCTTCCCAGACCTCATAGTTTGTGAGATAAGGGGGTCGAATTCTTTGGTTTTTCTGAAATCGCACAGAATTTCGCAAAACATTGGAGGGCCATTCCATGTCAATTCAACCAATTTTTTCCCCATTTGTAACCCGACCGAAAGGGATTTAGATGAAACTTTGTGTGCACACTAATTTCATCTTGAAATGATTTCATCGGAAATTTTTCCTTCCCAGACCTCATAGTTTGTGAGATAAGGGGGTCGAATTCTTTGGTTTTTCTGAAATCGCACAGAATTTCGCAAAACATTGGAGGGCCATTCCATGTCAATGCAACCAATTTTTTCCCCATTTGTAACCCGACCGAAAGGGATTTAGATGAAACTTTGTGTGCACACTAATTTTATCTTGAAATGATTTCATCAGAAATTTTTCCTTCCCAGACCTCATAGTTTGTGAGATAAGGGGGTCGAATTCTTTGGTTTTTCTGAAATCGCACAGAATTTCGCAAAACATTGGAGGGCCATTCCATGTCAATTCATCCAATTTTTTCCCCATTTGTAATCCGACCGAAAGGGATTTAGACGAAACTTTGTGTGCACACTAATTTTATCATTAAATGATTTCATCAGAAATTTTTCCTTCCCACACCTCATAGTTTGTGAGATAAGGGGGTCGAATTCTTTGGTTTTTCTGAAATCGCACAGAATTTCGCAAAACATTGGAGGGCCATTAAATGTCAATTCAACCAATTTTTTCCCCATTTGTAACCCGACCGAAAGGGATTTAGATGAAACTTTGTGTGCACACTAATTTTATCATGAAATGATTTCATCAGAAATTTTTCCTTCCCAGACCTCATAGTTTGTGAGATAAGGGGGTCGAATTCTTTGGTTTTTCTGAAATCGCACAGAATTTCGCAAATCATTGGAGGGCCATTCCATGTCAATTCAACCAATTTTTTCCCCATTTGTAACCCGACCGAAAGGGATTTAGAAGAAACTTTGTGTGCACACTAATTTTATCATGAAATGATTTCATCAGAAATTTTTCCTTCCCAGACCTCATAGTTTGTGAGATAAGGGGGTCGAATTCTTTGGTTTTTCTGAAATCGCACAGAATTTCGCAAAACATTGGAGGGCCATTCCATGTCAATTCAACCAATTTTTTCCCCATTTGTAACCCGACCGAAAGGGATTTAGAAGAAACTTTGTGTGCACACTAATTTTATCATGAAATGATTTCATCAGAAATTTTTCCTTCCCAGACTTCATAGTTTGTGAGATAAGGGGGTCGAATTCTTTGGTTTTTTCTAAAATCGCTCAGAATTTCGCAAAACATTGGAGGGCCATTCCATGTCAATGCAACCAATTTTTTCCCCATTTGTAACCCGACCGAAAGGGATTTAGATGAAACTTTGTGTGCACACTAATTTTATCATGAAATGATTTCATCAGAAATTTTTCCTTCCCAGACCTCATAGTTTGTGAGTTAAGGGGGTCGAATTCTTTGGTTTTTCTGAAATCGCACAGAATTTCGCAAAACATTGGAGGGCCATTCCATGTCAATGCAACCAATTTTTTCCCCATTTGTAACCCGACCGAAAGGGATTTAGATGAAACTTTGTGTGCACACTAATTTTATTATGAAACGATTTCATCAGAAATTTTTCCTTCCCAGACCTCATAGTTTGTGAGATAAGGGGGTCGAATTCTTTGGTTTTTCTGAAATCGCACAGAATTTCGCAAAACATTGGAGGGCCATTCCATGTCAATTCAACCAATTTTTTCCCCATTTGTAACCCGACCGAAAGGGATTTAGATGAAACTTTGTGTGCACACTAATTTCATCTTGAAATGATTTCATCAGAAATTTTTCCTTCCCAGACCTCATAGTTTGTGAGATAAGGGGGTCGAATTCTTTGGTTTTTCTGAAATCGCACAGAATTTCGCAAAACATTGGAGGGCCATTCCATGTCAATGCAACCAATTTTTTCCCCATTTGTAACCCGACCGAAAGGGATTTAGATGAAACTTTGTGTGCACACTAATTTTATCTTGAAATGATTTCATCAGAAATTTTTCCTTCCCAGACCTCATAGTTTGTGAGATAAGGGGGTCGAATTCTTTGGTTTTTCTGAAATCGCACAGAATTTCGCAAAACATTGGAGGGCCATTCCATGTCAATTCATCCAATTTTTTCCCCATTTGTAATCCGACCGAAAGGGATTTAGACGAAACTTTGTGTGCACACTAATTTTATCATTAAATGATTTCATCAGAAATTTTTCCTTCCCACACCTCATAGTTTGTGAGATAAGGGGGTCGAATTCTTTGGTTTTTCTGAAATCGCACAGAATTTCGCAAAACATTGGAGGGCCATTCCATGTCAATTCAACCAATTTTTTCCCCATTTGTAACCCGACCGAAAGGGATTTAGATGAAACTTTGTGTGCACACTAATTTTATCATGAAATGATTTCATCAGAAATTTTTCCTTCCCAGACCTCATAGTTTGTGAGATAAGGGGGTCGAATTCTTTGGTTTTTCTGAAATCGCACAGAATTTCACAAAACATTGGAGGGCCATTCCATGTCAATTCAACCAATTTTTTCCCCATTTGTAACCCGACCGAAAGGGATTTAGAAGAAACTTTGTGTGCACACTAATTTTATCATGAAATGATTTCATCAGAAAGTTTTCCTTCCCAGACCTCATAGTTTGTGAGTTAAGGGGGTCGAATTCTTTGGTTTTTCTGAAATCGCACAGAATTTCGCAAAACATTGGAGGGCCATTCCATGTCAATTCAACCAATTTTTTCCCCATTTGTAACCCGACCGAAAGGGATTTAGAAGAAACTTTGTGTGCACACTAATTTTATCATGAAATGATTTCATCAGAAATTTTTCCTTCCCATACTTCATAGTTTGTGAGATAAGGGGGTCGAATTCTTTGGTTTTTTCTGAAATCGCACAGAATTTCGCAAAACATTGGAGGGCCATTCCATGTCAATGCAACCAATTTTTTCCCCATTTGTAACCCGACCGAAAGGAATTTAGATGAAAGTTTGTGTGCACACTAATTTTATTATGAAACGATTTCATCAGAAATTTTTCCTTCCCAGACCTCATAGTTTGTGAGATAAGGGGGTCGAATTCTTTGGTTTTTCTGAAATCGCACAGAATTTCGCAAAACATTGGAGGGCCATTCCATGTCAATGCAACCAATTTTTTCCCCATTTGTAACTCGACCGAAAGGGATTTAGATGAAACTTTGTGTGCACACTAATTTTATCTTGAAATGATTTCATCAGAAATTTTTCCTTCCTGACCTCATAGTTTGTGAGATAAGGGGGTCGAAATCTTTGGTTTTTCTGAAATCGCACAGAATTTCGCAAAACATTGGAGGGCCATTCCATGTCAATTCAACCAATTTTTCCCCATTTGTAACCCGACAGAAAGGGATTTAGATGAAACTTTGTGTGCACACTAATTTTATCATGAAATGATTTCATCAGAAATTTTTCCTTCCCAGACCTCATAGTTTGTGAGATAAGGGGGTCGAATTCTTTGGTTTTTCTGAAATCGCACAGAATTTCGCAAAACATTGGAGGGCCATTCCATGTCAATTCAACCAATTTTTTCCCCATTTGTAACCCGACCGAAAGGGATCTAGAAGAAACTTTGTGTGCACACTAATTTTATCATGAAATGATTTCATCAGAAATTTTTCCTTCCCAGACCTCATAGCTTGTGAGTTAAGGGGGTCGAATTCTTTGGTTTTTCTGAAATCGCACAGAATTTCGCAAAACATTGGAGGGCCATTCCATGTCAATTCAACCAATTTTTTCCCCATTTGTAACCCGACCGAAAGGGATTTAGATGAAACTTTGTGTGCACACTAATTTTATCATGAAATGATTTCATCAGAAATTTTTCCTTCCCAGACCTCCTAGTTTGTGAGATAAGGGGGTCGAATTCTTTGGTTTTTCTGAAATCGCACAGAATTTCGCAAAAAATTGGAGGGCCATTCCATGTCAATTCAACCAATTTTTCCCCATTTGTAACCCGACCGAAAGGGATTTAGATGAAACTTTGTGTGCACACTAATTTTATCATGAAATGATTTCATCAGAAATTTTTCCTTCCCAGACCTCATAGTTTGTGAGATAAGGGGGTCGAATTCTTTGGTTTTTCTGAAATCGCACAGAATTTCGCAAAACATTGGAGGGCCATTCCATGTCAATTCAACCAATTTTTTCCCCATTTGTAACCCGACCGAAAGGGATTTAGAAGAAACTTTGTGTGCACACTAATTTTATCATGAAATGATTTCATCAGAAATTTTTCCTTCCCAGACCTCATAGTTTGTGAGTTAAGGGGGTCGAATTCTTTGGTTTTTCTGAAATCGCACAGAATTTCGCAAAACATTGGAGGGCCATTCCATGTCAATTCAACCAATTTTTTCCCCATTTGTAACCCGACCGAAAGGGATTTAGATGAAACTTTGTGTGCACACTAATTTTATCATGAAATGATTTCATCAGAAATTTTTCCTTCCCAGACCTCATAGTTTGTGAGATAAGGGGGTCGAATTCTTTGGTTTTTCTGAAATCGCACAGAATTTCACAAAACATTGGAGGGCCATTCCATGTCAATTCAACCAATTTTTTCCCCATTTGTAACCGGACCGAAAGGGATTTAGAAGAAACTTTGTGTGCACACTAATTTTATCATGAAATGATTTCATCAGAAAGTTTTCCTTCCCAGACCTCATAGTTTGTGAGTTAAGGGGGTCGAATTCTTTGGTTTTTCTGAAATCGCACAGAATTTCGCAAAACATTGGAGGGCCATTCCATGTCAATTCAACCAATTTTTTCCCCATTTGTAACCCGACCGAAAGGGATTTAGAAGAAACTTTGTGTGCACACTAATTTTATCATGAAATGATTTCATCAGAAATTTTTCCTTCCCATACTTCATAGTTTGTGAGATAAGGGGGTCGAATTCTTTGGTTTTTTCTGAAATCGCACAGAATTTCGCAAAACATTGGAGGGCCATTCCATGTCAATGCAACCAATTTTTTCCCCATTTGTAACCCGACCGAAAGGAATTTAGATGAAAGTTTGTGTGCACACTAATTTTATTATGAAACGATTTCATCAGAAATTTTTCCTTCCCAGACCTCATAGTTTGTGAGATAAGGGGGTCGAATTCTTTGGTTTTTCTGAAATCGCACAGAATTTCGCAAAACATTGGAGGGCCATTCCATGTCAATGCAACCAATTTTTTCCCCATTTGTAACTCGACCGAAAGGGATTTAGATGAAACTTTGTGTGCACACTAATTTTATCTTGAAATGATTTCATCAGAAATTTTTCCTTCCTGACCTCATAGTTTGTGAGATAAGGGGGTCGAAATCTTTGGTTTTTCTGAAATCGCACAGAATTTCGCAAAACATTGGAGGGCCATTCCATGTCAATTCAACCAATTTTTCCCCATTTGTAACCCGACAGAAAGGGATTTAGATGAAACTTTGTGTGCACACTAATTTTATCATGAAATGATTTCATCAGAAATTTTTCCTTCCCAGACCTCATAGTTTGTGAGATAAGGGGGTCGAATTCTTTGGTTTTTCTGAAATCGCACAGAATTTCGCAAAACATTGGAGGGCCATTCCATGTCAATTCAACCAATTTTTTCCCCATTTGTAACCCGACCGAAAGGGATCTAGAAGAAACTTTGTGTGCACACTAATTTTATCATGAAATGATTTCATCAGAAATTTTTCCTTCCCAGACCTCATAGCTTGTGAGTTAAGGGGGTCGAATTCTTTGGTTTTTCTGAAATCGCACAGAATTTCGCAAAACATTGGAGGGCCATTCCATGTCAATTCAACCAATTTTTTCCCCATTTGTAACCCGACCGAAAGGGATTTAGATGAAACTTTGTGTGCACACTAATTTTATCATGAAATGATTTCATCAGAAATTTTTCCTTCCCAGACCTCCTAGTTTGTGAGATAAGGGGGTCGAATTCTTTGGTTTTTCTGAAATCGCACAGAATTTCGCAAAAAATTGGAGGGCCATTCCATGTCAATTCAACCAATTTTTCCCCATTTGTAACCCGACCGAAAGGGATTTAGATGAAACTTTGTGTGCACACTAATTTTATCATGAAATGATTTCATCAGAAATTTTTCCTTCCCAGACCTCATAGTTTGTGAGATAAGGGGGTCGAATTCTTTGGTTTTTCTGAAATCGCACAGAATTTCGCAAAACATTGGAGGGCCATTCCATGTCAATTCAACCAATTTTTTCCCCATTTGTAACCCGACCGAAAGGGATTTAGAAGAAACTTTGTGTGCACACTAATTTTATCATGAAATGATTTCATCAGAAATTTTTCCTTCCCAGACCTCATAGTTTGTGAGTTAAGGGGGTCGAATTCTTTGGTTTTTCTGAAATCGCACAGAATTTCGCAAAACATTGGAGGGCCATTCCATGTCAATTCAACCAATTTTTTCCCCATTTGTAACCCGACCGAAAGGGATTTAGATGAAACTTTGTGTGCACACTAATTTTATCATGAAATGATTTCATCAGAAATTTTTCCTTCCCAGACCTCATAGTTTGTGAGATAAGGGGGTCGAATTCTTTGGTTTTTCTGAAATCGCACAGAATTTCACAAAACATTGGAGGGCCATTCCATGTCAATTCAACCAATTTTTTCCCCATTTGTAACCGGACCGAAAGGGATTTAGAAGAAACTTTGTGTGCACACTAATTTTATCATGAAATGATTTCATCAGAAAGTTTTCCTTCCCAGACCTCATAGTTTGTGAGTTAAGGGGGTCGAATTCTTTGGTTTTTCTGAAATCGCACAGAATTTCGCAAAACATTGGAGGGCCATTCCATGTCAATTCAACCAATTTTTTCCCCATTTGTAACCCGACCGAAAGGGATTTAGAAGAAACTTTGTGTGCACACTAATTTTATCATGAAATGATTTCATCAGAAATTTTTCCTTCCCATACTTCATAGTTTGTGAGATAAGGGGGTCGAATTCTTTGGTTTTTTCTGAAATCGCACAGAATTTCGCAAAACATTGGAGGGCCATTCCATGTCAATGCAACCAATTTTTTCCCCATTTGTAACCCGACCGAAAGGAATTTAGATGAAACTTTGTGTGCACACTAATTTTATTATGAAACGATTTCATCAGAAATTTTTCCTTCCCAGACCTCATAGTTTGTGAGATAAGGGGGTCGAATTCTTTGGTTTTTCTGAAATCGCACAGAATTTCGCAAAACATTGGAGGGCCATTCCATGTCAATGCAACCAATTTTTTCCCCATTTGTAACTCGACCGAAAGGGATTTAGATGAAACTTTGTGTGCACACTAATTTTATCTTGAAATGATTTCATCAGAAATTTTTCCTTCCTGACCTCATAGTTTGTGAGATAAGGGGGTCGAATTCTTTGGTTTTTCTGAAATCGCACAGAATTTCGCAAAACATTGGAGGGCCATTCCATGTCAATTCAACCAATTTTTCCCCATTTGTAACCCGACAGAAAGGGATTTAGATGAAACTTTGTGTGCACACTAATTTTATCATGAAATGATTTCATCAGAAATTTTTCCTTCCCAGACCTCATAGTTTGTGAGATAAGGGGGTCGAATTCTTTGGTTTTTCTGAAATCGCACAGAATTTCGCAAAACATTGGAGGGCCATTCCATGTCAATTCAACCAATTTTTTCCCCATTTGTAACCCGACCGAAAGGGATCTAGAAGAAACTTTGTGTGCACACTAATTTTATCATGAAATGATTTCATCAGAATTTTTTCCTTCCCAGACCTCATAGCTTGTGAGTTAAGGGGGTCGAATTCTTTGGTTTTTCTGAAATCGCACAGAATTTCGCAAAACATTGGAGGGCCATTCCATGTCAATTCAACCAATTTTTTCCCCATTTGTAACCCGACCGAAAGGGATTTAGATGAAACTTTGTGTGCACACTAATTTTATCATGAAATGATTTCATCAGAAATTTTTCCTTCCCAGACCTCCTAGTTTGTGAGATAAGGGGGTCGAATTCTTTGGTTTTTCTGAAATCGCACAGAATTTCGCAAAAAATTGGAGGGCCATTCCATGTCAATTCAACCAATTTTTCCCCATTTGTAACCCGACCGAAAGGGATTTAGATGAAACTTTGTGTGCACACTAATTTTATCATGAAATGATTTCATCAGAAATTTTTCCTTCCCAGACCTCATAGTTTGTGAGATAAGGGGGTCGAATTCTTTGGTTTTTCTGAAATCGCACAGAATTTCGCAAAACATTGGAGGGCCATTCCATGTCAATTTAACCAATTTTTTCCCCATTTGTAACCCGACCGAAAGGGATTTAGAAGAAACTTTGTGTGCACACTAATTTTATCATGAAATGATTTCATCAGAAATTTTTCCTTCCCAGACCTCATAGTTTGTGAGTTAAGGGGGTCGAATTCTTTGGTTTTTCTGAAATCGCACAGAATTTCGCAAAACATTGGAGGGCCATTCCATGTCAATTCAACCAATTTTTTCCCCATTTGTATCCCGACCGAAAGGGATTTAGATGAATCTTTGTGTGCACACTAATTTTATCATAAAATGATTTCATCAGAAATTTTTCCTTCCCAGACCTCATAGTTTGTGAGATAAGGGGGTCGAATTCTTTGGTTTTTCTGAAATCGCACAGAATTTCGCAAAACATTGGAGGGCCATTCCATGTCAATTCAACCAATTTTTTCCCCATTTGTAACCCGACCGAAAGGGATTTAGAAGAAACTTTGTGTGCACACTAATTTTATCATGAAATGATTTCATCAGAAATTTTTCCTTCCCAGACCTCATAGTTTGTGAGATAAGGGGGTCGAATTCTTTGGTTTTTCTGAAATCGCACAGAATTTCGCAAAACATTGGAGGGCCATTCCATGTCAATGCAACCAATTTTTTCCCCATTTGTAACCCGACCGAAAGGGATTTAGATGAAACTTTGTGTGCACACTAATTTTATCTTGAAATGATTTCATCAGAAATTTTTCCTTCCCAGACCTCATAGTTTGTGAGATAAGGGGGTCGAATTCTTTGGTTTTTCTGAAATCGCACAGAATTTCGCAAAACATTGGAGGGCCATTCCATGTCAATTCATCCAATTTTTTCCCCATTTGTAATCCGACCGAAAGGGATTTAGACGAAACTTTGTGTGCACACTAATTTTATCATGAAATGATTTCATCAGAAATTTTTCCTTCCCAGACCTCATAGTTTGTGAGATAAGGGGGTCGAATTCTTTGGTTTTTCTGAAATCGCACAGAATTTCACAAAACATTGGAGGGCCATTCCATGTCAATTCAACCAATTTTTTCCCCATTTGTAACCCGACCGAAAGGGATTTAGAAGAAACTTTGTGTGCACACTAATTTTATCATGAAATGATTTCATCAGAAAGTTTTCCTTCCCAGACCTCATAGTTTGTGAGTTAAGGGGGTCGAATTCTTTGGTTTTTCTGAAATCGCACAGAATTTCGCAAATCATTGGAGGGCCATTCCATGTCAATTCAACCAATTTTTTCCCCATTTGTAACCCGACCGAAAGGGATTTAGAAGAAACTTTGTGTGCACACTAATTTTATCATGAAATGATTTCATCAGAAATTTTTCCTTCCCATACTTCATAGTTTGTGAGATAAGGGGGTCGAATTCTTTGGTTTTTTCTGAAATCGCACAGAATTTCGCAAAACATTGGAGGGCCATTCCATGTCAATGCAACCAATTTTTTCCCCATTTGTAACCCGACCGAAAGGAATTTAGATGAAAATTTGTGTGCACACTAATTTTATTATGAAACGATTTCATCAGAAATTTTTCCTTCCCAGACCTCATAGTTTGTGAGATAAGGGGGTCGAATTCTTTGGTTTTTCTGAAATCGCACAGAATTTCGCAAAACATTGGAGGGCCATTCCATGTCAATGCAACCAATTTTTTCCCCATTTGTAACTCGACCGAAAGGGATTTAGATGAAACTTTGTGTGCACACTAATTTTATCTTGAAATGATTTCATCAGAAATTTTTCCTTCCTGACCTCATAGTTTGTGAGTTAAGGGGGTCGAATTCTTTGGTTTTTCTGAAATCGCACAGAATTTCGCAAAACATTGGAGGGCCATTCCATGTCAATTCAACCAATTTTTTCCCCATTTGTAACCCGACCGAAAGGGATTTAGATGAAACTTTGTGTGCACACTAATTTTATCATGAAATGATTTCATCAGAAATTTTTCCTTCCCAGACCTCCTAGTTTGTGAGATAAGGGGGTCGAATTCTTTGGTTTTTCTGAAATCGCACAGAATTTCGCAAAAAATTGGAGGGCCATTCCATGTCAATTCAACCAATTTTTTCCCCATTTGTAACCCGACCGAAAGGGATTTAGATGAAACTTTGTGTGCACACTAATTTCATCTTGAAATGATTTCATCAGAAATTTTTCCTTCCCAGACCTCATAGTTTGTGAGATAAGGGGGTCGAATTCTTTGGTTTTTCTGAAATCGCACAGAATTTCGCAAAACATTGGAGGGCCATTCCATGTCAATGCAACCAATTTTTTCCCCATTTGTAAC
This sequence comes from Maratus speculifer, assembly GCA_964019185.1. Lineage (NCBI taxonomy): Eukaryota > Metazoa > Arthropoda > Arachnida > Araneae > Salticidae > Maratus > Maratus speculifer. The sequence continues at coordinate 459,329 of CAXHSM010001376.1, read as the reverse complement.
CCGACCGAAAGGGATTTAGATGAAACTTTGTGTGCACACTAATTTTATCTTGAAATGATTTCATCAGAAATTTTTCCTTCCCAGACCTCATAGTTTGTGAGATAAGGGGGTCGAATTCTTTGGTTTTTCTGAAATCGCACAGAATTTCGCAAAACATTGGAGGGCCATTCCATATCAATTCATCCAATTTTTTCCCCATTTGTAATCCGACCGAAAGGGATTTAGACGAAACTTTGTGTACACACTAATTTTATCATGAAATGATTTCATCAGAAATTTTTCCTTCCCAGACCTCATAGTTTGTGAGATAAGGGGGTCCAATTCTTTGGTTTTTCTGAAATCGCACAGAATTTCGCAAAACATTGGAGGGCCATTCCATGTCAATTCAACCAATTTTTTCCCCATTTGTAACCCGGCCGAAAGGGATTTAGATGAAACTTTGTGTGCACACTAATTTTATCATGAAATGATTTCATCAGAAATTTTTCCTTCCCAGACCTCATAGTTTGTGAGATAAGGGGGTCGAATTCTTTGGTTTTTCTGAAATCGCACAGAATTTCACAAAACATTGGAGGGCCATTCCATGTCAATTCAACCAATTTTTTCCCCATTTGTAACCCGACCGAAAGGGATTTAGAAGAAACTTTGTGTGCACACTAATTTTATCATGAAATGATTTCATCAGAAATTTTTCCTTCCCAGACCTCATAGTTTGTGAGATAAGGGGGTCGAATTCTTTGGTTTTTCTGAAATCGCACAGAATTTCGCAAAACATTGGAGGGCCATTCCATGTCAATTCAACCAATTTTTTCCCCATTTGTAACCCGACCGAAAGGGATTTAGATGAAACTTTGTGTGCACACTAATTTTATCATGAAATGATTTCATCAGAAATTTTTCCTTCCCAGACCTCATAGTTTGTGAGATAAGGGGGTCGAATTCTTTGGTTTTTCTGAAATCGCACAGAATTTCGCAAAACATTGGAGGGCCATTCCATGTCAATGCAACCAATTTTTTCCCCATTTGTAACCCGACCGAAAGGGATTTAGATGAAACTTTGTGTGCACACTAATTTTATCTTGAAATGATTTCATCAGAAATTTTTCCTTCCCAGACCTCATAGTTTGTGAGATAAGGGGGTCGAATTCTTTGGTTTTTCAGAAATCGCACAGAATTTCGCAAAACATTGGAGGGCCATTCCATGTCAATTCATCCAATTTTTTCCCCATTTGTAATCCGACCGAAAGGGATTTAGACGAAACTTTGTGTGCACACTAATTTTATCATGAAATGATTTCATCAGAAATTTTTCCTTCCCAGACCTCATAGTTTGTGAGATAAGGGGGTCGAATTCTTTGGTTTTTTTGAAATCGCACAGAATTTCGCAAAACATTGGAGGGCCATTCCATGTCAATTCAACCAATTTTTTCCCCATTTGTAACCCGACCGAAAGGGATTTAGATGAAACTTTGTGTGCACACTAATTTTATCATGAAATGATTTCATCAGAAATTTTTCCTTCCCAGACCTCATAGTTTGTGAGTTAAGGGGGTCGAATTCTTTGGTTTTTCTGAAATCGCACAGAATTTCGCAAAACATTGGAGGGCCATTCCATGTCAATTCAACCAATTTTTTCCCCATTTGTATCCCGACCGAAAGGGATTTAGATGAAACTTTGTGTGCACACTAATTTTATCATGAAATGATTTCATCAGAAATTTTTCCTTCCCTGACCTCATAGTTTGTGAGATAAGGGGGTCGAATTCTTTGGTTTTTCTGAAATCGCACAGAATTTCGCAAAACATTGGAGGGCCATTCCATGTCAATTCAACCAATTTTTTCCCCATTTGTAACCCGACCGAAAGGGATTTAGAAGAAACTTTGTGTGCACACTAATTTTATCATGAAATGATTTCATCAGAAATTTTTCCTTCCCAGACTTCATAGTTTGTGAGATAAGGGGGTCAAATTCTTTGGTTTTTTCTGAAATCGCACAGAATTTCGCAAAACATTGGAGGGCCATTCCATGTCAATGCAACCAATTTTTTCCCCATTTGTAACCCGACCGAAAGGGATTTAGATGAAACTTTGTGTGCAAACTAATTTTATCATGAAATGATTTCATCAGAAATTTTTCCTTCCCAGGCCTCATAGTTTGTGAGTTAAGGGGGTCGAATTCTTTGGTTTTTCTGAAATCGCACAGAATTTCGCAAAACATTGGAGGGCCATTCCATGTCAATGCAACAAATTTTTTCCCCATTTGTAACCCGACCGAAAGGGATTTAGATGAAACTTTGTGTGCACACTAATTTTATTATGAAACGATTTCATCAGAAATTTTTCCTTCCCTGACCTCATAGTTTGTGAGATAAAGGGGTCGAATTCTTTGGTTTTTCTGAAATCGCACAGAATTTCGCAAAACATTGGAGGGCCATTCCATGTCAATTCAACCAATTTTTTCCCCATTTGTAACCCGACCGAAAGGGATTTAGATGAAACTTTGTGTGCACACTAATTTCATCTTGAAATGATTTCATCAGAAATTTTTCCTTCCCAGACCTCATAGTTTGTGAGATAAGGGGGTCGAATTCTTTGGTTTTTCTGAAATCGCACAGAATTTCGCAAAACATTGGAGGGCCATTCCATGTCAATTCAACCAATTTTTTCCCCATTTGTAACCCGACCGAAAGGGATTTAGATGAAACTTTGTGTGCACACTAATTTTATCATGAAATGATTTCATCAGAAATTTTTCCTTCCCAGACCTCATAGTTTGTGAGATAAGGGGGTCGAATTCTTTGGTTTTTCTGAAATCGCACAGAATTTCGCAAAACATTGGAGGGCCATTCCATGTCAATGCAACCAATTTTTTCCCCATTTGTAACCCGACCGAAAGGGATTTAGATCAAACTTTGTGTGCACACTAATTTTATCTTGAAATGATTTCATCAGAAATTTTTCCTTCCCAGACCTCATAGTTTGTGAGATAAGGGGGTCGAATTCTTTGGTTTTTCTGAAATCGCACAGAATTTCGCAAAACATTGGAGGGCCATTCCATGTCAATTCATCCAATTTTTTCCCCATTTGTAATCCGACCGAAAGGGATTTAGACGAAACTTTGTGTGCACACTAATTTTATCATGAAATGATTTCATCAGAAATTTTTCCTTCCCAGACCTCATAGTTTGTGAGATAAGGGGGTCGAATTCTTTGGTTTTTTTTGAAATCGCACAGAATTTCGCAAAACATTGGAGGGCCATTCCATGTCAATTCAACCAATTTTTTCCCCATTTGTAACCCGACCGAAAGGGATTTAGATGAAACTTTGTGTGCACACTAATTTTATCATGAAATGATTTCATCAGAAATTTTTCCTTCCCAGACCTCATAGTTTGTGAGATAAGGGGGTCGAATTCTTTGGTTTTTCTGAAATCGCACAGAATTTCACAAAACATTGGAGGGCCATTCCATGTCAATTCAACCAATTTTTTCCCCATTTGTAACCCGACCGAAAGGGATTTAGAAGAAACTTTGTGTGCACACTAATTTTATCATGAAATGATTTCATCAGAAATTTTTCCTTCCCAGACTTCATAGTTTGTGAGATAAGGGGGTCGAATTCTTTGGTTTTTTCTGAAATCGCACAGAATTTCGCAAAACATTGGAGGGCCATTCCATGTCAATGCAACCAATTTTTTCCCCATTTGTAACCCGACCGAAAGGGATTTAGATGAAACTTTGTGTGCACACTAATTTTATCATGAAATGATTTCATCAGAAATTTTTCCTTCCCAGACCTCATAGTTTGTGAGTTAAGGGGGTCGAATTCTTTGGTTTTTCTGAAATCGCACAGAATTTCGCAAAACATTGGAGGGCCATTCCATGTCAATGCAACCAATTTTTTCCCCATTTGTAACCCGACCGAAAGGGATTTAGAAGAAACTTTGTGTGCACACTAATTTTATCATGAAATGATTTCATCAGAAATTTTTCCTTCCCAGACCTCATAGTTTGTGAGTTAAGGGGGTCGAATTCTTTGGTTTTTCTGAAATCGCACAGAATTTCGCAAAAAATTGGAGGGCCATTCCATGTCAATTCAACCAATTTTTTCCCCATTTGTATCCCGACCGAAAGGGATTTAGATGAATCTTTGTGTGCACACTAATTTTATCATAAAATGATTTCATCAGAAATTTTTCCTTCCCAGACCTCATAGTTTGTGAGATAAGGGGGTCGAATTCTTTGGTTTTCTGAAATCGCACAGAATTTCGCAAAACATTGGAGGGCCATTCCATGTCAATTCAACCAATTTTTTCCCCATTTGTAACCCGACCGAAAGGGATTTAGAAGAAACTTTGTGTGCACACTAATTTTATCATGAAATGATTTCATCAGAAATTTTTCCTTCCCAGACCTCATAGTTTGTGAGATAAGGGGGTCGAATTCTTTGGTTTTTCTGAAATCGCACAGAATTTCGCAAAACATTGGAGGGCCATTCCATGTCAATTCAACCAATTTTTTCCCCATTTGTAACCCGACCGAAAGGGATTTAGATGAAACTTTGTGTGCACACTAATTTCATCTTGAAATGATTTCATCAGAAATTTTTCCTTCCCAGACCTCATAGTTTGTGAGATAATGGGGTCGAATTCTTTGGTTTTTCTGAAATCGCACAGAATTTCGCAAAACATTGGAGGGCCATTCCATGTCAATGCAACCAATTTTTTCCCCATTTGTAACCCGACCGAAAGGGATTTAGATGAAACTTTGTGTGCACACTAATTTTATCTTGAAATGATTTCATCAGAAATTTTTCCTTCCCAGACCTCATAGTTTGTGAGATAAGGGGGTCGAATTCTTTGGTTTTTCTGAAATCGCACAGAATTTCGCAAAACATTGGAGGGCCATTCCATGTCAATTCATCCAAATTTTTCCCCATTTGTAATCCGACCGAAAGGGATTTAGACGAAACTTTGTGTGCACACTAATTTTATCATGAAATGATTTCATCAGAAATTTTTCCTTCCCAGACCTCATAGTTTGTGAGATAAGGGGGTCCAATTCTTTGGTTTTTCTGAAATCGCACAGAATTTCGCAAAACATTGGAGGGCCATTCCATGTCAATTCAACCAATTTTTTCCCCATTTGTAACCCGGCCGAAAGGGATTTAGATGAAACTTTGTGTGCACACTAATTTTATCATGAAATGATTTCATCAGAAATTTTTCCTTCCCAGACTTCATAGTTTGTGAGATAAGGGGGTCGAATTCTTTGGTTTTTTCTGAAATCGCACAGAATTTCGCAAAACATTGGAGGGCCATTCCATGTCAATGCAACCAATTTTTTCCCCATTTGTAACCCGACCGAAAGGGATTTAGATCAAACTTTGTGTGCACACTAATTTTATCTTGAAATGATTTCATCAGAAATTTTTCCTTCCCAGACCTCATAGTTTGTGAGATAAGGGGGTCGAATTCTTTGGTTTTTCTGAAATCGCACAGAATTTCGCAAAACATTGGAGGGCCATTCCATGTCAATTCATCCAATTTTTTCCCCATTTGTAATCCGACCGAAAGGGATTTAGACGAAACTTTGTGTGCACACTAATTTTATCATGAAATGATTTCATCAGAAATTTTTCCTTCCCAGACCTCATAGTTTGTGAGATAAGGGGGTCGAATTCTTTGGTTTTTTTTGAAATCGCACAGAATTTCGCAAAACATTGGAGGGCCATTCCATGTCAATTCAACCAATTTTTTCCCCATTTGTAACCCGACCGAAAGGGATTTAGATGAAACTTTGTGTGCACACTAATTTTATCATGAAATGATTTCATCAGAAATTTTTCCTTCCCAGACCTCATAGTTTGTGAGATAAGGGGGTCGAATTCTTTGGTTTTTCTGAAATCGCACAGAATTTCACAAAACATTGGAGGGCCATTCCATGTCAATTCAACCAATTTTTTCCCCATTTGTAACCCGACCGAAAGGGATTTAGAAGAAACTTTGTGTGCACACTAATTTTATCATGAAATGATTTCATCAGAAATTTTTCCTTCCCAGACCTCATAGTTTGTGAGTTAAGGGGGTCGAATTCTTTGGTTTTTCTGAAATCGCACAGAATTTCGCAAAACATTGGAGGGCCATTCCATGTCAATTCAACCAATTTTTTCCCCATTTGTAACCCGACCGAAAGGGATTTAGAAGAAACTTTGTGTGCACACTAATTTTATCATGAAATGATTTCATCAGAAATTTTTCCTTCCCAGACTTCATAGTTTGTGAGATAAGGGGGTCGAATTCTTTGGTTTTTTCTGAAATCGCACAGAATTTCGCAAAACATTGGAGGGCCATTCCATGTCAATGCAACCAATTTTTTCCCCATTTGTAACCCGACCGAAAGGGATTTAGATGAAACTTTGTGTGCACACTAATTTTATCATGAAATGATTTCATCAGAAATTTTTCCTTCCCAGACCTCATAGTTTGTGAGTTAAGGGGGTCGAATTCTTTGGTTTTTCTGAAATCGCACAGAATTTCGCAAAACATTGGAGGGCCATTCCATGTCAATGCAACCAATTTTTTCCCCATTTGTAACCCGACCGAAAGGGATTTAGAAGAAACTTTGAGTGCACACTAATTTTATCATGAAATGATTTCATCAGAAATTTTTCCTTCCCAGACCTCATAGTTTGTGAGTTAAGGGGGTCGAATTCTTTGGTTTTTCTGAAATCGCACAGAATTTCGCAAAAAATTGGAGGGCCATTCCATGTCAATTCAACCAATTTTTTCCCCATTTGTATCCCGACCGAAAGGGATTTAGATGAATCTTTGTGTGCACACTAATTTTATCATAAAATGATTTCATCAGAAATTTTTCCTTCCCAGACCTCATAGTTTGTGAGATAAGGGGGTCGAATTCTTTGGTTTTCTGAAATCGCACAGAATTTCGCAAAACATTGGAGGGCCATTCCATGTCAATTCAACCAATTTTTTCCCCATTTGTAACCCGACCGAAAGGGATTTAGAAGAAACTTTGTGTGCACACTAATTTTATCATGAAATGATTTCATCAGAAATTTTTCCTTCCCAGACCTCATAGTTTGTGAGATAAGGGGGTCGAATTCTTTGGTTTTTCTGAAATCGCACAGAATTTCGCAAAACATTGGAGGGCCATTCCATGTCAATTCAACCAATTTTTTCCCCATTTGTAACCCGACCGAAAGGGATTTAGATGAAACTTTGTGTGCACACTAATTTCACCTTGAAATGATTTCATCAGAAATTTTTCGTTCCCAGACCTCATAGTTTGTGAGATAATGGGGTCGAATTCTTTGGTTTTTCTGAAATCGCACAGAATTTCGCAAAACATTGGAGGGCCATTCCATGTCAATGCAACCAATTTTTTCCCCATTTGTAACCCGACCGAAAGGGATTTAGATGAAACTTTGTGTGCACACTAATTTTATCTTGAAATGATTTCATCAGAAATTTTTCCTTCCCAGACCTCATAGTTTGTGAGATAAGGGGGTCGAATTCTTTGGTTTTTCTGAAATCGCACAGAATTTCGCAAAACATTGGAGGGCCATTCCATGTCAATTCATCCAATTTTTTCCCCATTTGTAATCCGACCGAAAGGGATTTAGACGAAACTTTGTGTGCACACTAATTTTATCATGAAATGATTTCATCAGAAATTTTTCCTTCCCAGACCTCATAGTTTGTGAGATAAGGGGGTCCAATTCTTTGGTTTTTCTGAAATCGCACAGAATTTCGCAAAACATTGGAGGGCCATTCCATGTCAATTCAACCAATTTTTTCCCCATTTGTAACCCGGCCGAAAGGGATTTAGATGAAACTTTGTGTGCACACTAATTTTATCATGAAATGATTTCATCAGAAATTTTTCCTTCCCAGACCTCATAGTTTGTGAGATAAGGGGGTCGAATTCTTTGGTTTTTCTGAAATCGCACAGAATTTCACAAAACATTGGAGGGCCATTCCATGTCAATTCAACCAATTTTTTCCCCATTTGTAACCCGACCGAAAGGGATTTAGAAGAAACTTTGTGTGCACACTAATTTTATCATGAAATGATTTCATCAGAAATTTTTCCTTCCCAGACCTCATAGTTTGTGAGATAAGGGGGTCGAATTCTTTGGTTTTTCTGAAATCGCACAGAATTTCGCAAAACATTGGAGGGCCATTCCATGTCAATTCAACCAATTTTTTCCCCATTTGTAACCCGACCGAAAGGGATTTAGATGAAACTTTGTGTGCACACTAATTTTACCATGAAATGATTTCATCAGAAATTTTTCCTTCCCAGACCTCATAGTTTGTGAATTAAGGGGGTCGAATTCTTTGGTTTTTCTGAAATCGCACAGAATTTCGCAAAACATTGGAGGGCCATTCCATGTCAATGCAACCAATTTTTTCCCCATTTGTAACCCGACCGAAAGGGATTTAGATGAAACTTTGTGTGCACACTAATTTTATCATGAAATGATTTCATCAGAAATTTTTCCTTCCCAGTCCTCCTAGTTTGTGAGATAAGGGGGTCGAATTCTTTGGTTTTTCTGAAATCGCACAGAATTTCGCAAAAAATTGGAGGGCCATTCCATGTCAATTCAACCAATTTTTCCCCATTTGTAACCCGACCGAAAGGGATTTAGATGAAACTTTGTGTGCACACTAATTTTATCATGAAATGATTTCATCAGAAATTTTTCCTTCCCAGACCTCATAGTTTGTGAGATAAGGGGGTCGGATTCTTTGGTTTTTCTGAAATCGCACAGAATTTCGCAAAACATTGGAGGGCCATTCCATGTCAATTCAACCAATTTTTTCCCCATTTGTAACCCGACCGAAAGGGATTTAAAAGAAACTTTGTGTGCACACTAATTTTATCATGAAATGATTTCATCAGAAATTTTTCCTTCCCAGACCTCATAGTTTGTGAGTTAAGGGGGTCGAATTCTTTGGTTTTTCTGAAATCGCACAGAATTTCGCAAAACATTGGAGGGCCATTCCATGTCAATTCAACCAATTTTTTCCCCATTTGTATCCCGACCGAAAGGGATTTAGATGAAACTTTGTGTGCACACTAATTTTATCATGAAATGATTTCATCAGAAATTTTTCCTTCCCTGACCTCATAGTTTGTGAGATAAGGGGGTCGAATTCTTTGGTTTTTTTGAAATCGCACAGAATTTCGCAAAACATTGGAGGGCCATTCCATGTCAATTCAACCAATTTTTTCCCCATTTGTAACCCGACCGAAAGGGATTTAGATGAAACTTTGTGTGCACACTAATTTTATCATGAAATGATTTCATCATAAATTTTTCCTTCCCAGAGCTCATAGTTTGTGAGTTAAGGGGGTCGAATTCTTTGGTTTTTCTGAAATCGCACAGAATTTCGCAAAAAATTGGAGGGCCATTCCATGTCAATTCAACCAATTTTTCCCCATTTGTAACCCGACCGAAAGGGATTTAGATGAAACTTTGTGTGCACACTAATTTTATCATGAAATGATTTCATCAGAAATTTTTCCTTCCCAGACCTCATAGTTTGTGAGATAAGGGGGTCGGATTCTTTGGTTTTTCTGAAATCGCACAGAATTTCGCAAAACATTGGAGGGCCATTCCATGTCAATTCAACCAATTTTTTCCCCATTTGTAACCCGACCGAAAGGGATTTAAAAGAAACTTTGTGTGCACACTAATTTTATCATGAAATGATTTCATCAAAAATTTTTCCTTCCCAGACCTCATAGTTTGTGAGTTAAGGGGGTCGAATTCTTTGGTTTTTCTGAAATCGCACAGAATTTCGCAAAACATTGGAGGGCCATTCCATGTCAATTCAACCAATTTTTTCCCCATTTGTATCCCGACCGAAAGGGATTTAGATGAAACTTTGTGTGCACACTAATTTTATCATGAAATGATTTCATCAGAAATTTTTCCTTCCCTGACCTCATAGTTTGTGAGATAAGGGGGTCGAATTCTTTGGTTTTTCTGAAATCGCACAGAATTTCGCAAAACATTGGAGGGCCATTCCATGTCAATTCAACCAATTTTATCCCCATTTGTAACCCGACCGAAAGGGATTTAGAAGAAACTTTGTGTGCACACTAATTTTATCATGAAATGATTTCATCAGAAATTTTTCCTTCCCAGACTTCATAGTTTGTGAGATAAGGGGGTCAAATTCTTTGGTTTTTTCTGAAATCGCACAGAATTTCGCAAAACATTGGAGGGCCATTCCATGTCAATGCAACCAATTTTTTCCCCATTTGTAACCCGACCGAAAGGGATTTAGATGAAACTTTGTGTGCAAACTAATTTTATCATGAAATGATTTCATCAGAAATTTTTCCTTCCCAGGCCTCATAGTTTGTGAGTTAAGGGGGTCGAAATCTTTGGTTTTTCTGAAATCGCACAGAATTTCGCAAAACATTGGAGGGCCATTCCATGTCAATGCAACCAATTTTTTCCCCATTTGTAACCCGACCGAAAGGGATTTAGATGAAACTTTGTGTGCACACTAATTTTATTATGAAACGATTTCATCAGAAATTTTTCCTTCCCAGACCTCATAGTTTGTGAGATAAAGGGGTCGAATTCTTTGGTTTTTCTGAAATCGCACAGAATTTCGCAAAACATTGGAGGGCCATTCCATGTCAATTCAACCAATTTTTTCCCCATTTGTAAGCCGACCGAAAGGGATTTAGATGAAACTTTGTGTGCACACTAATTTCATCTTGAAATGATTTCATCAGAAATTTTTCCTTCCCAGACCTCATAGTTTGTGAGATAAGGGGGTCGAATTCTTTGGTTTTTCTGAAATCGCACAGAATTTCGCAAAACATTGGAGGGCCATTCCATGTCAATGCAACCAATTTTTTCCCCATTTGTAACCCGACCGAAAGGGATTTAGATGAAACTTTGTGTGCACACTAATTTTATCTTGAAATGATTTCATCAGAAATTTTTCCTTCCCAGACCTCATAGTTTGTGAGATAAGGGGGTCGAATTCTTTGTTTTTTCTGAAATCGCACAGAATTTCGCAGAACATTGGAGGGCCATTCCATGTCAATTCATCCAATTTTTTCCCCATTTGTAATCCGACCGAAAGGGATTTAGACGAAACTTTGTGTGCACACTAATTTTATCATGAAATGATTTCATCAGAAATTTTTCCTTCCCAGACCTCATAGTTTGTGAGATAAGGGGGTCCAATTCTTTGGTTTTTCTGAAATCGCACAGAATTTCGCAAAACATTGGAGGGCCATTCCATGTCAATTCAACCAATTTTTTCCCCATTTGTAACCCGGCCGAAAGGGATTTAGATGAAACTTTGTGTGCACACTAATTTTATCATGAAATGATTTCATCAGAAATTTTTCCTTCCCAGACCTCATAGTTTGTGAGATAAGGGGGTCGAATTCTTTGGTTTTTCTGAAATAGCACAGAATTTCACAAAACATTGGAGGGCCATTCCATGTCAATTCAACCAATTTTTTCCCCATTTGTAACCCGACCGAAAGGGATTTATAAGAAACTTTGTGTGCACACTAATTTTATCATGAAATTATTTCATCAGAAATTTTTCCTTCCCAGACCTCATAGTTTGTGAGATAAGGGGGTCGAATTCTTTGGTTTTTCTGAAATCGCACAGAATTTCGCAAAACATTGGAGGGCCATTCCATGTCAATTCAACCAATTTTTTCCCCATTTGTAACCCGAACGAAAGGGATTTAGATGAAACTTTGTGTGCACACTAATTTTATCATGAAATGATTTCATCAGAAATTTTTCCTTCCCAGACCTCATAGTTTGTGAGATAAGGGGGTCGAATTCTTTGGTTTTTCTGAAATCGCACAGAATTTCGCAAAACATTGGAGGGCCATTCCATGTCAATGCAACCAATTTTTCCCCATTTGTAACCCGACCGAAAGGGATTTAGATGAAACTTTGTGTGCACACTAATTTTATCTTGAAATGATTTCATCAGAAATTTTTCCTTCCCAGACCTCATAGTTTGTGAGATAAGGGGGTCGAATTCTTTGTTTTTTCTGAAATCGCACAGAATTTCGCAGAACATTGGAGGGCCATTCCATGTCAATGCAACCAATTTTTTCCCCATTTGTAACCCGACCGAAAGGGATTTAGATGAAACTTTGTGTGCACACTAATTTTATCATGAAATGATTTCATCAGAAATTTTTCCTTCCCAGACCTCATAGTTTGTGAGTTAAGGGGGTCGAATCCTTTGGTTTTTCTGAAATCGCACAGAATTTCGCAAAACATTGGAGGGCCATTCCATGGCAATGCAACCAATTTTTTCCCCATTTGTAACCCGACCGAAAGGGATTTAGATGAAACTTTGTGTGCACACTAATTTTATTATGAAACGATTTCATCAGAAATTTTTCCTTCCCAGACCTCATAGTTTGTGAGATAAGGGGGTCGAATTCTTTGGTTTTTCTGAAATCGCACAGAATTTCGCAAAACATTGGAGGGCCATTCCATGTCAATGCAACCAATTTTTTCCCCATTTGTAACCCGACCGAAAGGGATTTAGATGAAACTTTGTGTGCACACTAATTTTATCTTGAAATGATTTCATCAGAAATTTTTCCTTCCTGACCTCATAGTTTGTGAGATAAGGGGGTCGAATTCTTTGGTTTTTCTGAAATCGCACAGAATTTCGCAAAACATTGGAGGGCCATTCCATGTCAATTCAACCAATTTTTCCCCATTTGTAACCCGACCGAAAGGGATTTAGATGAAACTTTGTGTGCACACTAATTTTATCATGAAATGATTTCATCAGAAATTTTTCCTTCCCAGACCTCATAGTTTGTGAGATAAGGGGGTCGAATTCTTTGGTTTTTCTGAAATCGCACAGAATTTCGCAAAACATTGGAGGGCCATTCCATGTCAATTCAACCAATTTTTTCCCCATTTGTAACCCGACCGAAAGGGATCTTGAAGAAACTTTGTGTGCACACTAATTTTATCATGAAATGATTTCATCAGAAATTTTTCCTTCCCAGACCTCATAGTTTGTGAGTTAAGGGGGTCGAATTCTTTGGTTTTTCTGAAATCGCACAGAATTTCGCAAAACATTGGAGGGCCATTCCATGTCAATTCAACCAATTTTTTCCCCATTTGTAACCCGACCGAAAGGGATTTAGATGAAACTTTGTGTGCACACTAATTTTATCATGAAATGATTTCATCAGAAATTTTTCCTTCCCAGACCTCCTAGTTTGTGAGATAAGGGGGTCGAATTCTTTGGTTTTTCTGAAATCGCACAGAATTTCGCAAAAAATTGGAGGGCCATTCCATGTCAATTCAACCAATTTTTCCCCATTTGTAACCCGACCGAAAGGGATTTAGATGAAACTTTGTGTGCACACTAATTTTATCATGAAATGATTTCATCAGAAATTTTTCCTTCCCAGACCTCATAGTTTGTGAGTTAAGGGGGTCGAATTCTTTGGTTTTTCTGAAATCGCACAGAATTTCGCAAAACATTGGAGGGCCATTCCATGTCAATTGAACCAATTTTTTCCCCATTTGTATCCCGACCGAAAGGGATTTAGATGAAACTTTGTGTGCACACTAATTTTATCATGAAATGATTTCATCAGAAATTTTTCCTTCCCTGACCTCATAGTTTGTGAGATAAGGGGGTCGAATTCTTTGGTTTTTCTGAAATCGCACAGAATTTCGCAAAACATTGGAGGGCCATTCCATGTCAATTCAACCAATTTTTTCCCCATTTGTAACCCGACCGAAAGGGATTTAGAAGAAACTTTGTGTGCACACTAATTTTATCATGAAATGATTTCATCAGAAATTTTTCCTTCCCAGACTTCATAGTTTGTGAGATAAGGGGGTCAAATTCTTTGGTTTTTTCTGAAATCGCACAGAATTTCGCAAAACATTGGAGGGCCATTCCATGTCAATGCAACCAATTTTTTCCCCATTTGTAACCCGACCGAAAGGGATTTAGATGAAACTTTGTGTGCAAACTAATTTTATCATGAAATGATTTCATCAGAAATTTTTCCTTCCCAGGCCTCATAGTTTGTGAGTTAAGGGGGTCGAATTCTTTGGTTTTTCTGAAATCGCACAGAATTTCGCAAAACATTGGAGGGCCATTCCATGTCAATGCAACCAATTTTTTCCCCATTTGTAACCCGACCGAAAGGGATTTAGATGAAACTTTGTGTGCACACTAATTTTATTATGAAACGATTTCATCAGAAATTTTTCCTTCCCAGACCTCATAGTTTGTGAGATAAGGGGGTCGAATTCTTTGGTTTTTCTGAAATCGCACAGAATTTCGCACAACATTGGAGGGCCATTCCATGTCAATGCAACCAATTTTTTCCCCATTTGTAACCCGACCGAAAGGGATTTAGATGAAACTTTGTGTGCACACTAATTTTATCATGAAATGATTTCATCAGAAATTTTTCCTTCCCAGACCTCATAGTTTGTGAGTTAAGGGGGTCGAATCCTTTGGTTTTTCTGAAATCGCACAGAATTTCGCAAAACATTGGAGGGCCATTCCATGGCAATGCAACCAATTTTTTCCCCATTTGTAACCCGACCGAAAGGGATTTAGATGAAACTTTGTGTGCACACTAATTTTATTATGAAACGATTTCATCAGAAATTTTTCCTTCCCAGACCTCATAGTTTGTGAGATAAGGGGGTCGAATTCTTTGGTTTTTCTGAAATCGCACAGAATTTCGCAAAACATTGGAGGGCCATTCCATGGCAATGCAACCAATTTTTTCCCCATTTGTAACCCGACCGAAAGGGATTTAGATGAAACTTTGTGTGCACACTAATTTTATTATGAAACGATTTCATCAGAAATTTTTCCTTCCCAGACCTCATAGTTTGTGAGATAAGGGGGTCGAATTCTTTGGTTTTTCTGAAATCGCACAGAATTTCGCAAAACATTGGAGGGCCATTCCATGTCAATGCAACCAATTTTTTCCCCATTTGTAACCCGACCGAAAGGGATTTAGATGAAACTTTGTGTGCACACTAATTTTATCTTGAAATGATTTCATCAGAAATTTTTCCTTCCTGACCTCATAGTTTGTGAGATAAGGGGGTCGAATTCTTTGGTTTTTCTGAAATCGCACAGAATTTCGCAAAACATTGGAGGGCCATTCCATGTCAATTCAACCAATTTTTCCCCATTTGTAACCCGACCGAAAGGGATTTAGATGAAACTTTGTGTGCACACTAATTTTATCATGAAATGATTTCATCAGAAATTTTTCCTTCCCAGACCTCATAGTTTGTGAGATAAGGGGGTCGAATTCTTTGGTTTTTCTGAAATCGCACAGAATTTCGCAAAACATTGGAGGGCCATTCCATGTCAATTCAACCAATTTTTTCCCCATTTGTAACCCGACCGAAAGGGATCTTGAAGAAACTTTGTGTGCACACTAATTTTATCATGAAATGATTTCATCAGAAATTTTTCCTTCCCAGACCTCATAGTTTGTGAGTTAAGGGGGTCGAATTCTTTGGTTTTTCTGAAATCGCACAGAATTTCGCAAAACATTGGAGGGCCATTCCATGTCAATTCAACCAATTTTTTCCCCATTTGTAACCCGACCGAAAGGGATTTAGATGAAACTTTGTGTGCACACTAATTTTATCATGAAATGATTTCATCAGAAATTTTTCCTTCCCAGACCTCCTAGTTTGTGAGATAAGGGGGTCGAATTCTTTGGTTTTTCTGAAATCGCACAGAATTTCGCAAAAAATTGGAGGGCCATTCCATGTCAATTCAACCAATTTTTCCCCATTTGTAACCCGACCGAAAGGGATTTAGATGAAACTTTGTGTGCACACTAATTTTATCATGAAATGATTTCATCAGAAATTTTTCCTTCCCAGACCTCATAGTTTGTGAGTTAAGGGGGTCGAATTCTTTGGTTTTTCTGAAATCGCACAGAATTTCGCAAAACATTGGAGGGCCATTCCATGTCAATTGAACCAATTTTTTCCCCATTTGTATCCCGACCGAAAGGGATTTAGATGAAACTTTGTGTGCACACTAATTTTATCATGAAATGATTTCATCAGAAATTTTTCCTTCCCTGACCTCATAGTTTGTGAGATAAGGGGGTCGAATTCTTTGGTTTTTCTGAAATCGCACAGAATTTCGCAAAACATTGGAGGGCCATTCCATGTCAATTCAACCAATTTTTTCCCCATTTGTAACCCGACCGAAAGGGATTTAGAAGAAACTTTGTGTGCACACTAATTTTATCATGAAATGATTTCATCAGAAATTTTTCCTTCCCAGACTTCATAGTTTGTGAGATAAGGGGGTCAAATTCTTTGGTTTTTTCTGAAATCGCACAGAATTTCGCAAAACATTGGAGGGCCATTCCATGTCAATGCAACCAATTTTTTCCCCATTTGTAACCCGACCGAAAGGGATTTAGATGAAACTTTGTGTGCAAACTAATTTTATCATGAAATGATTTCATCAGAAATTTTTCCTTCCCAGGCCTCATAGTTTGTGAGTTAAGGGGGTCGAATTCTTTGGTTTTTCTGAAATCGCACAGAATTTCGCAAAACATTGGAGGGCCATTCCATGTCAATGCAACCAATTTTTTCCCCATTTGTAACCCGACCGAAAGGGATTTAGATGAAACTTTGTGTGCACACTAATTTTATTATGAAACGATTTCATCAGAAATTTTTCCTTCCCAGACCTCATAGTTTGTGAGATAAGGGGGTCGAATTCTTTGGTTTTTCTGAAATCGCACAGAATTTCGCACAACATTGGAGGGCCATTCCATGTCAATGCAACCAATTTTTTCCCCATTTGTAACCCGACCGAAAGGGATTTAGATGAAACTTTGTGTGCACACTAATTTTATCTTGAAATGATTTCATCAGAAATTTTTCCTTCCCAGACCTCATAGTTTGTGAGATAAGGGGGTCGAATTCTTTGGTTTTTCTGAAATCGCACAGAATTTCGCAAAACATTGGAGGGCCATTGCATGTCAATTCATCCAATTTTTTCCCCATTTGTAATCCGACCGAAAGGGATTTAGACGAAACTTTGTGTGCACACTAATTTTATCATGAAATGATTTCATCAGAAATTTTTCCTTCCCAGACCTCATAGTTTGTGAGATAAGGGGGTCGAATTCTTTGGTTTTTCTGAAATCGCACAGAATTTCGCAAAACATTGGACGGACATTCCATGTCAATTCAACCAATTTTTTCCCCATTTGTAACCCGGCCGAAAGGGATTTAGATGAAACTTTGTGTGTACACTAATTTTATCATGAAATGATTTCATCAGAAATTTTTCCTTCCCAGACCTCATAGTTTGTGAGATAAGGGGGTCGAATTCTTTGGTTTTTCTGAAATCGCACAGAATTTCACAAAACATTGGAGGGCCATTCCATGTCAATTCAACCAATTTTTTCCCCATTTGTAACCCGACCGAAAGGGATTTAGAAGAAACTTTGTGTGCACACTAATTTTATCATGAAATGATTTCATCAGAAATTTTTCCTTCCCAGACCTCATAGTTTGTGAGTTAAGGGGGTCGAATTCTTTGTTTTTCTGAAATCGCACAGAAATTCCCAAAACATTGGAGGGCCATTCCATGTCAATTCAACCAATTTTTTCCCCATTTGTAACCCGACCGAAAGGGATTTAGATGAAACTTTGTGTGCACACTAATTTTATCATGAAATGATTTCATCAGAAATTTTTCCTTCCCAGACCTCATAGTTTGTGAGATAAGGGGGTCGAATTCTTTGGTTTTTCTGAAATCGCACAGAATTTCGCAAAACATTGGAGGGCCATTCCATGTCAATTAAACCAATTTTTTCCCCATTTGTAACCCGACCGAAAGGGATTTAGAAGAAACTTTGTGTGCACACTAATTTTATCATGAAATGATTTCATCAGAAATTTTTCCTTCCCAGACTTCATAGTTTGTGAGATAAGGGGGTCGAATTCTTTGGTTTTTTCTGAAATCGCACAGAATTTCGCAAAACATTGGAGGGCCATTCCATGTCAATGCAACCAATTTTTTCCCCATTTGTAACCCGACCGAAAGGGATTTAGATGAAACTTTGTGTGCACACTAATTTTATCATGAAATGATTTCATCAGAAATTTTTCCTTCCCAGACCTCATAGTTTGTGAGTTAAGGGGGTCGAATTCTTTGGTTTTTCTGAAATCGCACAGAATTTCGCAAAACATTGGAGGGCCATTCCATGTCAATGCAACCAATTTTTTCCCCATTTGTAACCCGACCGAAAGGGATTTAGATGAAACTTTGTGTGCACACTAATTTTATTATGAAACGATTTCATCAGAAATTTTTCCTTCCCAGACCTCATAGTTTGTGAGATAAGGGGGTCGAATTCTTTGGTTTTTCTGAAATCGCACAGAATTTCGCAAAACATTGGAAGGCCATTCCATGTCAATTCAACCAATTTTTTCCCCATTTGTAACCCGACCGAAAGGGATTTAGATGAAACTTTGTGTGCACACTAATTTCCTCTTGAAATGATTTCATCAGAAATTTTTCCTTCCCAGACCTCATAGTTTGTGAGATAAGGGGGTCGAATTCTTTGGTTTTTCTGAAATCGCACAAAATTTCGCAAAACATTGGAGGGCCATTCCATGTCAATGCAACCAATTTTTTCCCCATTTGTAACCCGACCGAAAGGGATTTAGATGAAACTTTGTGTGCACACTAATTTTATCTTGAAATGATTTCATCAGAAATTTTTCCTTCCCAGACCTCATAGTTTGTGAGATAAGGGGGTCGAATTCTTTGGTTTTTCTGAAATCGCACAGAATTTCGCAAAACATTGGAGGGCCATTCCATGTCAATTCATCCAATTTTTTCCCTATTTGTAATCCGACCGAAAGGGATTTAGACGAAACTTTGTGTGCACACTAATTTTATCATGAAATGATTTCATCAGAAATTTTTCCTTCCCAGACCTCATAGTTTGTGAGATAAGGGGGTCAAATTCTTTGGTTTTTCTGAAATCGCACAGAATTTCGCAAAACATTGGAGGGCCATTCCATGTCAATTCAACCAATTTTTTCCCCATTTGTAACCCGACCGAAAGGGATTTAGATGAAACTTTGTGTGCACACTAATTTCATCTTGAAATGATTTCATCAGAAATTTTTCCTTCCCAGACCTCATAGTTTGTGAGATAAGGGGGTCGAATTCTTTGGTTTTTCTGAAATCGCAGAAAATTTCGCAAAACATTGGAGGGCCATTCCATGTCAATTCAACCAATTTTTTCTCCAATTGTAACCCGACCGAAAGGGATTTAGACGAAACTTTGTGTGCACACTAATTTTATCATGAAATGATTTCATCAAAAATTTTTCCTTCCCAGACCTCATAGTTTGTGAGATAAGGGGGTCGAATTCTTTGGTTTTTCTGAAATCGCACAGAATTTCGCAAAACATTGGAGGGCCATTCCATGTCAATTCAACCAATTTTTTCCCCATTTGTAACCCGACCGAAAGGGATTTAGACAAAACTTTGTGTGCACACTAATTTTATCATTAAATGATTTCATCAAAAAATTTTCCTTTCCAGACCTCATAGTTTGTGAGATAAGGGGGGTCGAATTCTTTGATTTTTCTGAAATCGCACATTTCTGACTCTGTATTTTGAAATTACAGTTCCATCTTCAAAAAATTGTTTCTCTGGATCTGAAACATGAATTATCCTAAAATTGTCACTGTAAGAATATAAAAAGATACATATTTTAATAAAAAATATTTTAAAAAATTATTTGTAATATTTAGGATAAAAAAATCAGCCAAATTTGAAAGTTATGGTAATTTTTTTCAAATTCTTGTGACTTCACGAAAAACGCTGTACACAAAAAGGCGAATTAAATTTCCAATTTCTTTTTGTTTAAAATAAAATTTTACACTTTGGGCTTTCTATCTATGAAATAAAAATAATGTCTTTCGCATGGCTCATACAAAAATTTTGGGTACTTTCCAATTAGCCGGATAAGTGCTTTATTTTTACATATTACATACAAAAAGGCAAATGAAATTTCCAATTTATTTTTGTTTTAAATAACAGTTTACACTTTGGGCTTTCTATCTGTGAAATAAAAATGATGTCTTTCGCATGGCTTATGCAAAAATTTTGGGTACTTTCCAATTAGCCGGATGCGTGTTTTATTTTTACATATGTACATATGTATAGATCTATATAAATACAGATGTATGTAGATATACAGTATATTGATATATATATGTATAACACTGGTGCCCGTCTAACAGAAAGTACCAAATTTCGCCTTGTTTTGAAAATCTGCACCAATTAAGGGGGGAAAAGTCTGACTAAGTTTAGCTGTGGTACTTAAGAGTCCGCTTCACTCAAATAAAAAGACCAGTTTGCTAATGCTAATTCTATGGAAAAAAATTATAAAGATATCTCGGTTGCATTTTAATATTTTTAAGTGATTCTTTTTGCATTGATAGCTGAGATTGATCTGAATGCAGGCCGTTTTTTTTACTTTTTCGATATCGTTTACAGATATTTTTCACGAGAATGCTTTCATTTTCAGAACCGGTTTGGAAAGCGAAATCACTCTCAAAAAATTTCTATAAAAAAACGAAAAAGTAAAAAACGGCCTGCATTCAGATCAATCTCAGCTATCCAATGTAAAAACAATCATTTAAAAATATTGAAATGCAACCGAAATATCTTTATAAATTTCTTCCATAGGATTAGCATTAGCGAACAGGTATTTTCATTTCAGTGAAGCGGCCTCTTAAATAATTACTGGAGTTTCTATGATTTATTGAATTTAATGTTATTTGATACAAAAACAAATTGGAAATCTCATTTGCCTTTTTGTGTAGAGATTTTTTTTATAAAGTCACAAAATTTCGGAAAAATAATCACAACTTTCAACTTTGGTTTATGTTTTCGGCCGTATCTAAATCTCTATTAAGTGCCCTAATTGCTTTTTTCACTTGCTTTTTATGCCGCTTAAATGGATATTCACATTTATATTGATAAAATTCATATTTCATTAAGAGCCAAATTCTGTGATACTCACATATATTAATCAAACGGTTTTCACTTAATTTTTGTTTTATAAATGCAAAAGTCCTAAGTAATAAAAGTTCTTTTTCTGAATCACAGAGATTATCAATGTAGTATATAATTCTGTTATTTGTATAGCTAGTTTTGTGACATAATAAACCAGTTACAATACTGCAAGCCTGAAAACTAGTAGAAGGTTTAATATCAGGCTCCATATTAAAACAATAAAGCAAAAGAAATATTTATACATATCACAAACTATAGAATATGTAAAAATCAGAATATATTTTTAGTAGCACAGTAAAAGTTAGATCATTCTTCTATGATAAGAAACAACAGAATGACAATAATTTGATTAAATTGATTTCAAAACATCTGCTTTCACTAACGAACATTACCCTGCCTTTATCAGAAGGTGTTTATACAAGGCAGGTGCAATTATATCTTTCAGACTATAAAAACAAATTTAAGTTCTGTTAAACATTCGTGTATTTAAACTTGCCAACATAAATATTTAAACTGAATAAAATAACCCAAGGAAAGGAAATACAAGGTTTTGGACATTTTTTAAGTACAAATAATTAATATATAAGCATTCAAAAGAAAGAATGGAAACGTGGGGAGAAAAATTATTTATTTTATATGTACAAAAAAATCTGTTTTGAGTTTAATTATTGAAAATAAAAGTAAGAGATTGTTTAGATTAGCAAAAAATGCCCATTATTAAACAACGAAATGAAATATGTGGATCATTCCCTAAATTTAATGGGGAAACATATTACTGTCAAATTTTTTTCAATCAGAAAAAACAAGGCCTAAACTTTACTTTGCAAATAAAAAAACATGTATCAAATAACATTAAATTCAATAACTCATAGAAATTCCAGTAATTATTTAAGTACCACAGCTAAACTTAGCCAGATTTTTTTTCCCTCTTAATTGATAAAGATTCTCAAAACAAGGCAAAATTTGGTACTTTTCGGTTAGACGGACACCAGTGTTATACACATATATATATCAATATACTGTATATATACATACATATGTACATGTATAATACATTTGTATTTATATAGATCTATACATATACAAAAATAAAACATGCATCTGGCTAATTGGAAAGTACTCAAAATTTTTGCATAAGCCATGCAAAAGACATCATTTTTATTTCATAGATAAAAAGTGTAAACTTTTATTTAAAACAAAATAAAATTGGAAATTTAATTTGCCTTTTTGTGTACAGCCTTTTTGGTGAAGTCACAAAAATTTGGAAAAATAACCATAACTCTCAACTTTGGCTAATTTTTTTTATCCTAAATATTACAAGTAAATTTTTTAAATATTTTTTATTAAAATCTGCATCTTTTTATATTTTTACAGTGATATTTTAAAGATGATTCATGTTTTAGATCCAGAGAAACAATTTTTTGAAAATGGAACTGCAATCTCAAAATACTGACTCAGAAATGTGCGATTTGAGAAAACCCCAAGAACTGGACCCCCCATATCTCACAAACTATGAGGTCTAGGAAGGAAAAATTTCTGATGGAATCATTTCATGATAGAATTAATTTCTACACAAAGTTTCATCAAAATCCCTGTGGGTTGGGTTACAAGGTTTGGTTGAATTGACATGGAATGACCCCAAAGCAAAGACCTTTTTAGTGTAAAGTCTATCTAAAAAAAAGTTTTACTTATCAAAAGGAACAAACCATCATTTGCCACATATGTATAATGGGTCCAGAAAAAGATTGCCAGAAATGGTTTACTAATCAAATTTATGGTTGGCAATTGCATTGAGAAATGTAATTTAACATTATTAAATCTGCATAAAATTGTTGAAAATTTTAAATACCAAAAAAATTAATTAATAAACAAAATGTAATAAACGAACATTATAAATATATAAATAAAAATGATTAAAAATACCCCATAAACATTGATATATAATTATCAATATAAATAATCATAGTAATCATCAATATAAATAATCAAAATAATCATAATTCTGATTAGTTATGTTGCGCTATATTGTTGTAAAAGATTACCGTATTTTCTAGAAGAGAAGCTGTAGTGCCGTAAACGCCATATTGCGAAAAGTTACTCAAAAAATTTAAGGTAATGGTCATAAGCGCCGTAGGCGAAATTTCTACAGTATTCACAGCTGATGTGCTTAACATAAACACATTAATCTGAATTAAGAAATCATAAAAATGAAATTATTAATTAGAAATAAATAATTTAAATACAAAATATGAAATAAATAATATCATTTAAATAATATAAATATAAAAAAAATACCTAAAATCGCATAAAATCTACAACCTAAATTCCGGAATATGGGGCAAGTGATAAACTGCAATATTACCTTAACGTATCACTAATTATATAGCAACAAAAAACAAAATAAATTAAATTTTAGGAACCACAAGCACGTAAATATAAAATTGTTAGTTAAAAAAGAATGTAAATGCAATATTCAAAATTATTTATTTTTTATAAATAATATTTAAAAGAAAAAATCATGTTAAAATTGTGTAAATTTTTCTGCATACTGAATAGCATTATGAGAATGAGTGGGCATTAGCAGAGTATAACTTTAACTCAAATATCTTAAATAGCGTGTTTGAATGGGATAAATGATATTTATTATGCCCATATTAAACCTATTTGCAAATAGATAATAAATGTACTAATTTTAAAAATCAGCATTATGTACAAATTAATTAACATTATCACATTCTATTTCGTCAATTGAATAAGTTATAATTTTTTTCATTTTAATAATTTCTAAAAGAATCTGTATATCAAAAATATGGGTGCTTTCTAAAGGGGTTGGGGGGGGGGGGGTAAAAAGAAATCTTGCACAATAATTCATCAAGATCCGGTATTAAAACACATTTTTAAATGGCAAAGCAAAGAATTTGCTCACATATCCAACAAACTGATTTCAAATCAAATGCATTTTTCCATTTTTGATAAATGTATTACATCTTAAGTTATAAGCGACTGCTATTTGGCGATGGCTTTCCCGAGCTGTCTCATCTGACTATTCAGTTCAAAAAATTAACTTCCCGCATTTTCTAAATATTCTTTTCCCCTTATCAAAAACGGAAAAACACTATTTAATTTCATTAAATATTAATAAATGATTATTAAAAAAGACTTATAGTGAATGCAGCCATTATTTATGTGTATTCATGCTTTATAAGAATAATAAAGTTTTCAAAATCAAACTTTTTATTTGATTCTAAGCAGTCGGTCTGGAAAAAATTTGATGACCTACTTTTATCATTCCCTTGCATGTGGAGCGATAAGGATATTAAACATTATATGATTCATGCTAATTATGAAAAGGTGAAGTGCGTTCCAGCTGCCTTCTTCCCCCCCCCCCCACTTCTTCTATCGCTCTGTTTGGTACATTATCAGCTGTCACAATGTGAAAGAAATAAATATAGATTTAAATTAGAAGATTTTGTTCTAGCAGCATTTAACCACGAAATGATTACTAAGAGAAAAAAAATACTTGCCATCACTGTGTTGTTTCTTAAATACAAGAGATTTTAACAATACAATTGAGTATGTTTTATTTTCGGGTTTTTTTAAAAATATTTAGTGATATTGTAAATATTTAAAAAATATACCAGGATAAACATTTTAATGTTATATCTTATATTAATTTCAGACCCTTAGAGCATCAAATGAATGCTGCTTTGGGTCGGACCCCAACTGAAGTAAGGGTCAGGTTAGCAAAAGTGTGGGAACGGGGTTAGTTTGAGTATGCAAAATATTTGCATGAATAGGTATAAAATATTTCTTAAACAATTTTAATTAGAGGATAATGTTGATTAAGAGATAATCTGATGCTCTATGAAAAATTGAGCCTGGTTAAGCCAGGCCCAGACTTTATTTTATTGATTTTTCTTGGTTGCATGAGACAAAATTTTAATATTTATATTAGGCAGGACCAATAAATTTTGCTCGCCTGGAGATGGAAATTTCGGCCCATCCACATCATTTAAAATTTGGTGCCTGATTCTTTAACACAGGGATGAATATGAGTATTAAAAAAAATCTGATTCATTTCAGAAAGGTTACAAATGAGAGAGTGGGGGGGAGAGAAGAGGGAAATATATTTTGGCACTAACTAATGCGTTTTTCGATGCCCTTTTGATATAATTTGTGTTTTTTTTGCAATCTTTTGCAAAATTTGTAGGGATTTTTTTACAATCTTTTAATGAAATTTGCAGGATTTTTTTGTCATATTTCTACAAAATTTGCTTTTTTGCGATTTTTTGACGAAATTGGCGATTTTTCATTGAACGAGTAACAAAATCAAAATTAGCTTGTTTTTGTTACCATTTATTAAAATTCCCAATACATTTTATTTTCAAATTTTCGAATTTATGACTGATTTTTTTAAAAATTTTCAGAGAATTATTAACAGATTCATGCCTGCTGGAAAAAAAGA
The DNA here is from genome assembly GCA_964019185.1 of Maratus speculifer. Classification (NCBI taxonomy): domain Eukaryota; kingdom Metazoa; phylum Arthropoda; class Arachnida; order Araneae; family Salticidae; genus Maratus; species Maratus speculifer. Next base: position 433,730 of record CAXHSM010001376.1, on the reverse strand, counting down.
ATGCATGTTAATGCCACATTGCTAGACATTTTAGTTTGAAACACATAAACGCCACAGCGTTTCTTCCTAAAATTATGGTACCAATGCTATTTATCATAGCCAATCACATTCAAAACTGTAATTTAACACTATTAAGTTTAATAAAATTGTTAAAAATGGTAAATAATAAGGCACAGATGCAGTGTTGAATTCAGAAATTTTTCTCCTTTAGGGATTTTTGTAGTTCTGTGAACATTATAGAATTCCTGGAGGGGAGGGGGATTTCACTTTTTGACAACTGAAAACCCAAAATCTCTAATTTTCCTGGTGAGGGGCATTTTATTGCTCCTGAGAGTACCGTATTTTCCGGGAATAACGCCGCACCGAGTATAACGCCGCACTTGGTTAAAAATTAAAAAAACTAGTTTAACGCCGCACCGGGTGTTACGCCGCACCGGGTGTAACGCCGCACCGGGTATATTCCGACATTCATTATTAGAGCAATGAAATAAAAATATTAACTGATATAAAGTAAAACATTTTGATCTTAAATAAATAACTTATTTTTTTTTGTTGTACAGTTATTTCAATGAAATTGGAATCTCATCCATTCGCTGCGCCACGATTCCCGTTAACTTTTGTTAAATTGATAACATTCAGCTTAAATTTCAAGCTTTCAAACTGAAAAAATCAGCTTTTGCAGGGTAACTGCGGCGCTTACATCTCACATCTGAAGACATATTTAAGATAAAACTTACCGTAAAATACTGTTATTCCCCGCCCCAAAATGTGACGAAAAATCGTAAAATAATTAGAGGGGGGGCGCTTACACGGGATTTTTCCAAGATCGTTTCACAAAATTTGCAGGGATGAATCATGATAAATTGAATGAATCTTGAATCTTTGGATGAATCATAAATTTTGATACTTGAAAAAATTTGTGTGTGTTTTTTCCTTTTAACGTAAATTCTGTCGAAAAAACACAGAAAAAAGAAGAAATTTGTCAATAAACCCCAAAAAAGCATGAAATCAATTAAAAAATCTCGAAAATAGCACATTTCTAAAGATTTTTGATTTATTCATTTCATCATGATTCATTCCTTTCTCAACCGTTCTTTTGACATAACTTGTACTTTTTTAGAGATTTTTTGAAGTAATTCGCGTTTTTACTGCAATCTTGCGTCGAAATGGGGGGTTTTTGGCGATACTTCGGCGAAATTCATGATTTTTTCGCGATCCTTTAAAGGAATTTGCGGTTATTTTTCATGATTGTTTGGCGAAACTGGCGTTTTTTAAGCCATTTTTTTTTTTTTGAAAGGGAGGCGCTTTCTCGGGATTTTTTGAAAATTTCAAATTTTTTATAAAGTGGGGAGGGGGCGGATTAACGGGATTTTACGGTATATCAGTAAATTAAAATCAATTTTAAGCATCAGATTCTTTAACCTTAAAAATATAATTCCACGTGCATGTGTATAATTACAGCGAAAGCAACGAAAGTTTAGATTTGCCGATCTGTTTTCAAAAATTTTAAATTAATTAGTCCTATTTACAAGCCGCACCTAGTTATTGGCCGCACTTTTATTTACAAAACAAAAAAAATCTAGTTTAACGCCGCGGCGTTATTCCCGGAAAATACGGTAATGACCCCCCCCCCCCTCCCTGAATTCAACACTACACATATGTTGTATATGCACCATATTGGTGCGATTGCAGGTTTTATCCCCCATACAATAACCATGTCATTTTGTTTTAACAATTTATTTTTAAAAGAAACAACAGTTACAGAAATAAATAAACAGTAATAAATAGTAAACAAAATAACAAATATAACAATCATTATCAATGTCACAAATTATATACTGTGGCACAGACAAGGGAGAGGTTTCTGAGGCTAAAATCCCTCCCAGAGCTAAGGAATTTTGCTATGGTACTACTTTTATAAATCAAAACGAAATTTAATATCTAAATTTTTTGCATATTTCTGAATCTCCCACTTTGTTGAATCAGATTCCATTCAACAAAGTGATTTAATTAAATAGCAAAAATTCTACTTAAAACTGTGAAAAAACATATTACATGCATTAGTTAAGTGAAAATTGATTATTTGAACTGTCAGCTTTTTTGAGACATCTTATGCTAAAAGAATGATTATTTCCAATTCATACCCAGATATTTTAGAGAACTTTAATAATAACAAAGATATTTTAACAAAATTTTCAACAAATTTATATTAAGTAATGCCAAATTTGATGTCATGTAATAGCATGTGGTGGAAAACATCTTAAATACTGATTTTAGTGGTTGACACATAGGTTCATTATTGTCGTTTCCTGGCTTTTATGTTTCCAAACTAACATTGTAAATGCTCTTTAAATGAAATATGACCAATGTAACTGCGGAAAAGATGCATTGTGATTTGATATAGTAAATGCAGTAGAGTCCCTCAAATCTGCAACTCTCTAAAATCCGCACATAATTTACAGATGTAAACAATGAAACTTTCAGTTTTGATGTACAGAGAAAATTTGCCTTTTTTATTTTTATATCAATTCCATATAAATTTTAATTTGTAATTTTCATTACCGTAAAATACCGTTAATCCGCCCCCCCAAACGAAAAGAAAAATCGTACAATAGTTAGGGGAGGGCGCTTACACGGGATTTTTTCGCGATCGTTCAACAAAATTCACAGGAATGAATCATCATAAAATGAATGAATCGTTGAATGAATCATAAATATTTATACTTGAAAAAAATTGGGTTTTTTTCTTTTTTAAACGTAAATTCTGTCGGAAAAACGCAGAAAAAAGGAGAAATTAGTAAAAAAAAGCCAAAACAAGCATGAAATCAATTAAAAAATATTGAAAAAACGCGCATTTCATCAAAGATTCATGATTCGTTCATTTCAAAATGATTGATCTCGCTCTCAATCGCCTTTGAGAATCGGGAGGGAGGGCGCTTTCTCGGGATTTTTTGAAAATTTCAAATTCTTTATAAAGTGGGGAGGGGGCGTTTGATCGGGAAGGGCGGATTAACGGTATTTTACGGTAATATTACTGAATTCATGTGTTTTCATGACGGAAGAATAAATTTGTTTTGGAAAAATAAGATATTGCTGATATCACTGGTAATCACAGTTTTTTTTACCAAATATATTTATATATTAACCAACATTTTTTGGTTAAGTCTGGCTAAATTTGAAATAAAACTTCTTTATTTTGTGAATTTCATTTGACTTAGTAACGTATCTTTATAAAATGAATTTCATATGAAAAAGCCATCTTACCTTTATAATAAATATTTAATCATACATTATTGATTATTCACTTGACCTTTGCTTTTAATATTTTAATCATCTTATAAATTATCTAAATTTTTACTATTTTAGTTTATTACTTATTTTAATGTTTTATTATATTATAAGCCTTCATAATAGTTACAATATCATTGTTAATAACATTTAAAATAAATAAAAATCAATTAATTAAATCAATAGAAAATGTAAAAAAAGCAATGACCAGAAATTCACAATATTCTGAAATCTGCAAAACCTCTGGTCCCAAGCTGTGTGGATTTGAGGGAGTTTAATGTACATTGATTCTATTAACCGGTGATTCAAATAACTGGCAACACTTTTATCAGAAACTAGACCCTCCCCCCACCCCAGAACTAAATTCCGGCTGCGCCACTGGTTCTATTACACTTACAGCAACATTTCAAAACAAAGTTTTCACCAAATTTGTGGTGGGGATAAAATCACGGCAATGTTGTGCGTATATGACATCTGTGCAATAGTAATAAAATAAATAAATAAATAAATGATAATCAATATAAAAAATTGATCTAGTCAATAATAATAAAAATTAATAAATAAAATATAATAAAAGCATAATAAATATTTAGAATAAAAATGAACTAAATAAAAATGAACTATAAAAAAAATCCCCATAAACTATGATAAGTAAATAAACAATGTATTATTATCATTATATTGCAGCTCTTATTAACAGCGCTGCAGTATCTAGTTTTAGAAACTAAGGATTAATTTAATTATTTTAACTGGCATCATACTTGATACAATCGTACCTGACCTGGCACAGAAAATGTACAATTAATACAAGTTACCATAATTTGAATAAATTATAGATATATATATATATATTGTATGCTTTTCTGACAAAGAAACAGCATATGATGGATATTGTTTTCTTCCAAATCCTCCAAACTTTCTTTTTGATTTTAAAATATTTATTTCAGAAAATAATGTTTACAATCATAAAAATAAAAATTCTGTAATTAAAAAAGTTTTTTTAAACAATAACCCAAAGCACAGTTTTTATAGTGTAAATTTTACTTGTAAAGAAATATTCTTTTTTATGTAAAGGAAAGTACCAGTAATAAATATAATATAAAACTTAATTTTTTAGCATCTTTAACTACTAAAATATTAAAGTATTCGATGTGATAGTTACTATTCGGCTAGCTAAATATTCAATTTAATTGTGCCAAAATTTTAAATGATTATGAGTGGTGGGGATAGAATCACACCAATGTTGTGTGCATATGGCATCTGTGCAATAATAAAAAAATAATAAAAATGATAATCAATACAAAAAATCCATATAGTCAATAATAATAAATAAAGTATAATAAATAAACATTGTATGTAATACAAAGAATTAAAAATGAACTATAAAAAAAACGCCAAAAAACTATGATAAGTAAATAAAAAATGTTATGTATTTTTATACTAATTACATTGCAGCTCTTTTTAGCAATGCTACAATATCTAATTTCAGAAACTAAAGATTACTTTAATCAGTATAACTGGCACCATACTTGGTACAATTACTGACCTGGCATGGAAAATGTACAATTAATACAAGTTACTATAATGTGACTAAATTATAATGTTTATATATTTTGTATTTTTTTTATTTTAGAGCTTTTCTGTCAAAGAAACAGCGGTACTTACGTATTAACGCCACTGCAGCAGAAGTTGTGCTAATAAAGATCAATCTTGTTGTTTGCATGCGCACAAAAAATGGAGTTAAAAATTAGGAAATAAGCACTAAAACACTAAAAAAAAATTAAAAAAAAGCACTAAAAAATGGCACAAAAATCAGCAAACAACAAGGCAACAAGAAATCCAAAATATAACTGCATGCGTGAACAACAAGATTGCTCTTTATTGGCGTATTAGCGCAATTTCTGCTGCGGTGATATTAATACGTAAGTACCGAAACAGCATATGATGGATATTGTTTTCGTTCAAATCCTCCAAAATTTCTCTTTGATTTTAAAACATTTATTTCAGAAAATAAGGAAATAATGTTTACAATCATAAAAATAAAATTCTATTAAAAAAAAAATAAACAATAACCCAAAGCACAGTTTTTATAGTGTAAATTTTACTTGTGAAGAAATAATTTTTTATGTAAAATAAAGTAAACCGCATTAAATATTATATAAAACTTAATTTTTTAGCATCTTTAACTTCTAAAATATTGAAGTATTCGATCTGATAGTTACTATTCGGCTAGCTAAATATTCAATTTATTTGTGCCGAATATTTTAAATCATTATGAACGACATCAAAAATGCAAGTTGCAATATATAAAATTTTGTGTCATCATACGATCGAATCATAAGATATAGAATTTTCAGTAGAATAATAACTAAAGAAATATATCTTACCAATGTTTTTTTAGAAATGAAAATGCGTTAGTAAAATGATTTAAAAAATTAGCTACTGTTACTATCAGAATAAATCCATTTCGTACATGTTATCATAAAAGTAGAGAACGCCAACACAATGAATGAATCACGAAGGATGAATTTGATTGTGAATTGTTTGTTAAATCAATGAAAAAAAAACTAGTGTAACATAAATGCTCAACAAATTTTCAATTAACAAACAAAAAAAACATTTTTTTAGGAAAGGAATGTAAAACAATCAACAAAATTCAAGACTCAAGCAAGTAAATATATGAGTGATTTCTTTTAATGAATCACGATTCAAAAAAATATACGATTCATTCTTGCATTGGCGTCTTGTGTCTTGTCTTGTTTGCAATATCTGATAACTTTTAAAATATCAATTTATTGATCCAGATCTCAGCCAATTTACTACAATTAGTTAATACTAATATAGTTTCTTTGGTTAATCTTCTGCTAAAGGTTGACGGATTTGATAAGATGACTACAGGAAATTTCATTTTTCCCAGCTTCCATTTTTGCTGATTATTTAGTCATGTTTTTGCGTTTCATTTAATAATGATCATGATAATTTTGTTATTTTATTATCTATTTGTAAGTAATTTAATTAATATTATTTGAATTTTAAATTAAAAATAGGAAATTCGTTTCAATTTTTTTAATAACGTTTATTTTTTAAAAATAATTGTGTTGTTCATAGGCTGCATTTGATTGTATTCTGTTCAACTGAAAGTAGATCTTTTTTAAACAGTTGTTTGCATAATGAAAGACATTTAAAGTTCATCAAAATATACAAAGAACGTAGATACCTAGAAGCTGCAGTGCTATTTCTTTGCAATTAAGATTTTCCTAATATGAAAAACAAGAAGTATTTTTTTACACATTCGGCGAGCGAGCTAATATTTCATACAAAAAACAAATGACGTGCAAAATTCTTTGTCTTAATCAATTATAAATATAAAATTTCGAAAGTTTTAACACATAGATTGTACAACAAATTGTAATCCATTTTTAATTTCTATTAAAAAATATTCAGTTATATATTTACATAGTAATCAGGGCACGATTTTTCAAGTAACTTTAGGAATAATATCTTTTAAAGAAGCTTTTAAGTATTAGTCAAGCATTTTGTTCATTTTTGCCACTTAATCTTTAGCTTCCTGATCATCAGCCAAACTTTCCCCCACTGCCCTACACAATTAAAATCATCCTTGCATTTATAAAAGTTAGGAAGGATATCCTAAACATCATTTGCTATTTTGTGAATGAATTCTGTTCTTCCACTAAAAGTTTATGAATGCTGCTAATGCCCCCAAAATACAAAAAAGCTTTATATTTAGTAAACTCAGTTCAATGATTTGTGTTTTTTCAGATACTTGTTTTGGGGTTTTACAGATCAGGTTAAATCTAAAACACACAGAAAAGTCAGAGAATTTGAAAATTCAAGTGAAAAGTCGGGGAATTTTTTCTTACTACTTTTTATCAGAATCTCAATAATGAAAGTTAAAATGAAAAAATTTTGAATTAATTCTTCATTCAATCTAAAATTGTTACATAAAATTTTTATATAAATTATATAACAGTGGCATAATATGAAAAGTAATTAAAAATCAAGAATTCATATTGCACATTTTTTAGCACTTATCTAGATTAAAGTCGGCTGTTGTAAAGAGTTTTGCAAAGCAAAATTTTTATTATAAAATTATTTTCTGTAAATACAATAAAACCTCCGTAATGGACAATCCCAAACAGCAGACATTTCTATTTAATGGACGATTTTCTAATCCCTGCTCCCAAAACTTAACTTTTTCTATGAATAACAGACATTCCGAATAGCGGACACTTTTTTTCGGCGATAAAGAATAAAAAAGTATCTTTTAACGAAAAAAAAGTTAAAAGCATCTAAATTTATTAAGGAAATGTATCACAAATTTTCTGATCACAGATAAATGCAGAGGATGTGCTGGGAAAAGTCTCCCCCCAACTCACGTCCAATGTTAAATTCAGGAAGTTGCCCGGGACATCTCCCACAGCATTCAAAACATTCCTCTGGATGATTTTGCGATTTTATGTTTTTAAAGCTCAAAAAGTTCACCCCCTCCTCTTTCCATCCCGGAACACTATAATATCCAATAAAGTCACATTAAAAAACAATTACATGTAATTGCAAGCAAAAGTAAATTTTTGTAAGAGTTTTTTTCGCAAGAGTGTACTAGACAGTGGATGAAGGTGTACACAATTTTATTTCAGTTTTATTGCTTAAAAAATAATTTTATTTTCTGATTAATCATGTAATAGAAGTTTTAGGACATATAAAAGTCAATTAATGAAACATTAAGTATTTCTTAACGAATATTGAATCTCTGAAGTTTTCCCAATAGCGGATAATTTCTGCGATCTCGAGGTGTCTGTTATTTAGAGGTTTTACTGTATTATGCATTAAAAATCTTTTATAATAAAAAAAAAGTAAACTTTAAAAATAGCAGGAAAACCTTGGAAAAGACAAGATCTTTTTTTAAAACCAGAATTGTGTTGTAATCCTGTTGATATATTTTATTGATAATACAGAAGAAAAAGTAATTCATGTCTAGGGAGGAAGAAGTTTTTGAAGTAAAATGGAATTCCTGAGATGCTTGATGCTTTATATATTTTGAAATCAATATTAAAGCATATTATTGAAATTGATATGAAATTTAAGAGTTTGCGACTTAATTTAAATGTAGGGATAAAATTATTAGTTCTTCATATCAATACTCGCCAGAGAACTATTTTTTTCAGGATTTTGAAATAGAAGAAATTTTACAAATTAACACCGCCTCATATAAAGAAAAAAATCGTTTTAATACAATAAAACTGCAACAGTAAAATAATATATTTCAGTTAAACTTCCATAACGGACACCTCTATTTAATGGAAAGTTTTTCAATCTCTTACTACGAAAACTTAAATTTTTGTTGAGTGAACTCTTACATTTCGAATAGCGGAGAGTAATTTTGGTGAAAAAGGGCGAGAAATTTTTTAATAAGAAAAAAAAAGTAAAATGCCTCTAAATTTATCACACTCATTATTGTCAGAAATTTTGTGATCATGGTTACATATAGGGGGTGAGACGGGGAAAGTCCTACAATCCCCTATATTTATATGAGATTACTCCCCCAATTCTACGCAGGAAAGTTTGAGATTTTATGCTTTTAAAAAGTAGGAAAATACAGTAATTAATTACACCTTTAAAAAAAAAAAAAGATGATTTAAATGTGTTAAAACCTTGTACAGAATTAAAAATGAAAGCATGGCACACATTTAAACGTAAATTGGTTACATTAAGATTTTACTCTGTTACCAGCAGGATTGGTACAGTTTAAACCAATTGGTTTTTTAGAACAAATCTAGTATATTTTCTTATTTTTGCTATTTAAGTTTTTCAAATTATTGAATGTACACAGGGGTGTAGTCGTTAAAATAACAGACGATATACGCTCTAAGCAGATCTTATACACTTAAGGTAGAGTGTATACCCTAGAGTGTGTATATTATAAACCTGTTTTAGAAACAGAGGGTATACAGTGCAACTTTAAAAAATCTAGGTTTACAGGATATACCCCCGTATACCCTCCGTTACATCGCTGAATGTAAGTAATTTCTACTTTTAAGTCTTATCTGAGCGGTTATCATGATACATAGCGAGTCTAGAATATGTTAGTATGCATGTGGAATGCAAATTTCATGCATTGATGAACATATATGAAGCTCAAAAAAAAAAATTTAAGACATGTGAATTTAGTAAAAATAAAATAAATTAATGCAATATTTAGAAAAAAAAACTGTCTTTCTTTGTAAAATAAAGATTTACAGTTAATAACATAAAATGACCTTTAAGATTTTATTCAAGCTTTAAAAGAAAATTTTCTTCATATTTTAAGAAGAAAAAAGAAACTTAAGATAAGAAGTCGAATAAGAAGACATTGAAAAATTGGGTGCTAGTGAAGCATCTGTTTCATTTAACTAAAATATGTATCATTACATTATATACATACATTTAAATCTTCTATTGCCTAATCAAACCCACTACTTAGATCAGCCAAGAAAATTGGAAGGAAAGGAGGTCAAGACAAGGTTTGCAGACATAATTGAAAAATAAGTCTCATAAAAGTGCCTAAAAAGATATAATTTTTAGTTTAGACATTTAAAAGTATTAAGTGCTATAATATAGAATACGAAGAAAGCTCGTGTAGTCTGATGACCGTTTAAATGCTTTAGAGGATGACAGCATTTATGAAACTACTTTCTTTTTAAGATCAATGTTTTCATTTGTCTAAAAAGCTGTCAAATAGGTATTTTCGTTTATTTCACTGTTGTCATTTTGTCCTTTAACTTGGGGGTTTCAGAGGAGAAACGTCAAATAGTTTACACAATACTTCTTACAGTGTGTAAAGACTCCACTGCTAAGGTTAAATCATTCCAAGAATTCTTTATAGAAAGCATTATTTTCAGTAAAATATAATTGTTCATGTAGTCTTCTAACAGAAAAATCAGACCTCGTATATAACAGGTATTTCAAAGAAATTATTTTGAATAGCCATGCGAAAGTATATTTTATTAATGAAACTACATCATATATTTATTTATAGTACTAGCAATCAAAAGATTGTTTATTAAGATTTTCATGGTATCAATGTTTCATTATGTAGAGCATTTTATTTATGAAACATAAGATATAGCTTATACTAAAAATATTTAAATTTTAAATAATTTCAGTTTTCGAATAAATAAATAAAAATAATGAAAAAAAAAAATTTTAAATCAAGTTATGTTACTTGCATATTCAAAAATATTTAATTTTATTTATAAATATGCATGTACATGTAATAGAAAAACGTATTTAAAAAAAACCTTGTTAAGACAAAAAAAAAACCTGGTTTAAACCCCGAAAAATCTAGTTTAAACCGGGTGATGACAGTGCACTTAGGTTTACTGTACCCCAATCTCCCTTACAACCCCAAACATGTCTATGTTAGCATAAAAAAGTTTTACCAATTGCATAAAAATCTGTGTATATTTATAGGTATTTGAGAATAAGCAGACAGACAATCAAATCGAATTCATAAACATTTTTCAATTTCGTTGGAAGGTAATAAAAGTTAATTAGTGTGACTGAAATACAAAAAGTAGATGTACATATTCAACATTAACCATTAATGCATTGTGACTGTCGACATTTGCCATTGTAAGTCAGAGGTAAGGATATTTTAAAAAATATTTGGGACATACACAAAGCGGCTATGTAAATGATGACATTCACCAGGAAAAGTCAACATTCTCCAGATGTCGGTCATTAATGGTACCAGATACAAGTGATAAGTTTGGTTCAGTATTTGGCGAAGTTCTTCAATCCAGATCTATTCTACTAAACATTTATGGGCAATTCCACATAACACGGGAACTAAAGAACTGTAATCCTTCTATAATAAAAAAAACTAGCCTTAAACAAATTAAAGGAATGACTCCTGGAATGATGCTGATGTGTAAGGTTTCCGGAAATAACGCGTCTGGGTGGACCACACCTTCCATGAGTAGAATAGATTAATCAGGAAAGGGCTTCATCTATGCTTCGACCAATGAGGAGAAGGATGAATTCCAAAATTGAGTGTACACTGTTAAAAATCTGCTGTATTTTGTTGTTACGAACTCCACCGCTTACACATAATATCTCTATTCCAGGCAATGAGAAAGCTCCATTTCACGGCCAAGTAACCGTTTTTATACAAGCAGGGGAGTGCGTTGCAACAAAATGCAGCAGATTTTTAACAGTGTATGGAAAATAAGGTGTCGCGAAGCGATTCCAACCAGGATTGCAAAACAATACCGAACGGAATCGCGAAGCGATACCATGGGGTATTGGCTAGCGCAGGAAGCAAGGGTAGCCTACAACTTGGAATCGCGAAGCGATTATGCGGGGGGGGGGGGGTTGCCGATCATAGCGAGAAGGAGGGTGGAGCCCCCCTAGTGTTAAAAGTAAACAAAACTCACTTTTATTTTATAAATGTTGTATATTGACTGAAGCTTATAAATTATAATCTAGCAACATTTGCTTAATTAGAATGCCTGGAAAATAACCTGGAAATGTAATGTGAGTCACAATGCCATGCAATATGAATCACACGCAAAATATTGATTGATATAATTAATTACTATTAAAACAATATTTTTGTGTATATAGTACCTTGAAAATATGTTTCATTTTATGAAATACTTCTTGTTTACTGTGTTGTGAAAAAGGGGAAATTCTAGGTTTTCATTAACCCATAAAACTTGATTTCCTATTTTTTTGTAATGCGAGTCTCAGTACCAAATAAGGATCTACACACTACCTGCACAGGGTTGGATTTACAAAGAGAGGGGCCCCTCTCGCTTGAACTCTTGAGGGTTCTTCTATATTGAAGAATTGGGTATACCAATAAAAGAATTTTTGACACTGTGTGTGTGTATTCGCCACGGTAGCAAAATCTACTGCATGTACAATGCGGAACATTTCTGTGAGGGTATTCAAGGCGTCTCTTGATGCATCTGAGTTGAACATTGAATAAAGGGCAAGAGTGCACTAGGACACTTTTTTAAGAGTTCTCCTATTCCCATATTTGAGCATTTCTTTAAAATTTTATGCATATTATTTATTTATACCCTATGCATTATTTCGAGTAATTAAATGCCTAAAGTGCTAGATACTAGAAGCTTTTAACATGTTTTTATCTCAGGGTCCTATAATAGGAGGTGCAAAAGAGACCAACCGATAGATCAGAGCAGGCCACTCAAATGAAAATATATTAAAATATCTTAATACTTTGCACTTATCCTTAATTAGTGGAAATTAAGCAGGCAATTAGAGAAATTATTACAATAAAATTTTAAAGAAACACACAAAAATGGTGAAAATGTATTAAAAAGGGCCTTAGACCCTCAATCAAAATATGACAGTGTTGGCCCGGAGACAGGAATCCAAGAATCAACTTTAATGTTATGTATTGAGAGGGTGACACAATTAAAAAGTAAAAAATGCATGGCATACAAAAAGTCTTAACTGGATCCAGTCTTAACTCGAATGTAGAATATGTGGAAAATTGGAAAGGGTACCAAAAATGAATATTGTGTTAAAAAGGACAATTTATTAATAATTTAAAGCACAAAATCTTTCAGGACTCCCTACCAATCCTCAGACAACCAGGATCTTAACTGAAATGTAGAAAGGGGAATAATTAAATGACGAAAGGTCTCTGAAAACAATGAAAATCAGATTAAAAAGGGGTAAGTTAATTTAGGGCATAAAAACTTGAAGGGCTCAGGCAGAGTTGTAAAACATAGACGCATGCGTGTACGCCATGCACAGAAAATTTTATGGAGTTTGCAGAAAATTTTAAGAAAGAGACATTTTTATTTTTAATTTTTCTTAATAAAAAAAGTTAAAATATTCTCTCAATTTTATGAATGAATTATTTACTGTTAATGAGAATGCCATCAAAAGACCCCCAAAAAATTGCAAATTTCAACAAAGAATCGCATAAAAGCACGCATTTCGATAAAGAATCGCGAAAAAACGTGCTTTTCAACAAAGAATCGTGTAAAAGAACAACAACATTTCGAGAAAATACCGCGCTAAAAACGTGAATTTCGTCCAAAGACCGCACGAAAAACATGAATTTCGTCGAAAGACCGCACGAAAAACATGAATTTCGTCCAAAGACTACGCTAAAAATGTAAATTTCAATCATGAATCGCGAATTACATCCATGAACCATTCAAAAAACGTGAATTACTTTCATGAATTGTGCAAAAAACACAAATTACATTCATAAATCGCATAAAAACGCAAATCACGACCATGAATCACACAAAAAACGCGAATTACACCCAACAATAAATTAATTTGCAGAAATTTTATGATCCAATATTACGTGCGCAGAAAGCTTTTGCTTTTATGCAAGTCTGGGCTCAGGTGGGCCAGATCTTAAATTACTAAAAATCTCACCCTCAGTTGGTTCAGGAACTAGGTAACTTATGCTATCCTCACTCAAATGTTCAGTGTTCAAACTTCTATGTGCGGTAGATTTAAAAAGCTGTCACATACAGACACACAGAGCAAAAATTTCTTTTATCAGTATAGATACAGTTGAAATTCTATAATCTGCACAATTTGGGGCTAAAGTTTGTGCAGATTATGGATTATTGTGGATTATATGTCATTTTATTTTCCCTAGATAGCATTTTAATTCTATAATCAGTATGATGTGAAAGGATAAAAAAGAAATACAGTAAACTCCCTCAAATCCGCACAGCTTGGAACCAGAGGTTTTGCAGATTTCTGGTCATTGCTTTGCTTACATTAAAAAAAATATATATATTTGAAGTAATTAATAATGAAATCAAAAGTATAATGAATGCATACAATATACTAAAATATTAAAAAAAGTAATAAACTAAAATAATAAAAATTTAGATATTTTTAAAAATGATTAAAATACTAAAAGGTAAGGTAAAGTTAATAATCAATAATGTACAATTAAATATTCATTATAAAAGAAGAAATGTATTTTCCCTAAATTATTCAATGAAACTTGCCTCATAAAGGTACATTACTAATTCACATCAGGATCATAAAATAATGAAACTTTATTTCAGGTTTTAGCCAGATTTAATAACTAAAAAAGCTTGATTGATACATAAATATATTTGGTAAGATTGTGATTACCAATGATATTAGCAATATCTTTTTTTTTCAAAAATAAATTATTCCTTCTTCATGAAAAAAACATGAATTCAATAACTTTAACAAAAATTATAAATTAAGAAATGTATGGAATTGATATAAAACTGAAAAAAAAAAATAAATTTTTGCACCTACATCTGAACTAAATGTTTCATTGTTAACATCCGTAAAATATGTGTGGATTTTAGAGAGTTGCTCATTTTAGGAGTGCAGATTTGAGGGAGTCTACTGTATACTAATTAATTTAATATGCTATCTCAAAAAAGGCTTTTTTAAAGTTATTTTATTTTAACTAATATTTTAATTATATATTATTTAAAAAAATATGTATATATATGCGCATTTAAATAAAAAAGATGAGATATGTTCTGTAATGCAGTTTATTTTTTATTGTTAATAAAATAAAAGAGTTAAACTAAAACAAAATAAATGTTTTAGTATGATTTTTTTTTTTCAATTATTAGCCTCCAATGCTATTTCTTTCAGACAAGCTAAAAAATGTTGTGTCATCAGTCTTGAATTTTCTACAAAACCGATTTTGATAATTATTTTTTTTAATGAAAGCTATTTATTTGTAGTTGTGCCCCTTTTTGGTTATTTTTTAATTCATTTCCATTTTTTTATTTTATTTTTAAAAAAATCATTTTTGGATCACAAATGTGTACATTTTCTTAACTGTTTACATTTGTAAAAAAATGCGAATTATAGATTATGGGTGTGCGGATTATCGATCTTTGACTGTAATCAGTAATAAAGCAAAAATTCACAATT
Source organism: Maratus speculifer (assembly GCA_964019185.1). Classification (NCBI taxonomy): domain Eukaryota; kingdom Metazoa; phylum Arthropoda; class Arachnida; order Araneae; family Salticidae; genus Maratus; species Maratus speculifer. The sequence goes on along the minus strand of CAXHSM010001376.1, from coordinate 418,505 downwards.
TAAAATATCAGCTTTATGAAAACTGAATAGCAAGTGTGGGGCCACAAGATTTAATCATTTCCTCAATCTGTATAACTAAATCTTCATAGAATGTCACTAAGAGTGTTCCATTTGGCTCAGACACAAGTTTCATGTGAACCTTCTTCGTCTCTATTTACAAATAATCATAGTTATGGTAATTCATAACGGCAGAAAAGATAAAGGAAAACTAAAGCATTTCTGGTAGTAGCAAATGATAGAAAAAATTACGCTTATTACATGAAAAAGCTATTGTAATATTAACTGAAAAAAAAAAAAAAAAAACTTAGAAAATCCTTTTATCAAAGCACCACATTTCGCCTTGAATTCAAAAGAAAGTTTGGGAGCCCTTGCGACTCCTTAAATCCATCCCTGCTCCAGCACATAAAAATTTATAAGATTGGTATTTTTGTCTATTACTATGCCCCTGATATCTATGAAGATCTTTTTAACAACTAAATGTGATATCTCTATGATGTATATGGATTTTTTTTTTTTTTTTTTTTTTTTTTTTTTTTACAAATTGTGGCAAATAGGAAAGTGAGTCACACAGAATTGCTCTTAAGCACAATTTATTTGACTTTTTTTCAATTATATGGAATCTAAATTCTCTAAAATAATTCCTGAAAAGGTTAAAACAATTTTCTGCTAAACAACCATGTATTTTTAACATTTTTGTAACTTTATAGTCATTCAAACTTTTCTTTTTTCTCATCTCATAGGAATCAATGGGAAACAAGATGTTTGATGATTAAGCCTGTGTTAAAGGAGTCCTACTTGGTGCAATGGCTCCAATAATTCCCTACCTGGCTACAATAATTCCCAATTAATATAAGTTATTATCATTTGAACAAATTTTATTATTCATAGTTTTCATTTTAGCACTTTTCTGAAGAACAAACAGTATATGATGATAAAATTTTTCTTTCATATCCTTCAACATTTCTATTTGATTTTAAAATGTTTCTTTTAGAATATAAGAAAATTATGTTCACAACCATGAAATTACAAATTTTATTAATTAACAAGGTTTTCTTAAAAAATAATTCAAAGGATAGTTTTTACTGTGCAAGTTTAATAGTAAGAAAATTATTGTTTGGCAAAAAAAAGTATTTGTTTTAAAAATTATGAAAAATTTAACTTTTTAACACCTTAAATTCTAAAATATTAAAGTATTCGAAATGATAGTTACAGCTATGTTAACGCTATTTGTATCCGACTAGCCATATATTCAATTTAATCGCGTGGCGAATATTTTTAATGATTGCAAATGACAGCAAAAATGAAAGTTGCGACGCATAAAATTTTGTGTTACCCTACGATCAAATTACAAGTTCTAAAACATTCAGTAGAAGAAAAACTAAAGGAAAATATCTTACCTTTGATTTATTTTAGTTAAGTGGATGTGTCAGTAAACAGATTAAAAAAATTAGCTATTGTTACAAGCAGAGCATCACTCATATCGTCTATGTTATCACAAAAGTTTGGTTTGTTTGTTTGGAGGGGGGGGGGGGATTTTTGAGACTTATAGCGGCTGAGCTGTTGTCTCGAATGATCCAAAGAATATCACAAAAGTAAAGCGACGCTAACAGTCTGTGCGGCAACCCACAATGAATGAATCATTTTGGAAAAACTCATTCCCGAATAATGAGTCAATCAATTAATCCAGAACACAATCTATATTGTTGCATTGTACTTTGACAACATAATTTTTTCAACTTAACAAAACGAAATATTTATTTATAAAAAAAATGGAACAAAAAGCGCAATTTAAATTTCAGAAACCTAGCACTTTTCGGATATAAAAGTTTACGCAACTTTGAATAAATCCTGTAAATTCAGCTGAGAATCTTTATGGATGATTATCTGATACTGAGTATTATAACCAGGGATATAAAAAAGTACTAATTTTACTGCCATGTTTAATTAATAATCCTGATTGTTTTACGACAATTCTATCCTTTTCAATGAAACATGATGTAAAAAATCCGAGATTCATTCTTGCAGTGGCGTCTTAGTCCTGCCCTGATTGTAACATCAAATAACTTTAAAATAATCATTTAAGTGATATCACTCTCTTTACCGAAGTAAGCTAATGCTAATTCAACATTTTTGGTCAATCTTCTACTAAAATTCTACAATTTACGGTTTGGTCGTGTGACTACACAAAATTTCATGTATTGAAACTTTCATTTTGCAGTCAATTAGTCATTTAAGCATTATTAAATGGTTTTATTTATAGCAGATAATTTTATTTATTTGTGATTACTTCAACAAATATTATTTGAATTTAAATTTTAAAATGGCTTGAAATCTTTTTTATATTTATTTCAAAATAGCAAATAGGTTTGATTTTTTTTTTAAATTATTTATACATTTAAAGCAAAGTGTTACTCATAGTTGTAGAATTACTCACACTGTTTTATTCTTTTCTATAGAATTTAAATATTTTTTATGTAATTAATAGCATACTAAAGTTCCTATATAGATTTTATCAAAATTTACATAAAATATTGAAACAATTTAAGAAACTAAGATTCTGAAATTCCAATATTTTCATATATTAGATCCGTTGCCAGTAAGTGCTGTAATTGCACTGATTTTTTTTAAGTGTTTTTTGTTTTTTTTTTTATATTTAAAAATAGCAATTGTCGAATCTCATGCTAGGAAGATAAGTTGTACTAACAAAGTTTGTTACTGATAACTTTTTATTTTCTTTGCAATGATATCTTAATTTTATATAGTTTTCATATTAAAGGTAAGAGCAGAGGTATTTATTATGTGACACAAGCTATTTAATATGATGTAGCCTTCTGTCTTTTCTGTGTGTTTGTTTTCAATTGGAACAAGCATGGAAAATTTATAGATTAGTTTTTTCTTGTTTCTATGCCATACTTATTTCATTGCATTCATTAAATAAAATTTCCTGTTTAAAAAAATATTGCACTCAAAGATGTGATAAACATGGAGGAATGGGCACAGGAAAACTCAATAGTAAACTTACGAGTCAACCACTAAAATCCTGTTTTTCAAGTGTTTTCAGTAGAATTTAGCATACAATTGCGTATTAATATGCAATGGCATAGTTAGGATGGATGACACCCGGGTGGATGTAAATGGTGTCACCCTACCCACAATGGTGTATCAATCCACCCCCCACCCCCCCAGAAAAAAATATGTATTTACATATTGAATCACAATTCTATGTTATTACAGATGAAATTTTAACATTTTTAGACAACTTTTAAGAGCTTTATATTAACAAAGTAATGATATTTTCAATAATAATAATAATAATAATAATGATAATAATAATGTATAATATAATAAAAGCTTAAGTCATGTGATTGTCATCAACAGTTCCGAACACATATTAAGACATGTATACAGTAGACTTCATCAAATCCACAACCCTAAAATCTGCAGCTCTCTAAAATTCATACATAAATTACAGATGTAAACAATAAAATATTTAGTTCAGATGTAGGGGCAAATTTTAGTTTCATGCATTTATATTTTCCATATCAATTTCATACATATTTTAATATGTAATTTTCTTTAATATTACTGAATTCATATGTTTTCATGAAGCAAGAATAAATTAATTTTGAAATAAATTAAGATATTGCTGATATCATTGGTAATCACAATATTTTTACCAAATATATTTATGTATTAATCAAAGTTTTTTGGTTATAAAGTCAGGCTAAACCTGAAATAAAACTTTCTTATTTTATGATTTTGATGTGAATTAGTAATCTTTATAAAGCAAATTTCATATGTAAAATGCATCTTATCTTTATAATGAATATTGAATCATAGATTATTGATTATTAATTTGACATTTGCCTTTAATATTTTAATAATTTTCAAAATTATCTAAATTTTTATTATTTTAGTTTATTACTTATTTTAATATTTTATTATAATGTAAGTCTTCAAAGTAGTTTCGATTTCATTGTTAATTATCATTCAAATTACTGTTTAAAAAATGTAAACAAAGCAATGACCAGAAATCTGTGAAATTCTAAAATCCACAAAACCTCTGGTCCCAAGCTGTGCGTATTTGAGGGAGTCTACTGTAATATACATGTCTGAAATATGCATTCAGATATATAGTACATCACTGAGATGTTTACAGCTTTCTAAGCCAATCAGCAAGCGTTATCATCACATTCTCATACATGCTTATACTGCTTGATTGAACACATAGACAATTGATCGCCATGAAAGTGAAAGATTTTTTTTTTAAATTTCAGAATGACTTTGAATTTTATTTCATTCGATTGGAAATTATACTTATGTTGTATTTCATATTTAAATTTTGTCTGTATCAATGTATAGTCCTATTATATTATGTGTAAGTAAGCAAGCAGGGAAAAAATCGAAGACAGAAAGCTTTAAATATTTTCTTTATGATTTATTCACTGGATAAATGAAGTTAAAAAATAGAACTATTTGCAATGTTTGATGTATTTTGAAGTTCGTTAAAACATTAGCTTATCAATTTCATTCAGTTAACACTACGACGGCCGCGTTTTCAATATACCTAGAACGGCCGTGAAAGGTCATTTTGACCGCTCTTTCGAAAAAACTAAAAAAATGTAATTTTAACTAAAATAATATTAAAAACTCCTTTCCAGGAAACAAGTTTAATGACAAACTACTAAAAAGACTTACATTTTAAAAATATTTTTCAAGAAAATAAAACATTTCACATTTTTTTACTCTTCCTAGGCAATCTTAATGATATAGAATCCTGAAATTAGATAATGTGAGTGTCATATTTTTTATAATTAGAAACATAATATATGTTTTCAAAAAATTTTTTCAAAATCCACAATTTTATTAATAGATTAGAAAAAATATTATACTGTAAAATGTAACATACCTCAGTTTATTTCACAAGCAAAGCAGACGGACATTGTCCTTTCTTCTGACATGCATGGCCCGCAAACGTGTTTCTGGCATCTTGAACACTGTTTGGAAGTTTTATTTCCTTTACAATTTTTGAGTATTTGACACTGCTTTCGTTTTCTGTTTTGAATTCGGGGAAGCATTTTGATTTGTTTGTCATCATACAACCTGTTTCGATCAATATAGTTTTTACGGAGTTCATCAGATAGTTTCAAAATATATTCCCGACGACTGATGTTTGAGTCAAATGTTTCTTTGTATATCACCCATGAATTTATTGCAGCTAGATCAAGTATGTTAAAAAAAACGTGCACTGGCCATCGTCTGGAAGAAGATTTCGTAGAGTATTTTCGGGACATTTGATCCAAAACATCAACACCATACTTAGTAGAATTGGATAACCTCTGGAGTCTTCTTTTCGTTGTCTGATACATTCAAATTTTTATGCAATGAACTTAGCAAAAGCACATTTTTGTTTTTTCTGCACTGGTATGATGTTAAAGTAATACCTTCATGTGAAATTATTTTGCTAGAATAGAGATCATCTTTTGTTTTTTTGAAGTTATGTGGTACTTCTTTTTTTGCTCTGTTTATTGTTCCCACCAAACTTAGACCATTTCTCTTCAAATTCTTTGCCAGATTTACCGGGCAAGTCTCGATCAACCTTCAATTCGCGATTCAACTCACAGTTGAGAAACCTCAGGTTAGCCATTCTAACCGCCAGTTAATATTTGAAATTCATCACTAACTTTACAGCAGAAATTAGTCAACCTTGGGTTAGTGAACTTCAGGTTGAAATGTGATGGTCATGATGTATCTGATTGGCCAAAAAATATCACATGACATACTTATCGCGTTCATGAGTTCGATCCTTGCGTACTACCAATTTTTAATTGCGAAGCAAAAACAAGATTCGAAATACATACTTGTGTTTAATTTTTAGATCGATAAATTTCGAATTACGTTGTGATTTGGCAGTTTTGTTTATTCACAAAATTAGATTCAAAGATTAGAAATACCAATACAGTTATAAGATTTTTATTTTTACAAGATTTTTGCGTTACAGTATCATTTTTTCATAAAAGTTAATTGATTTAAAAAAAATATTTTTTTTCTTTAAAAATTAAATTTAATAAACGATTTTCTAACCAGACTAGCAATAGTAATTAGAATAAAAGAAACTAACGAGCTAGTTTATTTATTTTTCAACGAAAATTAAAATATTGAAAATGCATCTATTCTTTCATATATTTTTTCTAACGTAAATCTAATGTATTAATTAATTTATCTAATGTAATTGATGTGCAAATTTTTAAATGCGAAAAATTTCAAGATAAATCCTCAGAAAAATGCTTTTTCTAAACAAATGTAATTATTTAAAACAAGTAAGAAAATTAATTATTATAGTGTATTATAGTTCGACGGCTTATTATTTTGGGGTCATAAAATTCTTGCTTTTACGATTGCATGCTGTAATTAAGTAAAAAAGATGAAACTGAAATGTGAGAAAAAAAACTGCTTTGCTTTATTATTATTATTTTTAAAAATTTTAAATTAATTAAGCAAAATTTTTCATATCAAAACTTTCTTTCTATTCATATTCAACAGATGGCGCTACCTGATATCAAAATTGCTATGCAAACTCAAACCTTCAAAGCCTAGAGACTCATCACAAATCAATGTAATTTTCGTTAATAGAGGTAAAAAAACCCTCAAAAATTTAAAGCAACTCATTCTTTTATAACATCTTTTATAATTAACATTTCGTTTACCTAGTGAGTTACAAACAGATCTCTGTGAAAAAAATCCACCAATGTTCAATTCAAAACAGCCGCCATCTTTGCTTGGACTGAGTATGTGCGGTCGAATAACCTCTGTCTCATATGAAGGTTGAGTAACTCAACTTTTGTTTCGGTTTCTCCTCAGAATTCAGCAGGTTGAGTTGACGGTGAATTAGAATTTACATTCAACGGAGAGTTATGCGCTAAACTCGCGGTTCAGGTTGATGGAGACTTACCCGGTTAGTGTTGTAAAATAATTGTCAGTCGTAACATTTCTCCCACTGTTATAAAAGGGTTCCATCAAACGATACACTGCGTGTTCTCCAACTCTTACATGACTTGGCTGCATTTCTTCTTTTCCTAAGTATGGAAACTCATTCAAAACAAACTTCGTTGATAAATCAACAGCTAACCAAAATTTTATCCCAAATTTGTCAGGCTTTTGCGGCATATATTGAATAAATTTGCACCTTGCTTTGGTTGGAAATAATTACTCATCAACAGTGATGGTTTCACCAGGTTTGTAACACGATAAACAGTTTTCAATAAAATTGTTCCAAACTTCGGAAACAAGAGCGAATCTATCATTTTGCAATCGTTGAGACCTAGTTGATTTTGTCAGGAATTAGAACCCTAGTTCTTATCACCTTGCATAAATAACATTTAAATCATGTTTAATATACATGCTTGTTTTTCTACTTCCATATAAATATTCCTCTGGTGAACATATACTTACTTTATTTAAATTTATTTAACAGGATTTTTATTTTTATTCTTAAAGAAACATAAAAACTTATCTTTTCACAATAGATAATTCCTTTTCTGTTTTTACTTTATTAATAAATAAAATAGTTCTTTTTATTTTTATTTTCGTTTCACAATAATTGAAAACAATAGTCTGCCGTATCATTGACCACATGTCTGGCTTGGCCAATGCTCTTCTGAGTGGTTTCAGCCAATACTGCTAGAGGGCGTTCGGATGTGACGTAATCGTGATGTACTTCCACGATCCACACCCCCTTATTTCGTATTGGCACATTGAGCTTTGGGAACTGGAGGACGAGAGTACGGACATGCGTACTGCCGAATATTCTAGTATCGGCGGGAGATAAATAGTTCGACTTTCTGTTCTCTTTAACTATTGTGGTGTTCATCGTCCCAGCTGTTGTTGGTGTCAGTCAAGTACAGCAGATGTTCTCTCAATGTTAAGTTCAGTTCATGTGGTAATAAGTAATGGCTTGATGTCGTCTTTTAAATATTAGAGAAATGGAGTTTCTGTTTTTAAGTCGAATTCGCTTTTTCATCGTTTTTCAAGTTTATTGACGACATACTGTGGTGATGTGTTAGAATTCCGGTGAACTTTTCTTCATGAACTGTTGGGTGAAAGAGAGATATTATGGTTCGAGTAATAGACGTCGTACAGGGGACGATTGATGAATAATAAATGACGTAATAGCTTTTTAAAGTTTTTTTTGCTATTTTTCTTCCGAATGTCAAGACCCAGCTAGTTTAATAATTATGATGATGGGCTCTGATACTTTGCTAAATGGTCAACTTTATATTTACTTTTTATTGGAGAAACAATGTGTCATGGGGATTTTACATATTTAAGATAAGTAATTGTTAGTTATATCCTTTTTATCTCTTAATATGAAATATAACTTGATGAATTTTATAAACCCATTACTATGTATATCAATGCCTTTTTAATTATTTAAATAAATGCTTATTGTTTTTAATCTGTCATCTTTATTTAAGATTCCACATTTATCTCTTTCATTTAATTTATTTCATATAATTATTTTTTTAAACTTCTGGGGTTTCAAAAATCAGTAACGCTTCCATACTGCATTTTATGCCTCTGCTATATATTTACTAAGCTTTCTTTAAAAACCCCATCATCACTACCTTTGTAGTGATGACAGATTTGACATCAAATTGCAAATATCGCATAATTTCTTTAAATCTTTTTCGTGACATAGTTTCGTTAAAATATCTGCTCCCCCATTTTTTAGACCACAAGGCGTCGATTGAAAGTCCTTTTGCATGCAAAGCACCCTGAATATACAGTAAAGAAATGAAGGCATCAAGTTCATCTAATGAAAGCTTCCAATTATTATCTCCAGATCTCCGTACTGCTTCAATTTCTGTGCAATTTTGTATGTGTTTCAAAATTTTTTCAGTTAGAAAAAGGCGCCAAGCACTGCTTGCATTATCAAAGTTAATTTTTCTTTTTGCGTAAGATGAAGGGCCACCGCTTTCACGCAAAACATTATGCATTGGCTGTTTTCCGGAAGTATTTTGCGATATATTCTTCCATATGGTTCCATCTGCGGCTATCACTTCTGCAGAATTATTTTCATCATTATTACTTTGTTGATTCTTTCTTCTTCCACGATTACGCCCTTGAATAACTTCTTCATCTGTTTCATTATCAGAACTAGAGGATGAAATATTATGCGGATTTTCTATCTGATGTAGTTTGAAATCAGAACTCGAATCAGATTCGATATCATTGCACTCAATATCACTTTCGATATCGTTTTCATCCTCATTTTCAGAAGCAGAATTTTCGGATGATAAATCTTGCATTGACTGCACAATTGCTTCCGCAGTCAGAAAGTTCTTCCCGACAGTTCTACGAGACATTTTTAGAATAAAAATAATTATTATTATTTAACTGAAAATATCTGTTCATATCGTTTTCAAACGGAAGTAACAAATCAAGTATTGTTTCTAATAAAGCGCTCACTTATTCAAATATTTATCTGGGTATCTCTGCCGTCGCGTCGGAGCATGCGCGGAAGCAGCAGAGACAGGTGTCTTTCGAAGAAACCGGAATAAAGCAGCTGTTTAGCACCCTTCCCCCCCACATCTATACGTTCTTTGTATAAAAACTTCTTTTACTAGGTGAAAATAATGATTTTATTTGACAAGTGTTGAATTCAAAGGAAGAAAATAATGATTGCTCCGGGGGAGGGAACATTTCTCCGCGGAGATGTGAGATGTCCCCATGGAAAATTTGAGATTTTGTGCTTCAATGGTCAAAAAATGCCATTTAACCTCTCGCAATTCTATAATGTCCCCCCTCGGAGTCACAAAAATCGTTCCCAGGGAAAAAAAGTTTGAAATCAACACTGTATCAGGCACCGGTCATTTTGACCATTTTTGGCCGTTCTAAATGTATAAGATTTTTTTTCGAAAACTAACAGCAATATTTGAATGAAATTTTTTTTGTATAATTCTAATGAATATTTAGGAAAAGTCAAAAATTATCGCAGCAATAGGTGAAAGCAAACCAGAGATATGCGGGATTAAAATGCGTTTACGGTCAAAATGACCGCCTTGGCCGTTCTAGTGTTAATTGTGTTGCATGTTGCAACATCACATCATAAAGTGTGCAATTCGTGCATTTATTTTACTTTTTTCTATGCATTCTATTATTTTTCTTTTGCTGCTTAAAGTTTCATTATGCATCTTTTTCTGGAAAAAAAACCACATTTCCTAAGAAACATGTTTGTTAGCTCACAGACGAATAGTCAAATGCACCCTAATGTGTTGTCAATTTTTAAAAGAATCTTACTGATATCCAGAATTCATTTTTTTTTGGGGGGGGGGGGGATACCTTTCCATGTTTTATAAACATCGATGTGTATGCTTATACCCTTCCCTTAATAATATTATTATACATTGCATACTTGACTTATACATTATTCTATTAAGTTATTTATATAAATTTTATAAATATTTGAATGAGATTAATACAATGATAATGAAATTCTAATTTTAATCTTTGTTGAACAAAAAAATGTTTTTTTTTAATTTCTTAAAAAATAAAGTTTTACTTAAAAACATTAAATTTTTTATTAAAAATAAATAATTAAAGATGCTTAGAAGAATAGTTTATTAGTAGTATAAGAAATAATTTAAGAAAATTGTTATTGTTAAGAATTGCATCCTTTTTGCATTACTTAAATTTAACAACCAACCAAAAATTCACAAATTTGTATTTGCCAGTATGCAGAGCATGTTGACATAGGTAGCAATCACTGATTGGCTTTGAAGCTGTAATCGTCTCTGCAACATACATGTTTGAAATATGCATTCCGGACTGACTGTTTTGCTTTTCATATGAAAAACGGCAATTTATAATCACAATTATTTTTGCAAATAAAGCTGCATAAAACTTTAAAAATGTATTCTTTTAAATTTATGTTTGAAAGATGAATTACATTCAAATGACAATGTTTTCAATATTTTTTGCAATTTCAGTTGAAATTAAATTGAAAGCCGTATAGTAGACTTCGATAAATCCGCACTCCTAAAATCCACAACTCTCTAAAATCTGCACATAATTTACGGATGTAAACAATGAAACATTCAGTTCAGACCTAAAATAAAGCTTTGTTATTTTGTGATCCTGATGTGAATTAGTAATATCCTTTATAATTCAAGATTCATTGAATAATTAAGAAAAATACATTTTATCTTTATAATGAAAATCTAATTGTACGTTATTGATTATTAACTTGACCTTTACTTTTAGTATTTTAATTATTTTAAAAATTATCTAAATTTTTATTTATTGTAGTTTATTACTTATTTTAAGGTTTTAGTATATTGTAAACAGTCAGTATGATTTTGATTCTATTATTAATTACATTCAACTTACTTACATAAACAAAGCAATGACTAGAAATCCACAAAATTCTAAAATCCGCACAACCTCTGGTCTCAAGCTGTGTGAATTTGAGGGAGTCTACTGTATCTTATTCCATTAAAGTAAAACCAATAGAAGAAATTCATTCATTGTGTATGATAAATTATTAAATTATGGTGGTAATTATTTGCAAAACAAACTCTTTAGAGATAAAATTTGCAGTAAGCCTCAAACTTTACCACAATTCTGTCAGACGGCAATCATATTTACTTTTGTCAATAGATAATCATTCTCAAAACAGTAATGTAACACAAATTTACTACATAACATCATTAAAAATTTTACTTCGAATTACACTAAAGTAGTACAAAACATATAGAAAGAAATTAGAATTGTGCTAAACATTTGTTTAATAATACAGTGGAGGGGAAGCAGGACGTTTCGGTCCCGCCATTTCGGTCCCGCCGTTTCGGTCCCGCCGTTTCGGTCCCGAGACATTTCGGTCCCGAGACGTTTCGGTCCCAAGACATTTCGGTCCCTGGCCATTTCGGTCCCGAGACATTTCGGTCCATGGCCATTTCGGTCCCGAGACATTTCGGTCCCTGGACTTTTCGGTCCTCAGATATTTCGGTCCCTTCTCCAGCAAGCTGAAATTTTGTGCACGGGAAATATCTGGCATAATTTTATAGGGAACATTTTAGAGTGTTGAATTCAGAAGCGGGTCATTCCCCTCGGAGCTATGAAATGCCCCCCCCCCCCGGAAATTTTGAGATTTTGTGTTTTCAGTGATTATTCTCAGATTTTCTTTATTTATTGGTTAGTTTATGATATTTTTCTTACTCTAAAAATAATTAATTAATATATGATTGCTTTTTGCGAACTGTAAACTATAACTTGGTTTCAGAAAATTTAAATCTGCATCTGGATAATAATGTTACCTAACACTGTTAAGAAATATTTTTACACATTGTTACAGTGTTGCATTATTATGTTTAATTAATTATTACGTTACGTTACTAACTGATTTTTCAAAAAAAAATAATAATAATTTCCTTTTTTGAAATAAATAACAATTTTTGAATAAAAACTTATGGTGATGAATAATTGCTATAAATTAAATCTCAAAACAGTTAGTGATTTTAAAATTAAAATCAAATTAATATTTTATTAAATATATGTATTTTTAATTTAACGAATCTTTATTTAATTAAATTGATAAAATTATTAATACGCATTTCGAATTTTACTTTAAATAAACTCAATAAATAATCTGTTTTATATTCAATTTATCATTATGTTTTGTAGTAGTTATAAACTGAAACTTATTGTTTACCTGTTTATTTATTTTATATTTAAAGTTACTGAAACTTAAAACTATTAATTCAATCAATAATAAAATTAAAATAAGAATTGTCAATTTTTTTTCTGTGAAAGTGGGAACGAAAAGGTAATGCAAATAAATAAATAAATAAACGATAAATTAAAAAAACTTAGTTTTGTCAATTAAAAATTGAAAATAAAATTATTTAAAATAATAGTTACATTATTATATAAAATTAAAAAATAATCATTTTATTACAAAAAATAGGCCCACTTTCAATAAAATTAATTCACAAAAATTGTCTTCATAAAGTGAGAAAACTAAAAAAAAAAAAAAAAAAAAAATTGCAACTAATAATTGTCGTTGGAGAATTTTTATTTTTTAAACAAAAAATTTTCGTAGCACGTCTAGTTACGAAATCACTAATTTAAAGATTCTAAGAAAGTGTGCTTAAACAATCAATCAAATATGTATTTTAGTTTTTTGTATAAATAAAATACCTAATACAAAGAATATATGATAAAACTTAAAATATTCATTCTGTTAAATAATAATAATAAAGACAGTGTAAAATTATATAACATTATTTAATCTAATTTTCAACTCGCTGTGATTTTATTATCACGAGTTACAATAGATTAAACTTATTGAACTATTATATTCAGCTTTGTATAAAATTTGAGGGAAGGGGGGCAGGAGAATAAAAATATTAAAAAAAAACCCGAACAATGTTGAGCTTACAGCGTTTATTAGGCCTTCATCAATCAGAAACCAAGTTATAAGGTGGCCGGTAAAGAAATAGCAAGGGACCGAAATGTCTCGGGACCGAAATAACCAGGGACCGAAATGTCTCGGGACCGAAATGTCTCGGAACCGAAATGTCTCGGGACCGAAATGGCCAGGGACCGAAATGTCTCGGGACCGAAATGTCTCGGGACCGAAATGGCCAGGGACCGAAATGTCTCGGGACCGAAACGGCGGGACCGAAACGGCGGGACCGAAATGGCGGGACCGAAATGTCGTGTACCCCAGTGGAGGACCTATTATCTGGAATCCTTGGGATTGAAAACCTCCCAGATTTTGGAATTTTATGGATTTCGGGCCTTTTTGAATTTCAGAACTTTCCCTCCCTCTGAAATTCAGAATTTTTCAAAAAGACAAAAATAACAAAATTAAAACTATCTCATGTAGAATATGAATAAAATTTATGTTTTGAATTATGTAAACAAAAATTACTGCATTATTGAATGATAATAATGAAAAAAATAAAAAAATGAAATGGGTAACTAACATTCTACCTACAAGCTCTATCTTTTTTTTTTTTTTTCTTTTACAGACCTTGTTTACATAAAAAATTTTGATAGAACATTTTTAGTAAATCATCTTTCGCTTGTTGACCATGCAGGAAAAGTTTTTCCACAATGATTCTAAAAAGTTTTTGAAAATCCTATCAGTAAAAAAAAAAAAAAAAAAAATAGACATTATGAGGAGATAAACAGTTTTGGAACATCTGCAAAGAAAGGGAGAATACAAGAAAATAAACAGAACTGTCCTATTACATTTGTATTCAAATAATACAATGTTGTAGCCTTAATATTTTTTCGAAGGAGGAGGAGGGAGTGAAATAACTGACAATTTTTTTTAAACGAATCATAATATAATTTATTTTTATGCTAAAATTTGACAAAAAGACAATTTTTTGGAATAGGTGAGGACAGATCAATATTTTAGTGACTGCACATTGGAACAATAGACTGAAAATAAATTGGGATTCTGTCAAATTTTTGAAACATTTTAGAATTTACAATATGTTAGTAAAAATTTACAAATTTTGATAACTTTTGAATATTTTTCTTTTTCTTTATTTTGGAGTTCCAGATAATAGGTCTTCCACTGTAATACACATATTAAACACATAATATAAGATTAACCATTTTTAACTAAGATATTTACATGATGGTAGTTGCATTTTTCTCAGCATATTAATCTCTGTAAACTGTTCTGTTTTAGTCTGTTGTTACAACATGGAAAGAAAAAAGTGTTACTTTAAAAAGTATTATAGGTTTCATTTTCGGCATGGAGTAATTAACCTAGCACAGATATAAAGGATGAAGCCACAAACCAGTTGACAACAAGTGTGAATTCTAACATCAATGACATGCACAGTTATGAAAATCTGGTAGTTATATGTTAACTGGGCACAATTCTCACCAATTTTAGTACAAGTATTTATGAACCGATTTGGATGTAAGTTGTTGAATTCATAGAACATACCGATATCTCAATCGAGTCCATTGGCCAACTTCATCTGCCATCTTGTTTTAAAATCACAGTCATTTAAAATGTAAAAATAAAATTAATTTAAAATGAGGTTAAAAAAATTAAAAAGATTGTTTTCTTATGTGTTTAATCTTGATAAAAGAATTTGGAGAATTATTTGTTCTGTCTGTATCATAAAAATGGTTTAGTAGTAGCACTTTGAATTTCCAGTGTGGCTGACATTTTGAAACGGTCTGATTTTTGTCAGGGGAGGTTTTAATGCTTCTTCACAACTTTCAATAGTGCAAAAAATATTCATCAAATTGGATTAGTTTCCACTTTCTAGCAATACTGGATGCAGAATCTAAATAAAGCTTTAGATGACAAAAAAAAAAGTCATATTAGAAAATTTCCTTCTTCTATAGTTGCCTGCAGTTTGCTAGTAGTATATAATTGATAAAATGAGCTTAAACTTTCAGATCAAGAATAAACATATTTTACAACTTCAATCCTGAATATATGCTAATTATACATAATTTGTTTTACGTAGGCAGAATTACATTGGCAAAATATTCAGCTATTCTAATAAAGAATTTTAAATGTGTACATTTGCATTTGAAAAAAAAAATTAATACTGTATTTACTCATGTATAACGTGCATTTTTTTTTTAAATTAGGGCAAAATTTTTAGGTGCGCGTTATACACTGAATATTTTTTTACTGCTAGATGTAATCACACGATATTCATATGAATCAAGAAATGTATTCAAAGAAGACATAATTACTCAGGAAATCTTATTTAAATGAAGCATTACTTCATCTTTAATTCCCTTCTTGCACTTTATTATACATTAACATTATACAAACGTTAATTTCCCTTCTTGCACTTTATTACACATTAACATTATGTAAATGTTAATTAGCAATTCCCACTGTCCTCACTCACTCCCAACCCAAAATCTAAAAGTGTATTTTTACATTGTTTTTGTCATGATGTGATGTTTGTTTCAACTTTCTTTTCCAAAATCCATTTAGTCATTCATTCATTTGCATGTCAAATTCATGGTGCACATTATATACGACATTTTAAAAAATCACCATTTTTTCATGGAAAGTAGGGGGTGCGCAGTATACATGAGTAAATATGGTAATCTGTTTTATCTAAAATGTAATATTTTCATATTTACATTTATGCAAAAGAAGGTTAATATTAAGGAAAATGAAAATAAAAACAGGCATGCCAAATAAATACATTTATCCTCTAATTCTCACTATTATTATTTTCTGTCATTTATTACATAATTTATTACTGAGTAAGTCTTAATATTTCTTGCTTAAGTATTAAATGTGTGCTGTACTGTACTGTAAGGAAAAAGGGTAATATTGTGAAGTTTGTGGGATCATGGAAGATCCATTGTAATAATTTAAGAGTCAAATTCAATAAATTTTACGCATCAACTTATGTGTTTCGAGTAGGATGGGGCATTTAATATATTAGAAGTCTGCTAGGAGATCTTGTTGGGAGGGGGAATATCAGAAATTTTAAAGTGAAGAATTATTGACAATCTGGGATATACATTGAAACCTTTAAAATCGACCATTTGTTTACATTGACAAGAACCAAATTTATTCTATACAAAACTATAAGACAAACCATTTGTAATGGGATCACCTGTTTATATTGTAACTTGAAATATAAAATTATTCAAATTTGACAAAAACTACTGTAAAATGCCCATCAAAACCCTTTAAAACTTGACCAATCAAAAAGCTAACAAATCATGAATTTAAAAAAAAAGGCTACTCTTCACAAAATTTAATATTTTTATCTTATTAACTAGAATTTCTAAAAGTGTGAAATAGTATTAACATGGGAAATGGTTTTAGTAGTGATTAGTGTAGGGCAGAGGGAGGTTAGTGTAGACATTCAAAATAACAATTTAAATAATGTAGAAAAAATTACTAAAAAATTTACACAAACTGACAACAATGTACTCCATACTAAGCAAAAATTTAGTTGCAAAGGGTTAAAAAGTTTTTGAATAGTTGCAAGAAGTTTAATTTCATGCATGAAAAGTAAAAATAAGATTTCTTTTTCACTTTTGCAGCACAGAATTTAAATTTAGAATCCAATAAACAAGTTGCTATAAGACAAGTGTGACTTGTCTTCTTTGTGTCTATAACCTTCATTAAGATGTTAAATTGGTTAAATGAGTATAACTGAAGAATAACTTCACAATGTTAGCATGGGGTTAGTGTAGACACACTACTAGGAGTTAATGTAGACAGTTTATTGTACTGCATAATTTGTATTTTAAGTACGAAATTTATTAATATGTAAAGATTTAGAGAAAGTATGTTAACTTACAAATGCAATTACTATATTAAACATCAAATAAGACTATTTTCCATATAAATAAGGATGTATATTGAAATTTTTATTGCATCATTTCAAGCAGAAATTTGAAATTTTTTCTTTTTCTTTTTTTTTTTTTTTTGTTTAAATTCACCAATTTTGTATTTTTAGAGGATTAATTTAGCTTTAATTTGAAATCAATTCAATAGAATAGAATATACATTTTTTTCTATGTTGGTTAGAAGCATGAGAAATATCAACTGTTACATTATCATAAACAAATCCCATCGTCACCAACTCTTAGGTATTGCAATATTGTATATTTTGTCGGCAGAGTAGAAAGTGTAAATGGTTTTAGTGTCTATGATGTTGTATTTCTGCAGAAAAAAAGATCCAGCACATCATTTTGCTTTTTTTATATGAAAAATAATTCCCTAATTAAAAATGGAGAATAATAGAAAAAAAAATCACACAACTTGTGATTGTTGGGCTTACTTCTTTCTCCATAAATCCTTTAGACTGCAATTTAAACTTAGAAGTTTAGATAATAAGGAATATTTGTGAAAAAAATTATCTGTCCACACTAGCCTCTAACATATTTTGGTTTTGTCCACACTAACCCTTTGTAGGGGTTAGTGTGGACACATGGATCAATGTTAAAAACTGCCAATTTTCTATTGTTTAACTATATTTATCATCATCTTTCCTTTATATTAATAAACAGAAAATATCATTCTTCAATCCGAAAGGATTGTGAAATTTTAAAAATGCTCATAGAATTTTATAAAATTAAATTAAATTTTTCTGTCCACACTAACCCCCCTTCTCCCCTACAATTGAAGGCTTATCTATTCTTACATTTTTGCAGTTGCGAATCTGACTTTTCAATCCTTCTCTCCCATTCTTTGATTGTAAATTTCTTTCTCCTATTTCTCATTCTCTGATCGTTCTTTTCCTGTTTTCAGTAACCCCTTGTGCTAGATGGTAAGCAGAAATATTTTCATCAGTTGCACTAACTTGTAGCAAATAATTTGTGATAATCAAGATAATCAAGAATAAGACAGTGAAGAAGCGACCATTAATAAAAATACAAATAAGACTCTTAATTTTTTCAGAAGCTTTAGACTGTATACAAAATAGAATGGGTTATGCTTTTGATATTTCTGAAAAGATAATGGATCTGTATGTCTGCACCATGAAGATAGAAATAGTAGAAGGAGAACAAAGACGGTGCTTCCACTTATGACCCTAAAGTCTTTCCGAGTCTGGCTGGCATTTCCGGCGGTTTGGGAGAAGATGAAATCTGGCGCCCCGTACATCCCGCTAGCAGATTAGTCGAAAGACTAGTCATACAGGTCATGTGATCGAAAGTCAGTCCATCATCACTAGCGCCACACCATGCACCGGGCAATACTTTGGGACTAATTTCTGTTGGGAAAAGCCTATCTTCTCAGTTCTTCTTCTACAATTCTATCTTCATGGTCTTCACTGATCAAGAAACATTCACAGAGATTAAAATAAACTCAAAGAACTTTAGCTGCTAAAATATCAATACCGTATATACTCGCGTATAAGTCGACCCCCTAACTTATGTTGTTAAAAATAAGAAAAAATTGAAAACCCGCATATAAGTCGACCCCCCTCCAAAAGGGAGAACCGTTTGACTTTCCTCTGAAAAGGATATGGTCTCGGATTCGTTCCTAAATGAAACGACTCTGAAAAAGACTGATTCCTCGTACTCGTTCCGAAATGAAATGACACTGAAAAGGAGCAATTCCTCAGACTCGTTCCGAAATTAAACGACTCTGAAAAGAAACGATTCCTCGAAAACCTTCCTAAGAAGACGGATTCCTCTGAATCATTTCGAAAAGAACGAATCTTTGGACTCGTTCCTAAATGAAATAACTCTGAAAAGGAACGATCCATCAGTTTCGTTCCGAAATGTGTCGTCCGAAAAATTATGCTTAATGTCATAAATCGGAATTGGCGAATGACGAAGAAAAATCGGATTCTTTCCATTTTTTCTTTGACTCGTTCCATTTTCTCAGATTTTTTCCTTTTTTTCTTGGACTCGTTCCTTTTATCGTCCATTTTTCTCGGATTCACTCCATTTTTTGGAACAACTTCGAATAATTCATTCCTTTTGGTGAACGATTCTGACTGGAACGATTCCTTATATTGTGCGATTTTGCCCATCTCCTTTTTTTAGGTTCTAGCAAACTATTTTCGGATATTTTTTTATAGATTTTTTTTAGGTCTCGCGTATAAGTCGACCCCTCCACTTTGAGGTTCTTTTTTTTGCCTAAAATTTCTCGACTTATACGCGAGTATATACGGTACATTACGGAAACTGAGAATAAAAGTATGTTCCATAAAATGTTAGAATTAAAAAACTCAGGGCAGGCAAAATGGAGAATTTTTTTTAAAATTTATTACACACACACATATATATATATATATATACATCTATACTATACATATATATATATATAGATATATCTATACATGAAAATATGTATATATATGTATATATGTATACAGTAGACTCCCTGAAATCAGCCCAGCTTGGGACCATAAGTTGTGTGGATTTTAGAATTTTGCAAATTTCTGGTCATTGCTTTGTTTACATTTCTAAAACAATAATTTGAATGCAATTACTAATAATGTGAATTGAAACTATAATGAATGCTTATAAAATAAAAAAAAAAGTAATAAAATAAAATAATAAAAAATTAGATAATTTTTAAAATGATTAAAATATTAAAATCAAAGGTCAAGTTAATTATTAACCTCTTCAATCCTGATGTCGCCTGGAGGCGACACTAAAATACACCCTTTAAACTAATTTAATTGCTTCTAGAATAGTTAAAATTACATCTAAACTTTTAAAATAAGTGTATCCATATTAGAAGCATCGATATATAGACTTATGCATCTTTGATTATGTTTTATAATATTTTTAAACTGGTTTTTGTAGTGCCGCGTAAAATTTGTCTCAGGACTGAGGAGGTTAATAATGTATGATTAAATATTCATTGTAAAAGATGAAATGTATTTCTCCTAAATCTTTCAGTACAACTTGCCTCATAAAAGTACATTACTAATTCCCATGAAAATCATAAAATAAGGAAGTTTTATTTCAGGTTTAGCCAGACTTGATAACCAAAAACATCTTATGAATTTATTTTTCTTTCATAAAATGAGTAAATTGAAATAAATTTATTCTTTCTTTATAAAAAACATGAATTTAGTACTAATAATTTAAAAAAAAAAATAAATGGAATATATATGTATTATTATTATAATAAATTATTATATATAATATTAAAATATATATGGAATTCATATAAAACTAATAAAGTCGCTTTTGCCCCTATATCTAATTTGAAATGTTCATTGTTTACATCTGTAAATTATGTCCAGATTTTAGAGAGTTGCAGATTTGAGGGAATCTACTGTATTTCATTGTTATCACTGAATAATGCAGTAATATTTGTTTACATAACTTAAAAACATTCAAAACAAAAATTTTATTCATATTCTACAAGAGATTGTTTTAATTTTGTTATTTTTATACTTTTGAAAAATTCCAGATTTTGGTGGCTGGGGAGGGGTTCTAAATACAACCCAAATATGGACCACAAATCTAGAAAATTCTGAAAGCCAGAAAGTCTTTGGTTCCAAGGATTCCAGATAATAGGTATTTTACTGTATTAAAAAACATGATATATGATCTTCAATGTCAAAATTGAGCTGTAAACAAATTTAACATTAAAAAAATGAAGCAAACTGTATAGTTTTCAAGAGACGTTTAAAAAAAATTTTCAACTACCATCAACTGGGGATATTTTGTGTCACTTTTTCCTGTGTTCACTAACATTTCCATTATTACGAAACATTATAGATGAATTTTCAATGTCCAAATTGAGTTGTAAACAATTAACATGAAACAATGAAGCAAACTTTTTGATTTTTACAGAAGCAATTTTTTACTTTTTAATTTCATATGTTGGACTATTGATATCCCTTTGTAAAAGGATCTGCTAATGAATTAACACTGCAAACTCGATGAAAAAAAAAAAAATTTAAGCATTTAAACACAATAAACCAATAGTAAATATCAAAAACAAGAAAAACAGTTCTCGACATGTTAATCACAGCAACTGGAATAATAATAATAAAAAATTATTATAACATTTTGCTATAGTGTTACATTTAAAAATAATAATATTTAAAATATTTTTAAGACTAAATGTTTAAGACATAAAGTTGTATAAAAAGTTTTTATAAGTAACTAGGCCTACTTCAGAGAAATCCAACCTGACTGAAATCATGTTAGCTTTATGACAACAACAAAATATTTTGAGCCAAAATGAAAATTTAAAGGAAACACACATGGGTTGCAGGTTACTAAAGGTAATATTTTGTCACTTACCTTATTAGTAGCATTTATCCAGATTGTTTCACAATAGAAAGTTTGGGGAGTTAAAACCCACACTCCAAAACAATTATTTACAAACACATCTAGAGATGCTAATACGAAAAAATAAATTACCCCCGAACCATTCAAATATTTACCCTATAGTTGGGTTCAAAATATTTTTCAAGGGCAAAAATTCTAAACTATCTTGTATTTTTTGTCCACAACAAAGAATAAACACTTTTTTATGTAAAGAACCAGAGTAACCACACAAGGACCAAAAAAAAAAAAAAAAAGGGGGGGGGGGGAGGTTGATACTAAAACTGCAAAACTTTTTTCCAAAACCGATTCTTCAAAATTTCACTTTGATTTTAAAATATTTGTTTCAGAGTATGAAAATAAAATATGTTCACAAGCATGAAATTAAAAAATATATTAAAAAGTTTTCTTAAATAATAATTCAGAACATAATTTTCACAGTATAAAACATACTAGTAAAAAGAAAAAAAAAGGAAAGTATTTGTTTAAATATTATGTAAAATTTAAATTTTAACATCTTTAAATTTAAAATATTAAAGTATTCGGCTTGATTGCTACTATTAGTTTTACCTGTGTGCTGACTAATTTAAATGACTCTGCTATCAAGAATGAAAGTTTCGACACGTAAAACTTTGTGCATATTACGATCAAATCACAAGTTATCGATTTTCATTGAAAGCCTAACTAAAAAAACATATCTCATTAATAATTTAGTTTAGTAAAGAAGATCGATCAGTAAAATGATTTTATAAATTAGAGATTGTTACTGAGTTTAACCATTACAAATGTACAGACACCAACGAATGAATGAATCACGACGAATGACTTCATTCATCAATATTGAATCAATCCATTAACATTGAATAAATCATTTCCAATGAAACACGAATTTAGACCATAATTCATTCTTATATTGGCGTCTTGTTTCTCGACCAGTTTGTATTTTCAGGTAATATTTAAAGCATCAGTTTATTAATCTTACTCTTTACTGAAATAAGTCTCAAAAAAACCCCTCCAAACAAATACAGAAATAAGTTAATACTAACATCGTTTCTTTGGTTAATCTATAACTAAATTTATGCAATTTGTAGTATGATAATGTGACTACACAAAATTTCATGTGTTGTAACTTTCATTTTGCAGATAGTTAGCCATTTAAAGCATTATTAAAATATTTTATTTACAGGAGATTGTTGTATTTATTTGTTTATTTGTAATTAGTTAAGCAAAAGTTATTAGAATTTAAATTAAAAAAAATTATATTTATTTATTTTGACTGACAAACACAATGATAAAGCGAAGTCAACCGCTAAAATTTGGCTTACAAGTGTTACAACCAATTCTGGAGTTACAGCCATGAACTAGATGAGGTGATTGTTTGTGTTGCTGCTTCCAGTCTGACCACCATAATGTTAAATAATTTGAGATTCCCTGAATTTTGTACTACCATAGTTCAGTGAATTCTTGAATTAAGTTATGCTTTGTTATCAATTCAGTATCAATTATTGACAATTTTAAAGTCTTCCATTTCATATGGTAATTTTAACTTTGCATAATGTAAGTTGACATTTTAATTTTTGTTATTTTTTCGTTTGCAAAATGTAAGTTAAGATTTTACATCTTGTATTTATTCACTAATTGAATAACTTCAAAAATGACTTAAGTCGCAGTTCAAAATATTTTTATAAATCTGCGACAAAAAAATAAATAAAAATAAAAATAAAAAAAAAATAAAAAAATCTACTTATTAATGCACATTTTTAACAAATGTTTTCTGTGCTTGCTACATTTTTTAACTTAATATGTTGTTTATCAGTTAATAGTTTTACTGTATTTAAAACTGAAAATTAAAACAAAAGCAAAAAAACTGTACTCATATATTATCCAATCCAAGTAATATACAACTGTTTCAATAATATTCATACAACAACTTTTATTTTTTATATTTTAAATACATTGATATATTGCCCTGCAATAAGTTTCCAACAGGATACTATGTACTTAGCGAATCTGTACTGAATTATTATTTCAAAATTAATTTTTTTTCTTTATCATTTCTTATATTATTGATATTTGTTATTTTTTCGTTTTTATATTATTTACTATTTACAGTAGACTCCCTCAAATTCGCAAAGCTTGGGGCCAGGGGTTGTGCGGATTTTAGAATTTTGCAGATTTCTGGTCATTGATTTGTTTACATTTTTGAAACATCAATTTCTTATAATCAATGCATACAATAAATTCAAACATTGAAAAATTAAATAAAATATTTAAATAAATAAATAGTTAAAAAGTAAGTAATTATTAAAAAAATTAAGTAAATAAAATTATAGATAGATATTAATGTAAATAATTAACCACTTAACCGTCTGCCCCGAGATAAGTCGGGGGTAAAAGCACTGATTCCCCATACCCTTCGCCGGTTAAGTGGTTAAGATAAAATACTAAATATAAATAATGATGAAGAAGAATACTATCTTTTTTTATAAAAAAAAATATTTGCCTCCCTTAATAAACAAAAAAAGCTTGATTGATTTTAAAATATTCATTTTATACAACAAAAATTATCTTGCCCCTTGAATTACAAACACTACCAAATGGTCAGTGAAAATTACATAATGCTGGGACTACAATATGATAATGATTAAGTAATAGGTTGTTGCCTGGTGCAATATGATAAAGTTAAAATTATTTTCAACATTAGAACACCAGAATATTCGTATTCCAAGCATACCGGTTTCAGTAGCATATAGCATACCTTCCTCAGTGCTGAGGAAGGTATGCTATATGCTACCGAAACAGGTATGCTTGGAATACGAATATTCTGGTGTTCTAACGTTGAAAATAATTTTAACTTTATGATAATGATTATTTCAATAAAATATTGATCATCTTAATTAGTAAATCAGATATAGATCCTGTTTCATAACTAGCAGGGATAAGGAAATAGTAGTAGAATTATAAAATAATAATTTTATATAGCAAAAATTCTTCTGCCATCTGAACTACAAACACTACCAAATGACCATTGAAAGTTATATTACACTGCAACTACGATACGATAATGATTATTTCGATTAAATATCATTTGTTTAAGTAATATATTATTTAACACTGCAGAATTTTAATTTAAATTAAAAGACATCAAAAAAAGGAAGAAGTTGAAAATGATTTAAAAATAGATATTGTTATAGAATTATTCATATTGCGTTAGCCGCTGACTTCAGCACTATCTTTAATTTCATTGTTTACATCTGAAAAAATGCACAGATTTCTGATGTTCATGGATTTAAGGGAGTCTACTGTATTTCTTTTGCATGTTATTTACCATTTCTAAGAATTATGTGTAAATATGTCAAATTGCTACTTTGAACTTGAGTGCTTTGATAAACAAGACTGGCAACTGTCAGTTATTTTTAAACAATCTATCGCATGGCCACAACATATACAAAAACAACTTTTATATGTATGCTATTTCTGCTAGGTATGATTTGATGAATATATCTTTTGTATGTAGTGCCATTGCATAAATCTTTAGTTGTGTGTCTTAAGAAGCGTTTTCACTGACAAGAAAGCACTGCCTTGCTGAGGTTAATCCTATGGAATAGTTTTTTACATGTCGTTCGCAATTCTGTGTATTTATATATATATATTTTTTTTTGCATGGGATAGATAAGATTGATATCTGTACAAAGGCTACTTTTTAATTTTTTTGTTATTTTTAATTTTTTGTTATTTTTAATTTTTTTAATATATTTATTTCTATTTCTTGAACCAATTTTTAAAGTCAAAGTATCTTCATACTGCAGTCAAAATGTAATAAAACATTAAAAATGACCTTTGTAGGGCTATTCAGTGCTAGAAATTATCTTTTAAAAATAGTGAAATGCAAACGAGATATTTTTTTAAAATAATTCCCATAGGATTAATATTAGCAACGCAATGTTTATGTGTGAGTGAAATAGCCTTTATAAGAAGGCAATAGATTTCTTTAATTATATTTCTTCATAATAATGTTTCTAGCTTACTTTATTTAAACATTCCTGTTGTTGACTTAGCCTCATCTTACACAGTCATGACGGGACGCATTTTCAGAAAGAATCACGTTTTGAGCACCAGCCTTGGCGAGTTGGCGAAAG
Organism: Maratus speculifer; assembly: GCA_964019185.1. Classification (NCBI taxonomy): domain Eukaryota; kingdom Metazoa; phylum Arthropoda; class Arachnida; order Araneae; family Salticidae; genus Maratus; species Maratus speculifer. Next base: position 392,595 of record CAXHSM010001376.1, on the reverse strand, counting down.
CGAGAACATTTAACTAGTTGCATCGCCAAACACAAAACAAACTAAGTTCAAATGTGTCATAAAACATATAGGATTAATAGAATTATATTTATTACAAGCGAATCTTTACTACTGTTTTTAATTAACTTTTCAGTTTCTTCGAATATAGCGAGTTAAGGAAATAACATTTTTGAATTGAGAAAAAAAAATCTATGTTTAAATGTTCTGTGAAATTTAAAGCATTTTAATCTGAAAAAGCTCTTTGTTTTAAACTATGTTTTAATCGTAAACAACGGTGAATAACATTTCCTCATATTATAGCATTTGTTTGATAAAATTTACGAAAAAACAAATGAACAATAAGCGCGATCTCTTTACAGAAGGAAGGGTTACAATTCGCTAGGCGTTTAAAGTCACAAACAAGAAAGGGTGCGTAGCATTGACTTCATCTCCGCGCCAATCGTTGTTTTGGCGATAAGGTGCTCAAAACGTGATTCTTTCTGAAAATGCTGACGGGACATGACATTTTCTTATTTGTTGTTTATTTATTTTATCATTATTTTTAGATTATTCTATACAGAAATTAATGGAAGTTATTGAGTTTTTAATAACTAACCTACCTGTTTGTTGTCAAAATATTTTAATGGCATCATTCAAAATACCTGTTTGTTATTGGTTGGCTAATGTTATAAGATTCACAAGGAAAAGTATTGACAAGATGCAATCATTGGTGCCCAGGTAACAAAAGTACACCCACCTTTTTTTCACATTCCGGGATATAACTTTAATAACGCTGCCCAGTCATTACAAAACTTCCATTTTTAAAATGGACTCTGTTTTTAATGTAGTTTTCACAGCATGTATAGTTTTATTATTATTATTTTTTTTTACAAGGATACTGTAAAAAACTGTCTGCACTGTTAAATTCAGACATTTTTCTTTCCCTTTCTATGACTTCTGTGGGGATCTTATAGCATTCCGGGAGGGGCAGGATTTACACCTTTCAACCATTAAAAACACAGTATCTCAAATTTTCCATGGGAGTGATATCTCTCTGCTTTTTTTGGGGGGGAGGGGGGGGCAGAAAGGTGGAATGTCCCTTTATGGACCACCCCCTGAATTAAAAATGAATTTTGGTTCAAGATATATTAAGAGTAGTAGATAGAGAGTAATTATTGTTTCTGTTGGTATTACATTTATTTTAAAATATGAATAATTCTAAATAATTTTATTCCATATCGTCCATTTAAAGTTAATTTACATTTAAAAATGCATGTTTATCTCATTTATTTATTTATTTTATTTTTCTTAAAGGTTTAAAATGTATAATGTCATAAATCATTTTATTTCAACACCAAAGCTTTATTTCTATCTCACACATGCAAAATTAAAAGTTTTTATGGGTCAGGACTGCTTATACCAGTCAATATTTAATTTACCATCTGAAAATAATGCAAACTACAGTACACTCTCTCAAATCCTCACAACTTGGGACCAGAATTTGTGGTATTTCAGAATTTTGTGGATTTCTGGTCACTGCTTTGTTTACATTTTTTAAATAGTAAATTTGAACGTAATTAGTTATGCAGTTAAAACTATAATGAATGCTTACACCATAATAAAATATTCAAATAAAATCATAAAAATATAGAAAATTTTTTAAATGATTAAAATAAAAGCAAAGGTCAGGTTAACAATCAATATTACATGCTTAAATACTCATTTTAAAAATGGAATGTATTTTTCCTATATTATTCAATGAAATTTGCCTCATAAAGGTACATCACTAATTCACATCAAAATCATAAAATTAGGAAGTTTTATTTCAGGTTCAGCCAGACATAATAACCAAAAAAGCTTGATAAATGCACAAATATATTTGATAGGAAGATTATGATTGCCAGTGCTATCAGTAATATTTTGAATTTTTTTTTCGGAAATAAATTTAAACTTCGTTTATGAACAAGCATAAATTTAGTAATATTAACAAAAATTACAAATTGAAATATATATTGAATTGATATGAATTTATAAAAGTAAATTTTGTCCCACATCTGAACTGAATGTTTCATTGTTTACATCCATAAATTATGTGTGGATTTTAGGATTGTAGATTTAAGAGAGTCCACTGTAATGTAGTGGATTTCTCCAAATCCACACACCTTGAAATAACAGTTTGTGCAGCTCTTAGAATTTTGCAGTGAATGTTTTGTTGTCATTTTTGTTGATTTCATGTGAATGTTTTGTTTGCAATTTTATAAGTACTATAATTTGAATACAGTAGAGGGCCTATTATCCGGAATTCCGAAATCCCGAAGAACCCGAAATTCGGAAATGAAGAGGATTGAGTTCGAAGTGAATCATGACGAAATGAATGAATCATGAGTCCTTGATCAAATGGGCGTTTTTTCGAGATTTTTTAAGATTTCATGCTTTTTTTTTTTTTTTTTTTTTTTTTACAAAATTCACTTTTTTTCTGCGTTTTTTCGACAGAATTATCATTTTTAAAAATACGCAAATTTTTTTAATTATTGGTTCAAGTATCAAAATTCATAAGTCATTCAAAGATTTATGATTCATTCATTTCATCATGATTCATGCCCATAAAAAAACGCAAATTTTTTCAAGTATAGCGAAAAAACCCTGCAAATTTCGTCAAATAGCGCGAAAAAAATCCTGCAGATATCTCGCAAAAAATGCAAATTTTGTGAAACGATCTCGGAAAAATCCCGTGTAAGCGCCCCGCTCCTATTATTTTACGATTTTTCGTCACCTTTGGGGGGTGGATTAACCGTATTTTACGGTTATATATATATAAAGCCAGTTAGCAAAATTTTGAAGAGCTCTGAATTTTGGATGTCCGGATTTGAGACTTTCTTGAGAGTCAAAATTGTAGCTTAGTGTTTTTTCTACAGACTTCTCATACAACACACTTTTCATTCATATTCTAGATAACAGTGCTATATTCCGTGTTTTTTTTGGAGGGGGGGGGGGTGTCGAGTTTCGGGCGGACCCGAAATCCGGAAAATTCCAAAATCCGGAAAGCCCTCGGTCCCGACGATTCCGGATAATAGGTCCTCTACTGTATAATAATGCAACTAGAATTATATTGAATGCTTGCAGTAGAGTGAAATATTTAAATAATTAATAAAATAAAATGATAAAAATTTATATAATTTTAAAACTTGTTAATTTATTAAAAGTAAAGGTCAAGTAAATATCTAATAGCGTATAATCATCAGAAAGATCAGATACAATTTTCTTGAACTATTTAATGAACTTAACTTATAAATGTACTTACACTATAAACTTGCATAAAATAAAAAAATTCCATCAAAACACAAACTGTTATCCTTCACAAACTATTGATACTTTTTTTAAAGACCTTGATTATAGGAAAGTTGTTTTAGGTTTAGAATAATTAATACTTGTATTTAGGATGTGTTATTTCCACTCATTCGAACTACTACTGATGAATACAGGGTCTGTCTGTATTTTCATTATTTTTGTCGAAATGATCTAATTTGGGGAGATTACATTGTTTTTGTCTGTTTTAGTGTTTTTGTCATCATATAATAAATTTTGAATGAAGAAAGAGCTTGATAAAAAAAAAATTTCATTCTTTTCAATTGCATAAAAAATATAGGTTTGTAATGTAATCCAAACCGATTTCTTCATACTAATTCTTTGATGGCAGTTATTTCATGAATCATTCTTGAAAAATTCTGCAGGATGATTAAAGGCTTAAAGATTATTTATAAGCTTCCGTTGTTACATAAAATGTATTTTTTCTGAAAGTTTCAATCAAAACAGAAAATGTAGGTGCTTTTTTATTAATCTCCAATCGAATCAAGCATTTCATAAAACTATTTTTTTCTATCCTTTTGAAAACATATTAGTAAAAATTTCAACTTGAAAATGAACAAAAAAAAAAAAAAAAAAAAAAAAAAAAAAAAAGAAAATTCTACTTGAATTGTGCAAAGTTATGTTTTTCAAAAACAAAACCTCTCAAACAAGGTTTTTTTTTAACATTTGCAAAGGGTTTTTTTCCCTTTTATTATACTGCCTCAATTACAGACTCAGAAAAAAAATCAAAAGTATTATTCTATGAATCTTAAATTAATAAATAATGAAATATTGGATAGAAAAATGTTTTCCAATGTTTAATCAAGAGTTGTTAAAAAAAAAAAAAAAACTCATGACTTAAACTAATGTGAACTGGAACAATCTGTTGTACGAAAAATCCAGATACAAGAGAAGGGTCAGGTGAAGCTATTTTTTTATTAAAAATAATTCATAAATTATAAAAATGCTTATATATTCAATTCTCGTTATATTTGCTTATTGTTTTTGTAATTACATTTTGAATTATGTAAAGTTATTTTATCAAACATTACATTATATTTGTTCATATTGGTTTATACTTAATTTACTGCCATGTCGACAGGGTTTCATTAATATGACTTGAGAACAAAAAGAGTTGATTTTCTATGTTGTTCTATGAATAACAAGACGACTTTTATAAAAACAAACTCAAAATATGTAGTTGTGTATATAAATACGTAATGTAAAATATAATATCTGTAAAAGGATAGCCTAAGTCATGTGACTCTTATCAACAGTTCCAGGCTAGCTGCTTTGATTTTTCTATGCCAGGTGGCTGTTTTGATACTTAGTGCAATTGATAAATTTCCAAATACAGCTCCCTTGACATCTTTTCATCTATATTATAATAGTGCAATTTATGTAACAGTGATAAACAATAAAGCTTTCTATGAGCAAACATAACAGGTCATTTTCAATCAAAAGTATGTTTTTGATAAAAACTGCATAAAATTTGCTGTGATTGTAAAGAATTATTAGCTATCTAGATTCTATTAGCCAAGTAAAAATCTTTTTCATGCACCAATTAACTTTTTTTCTGCATCGTAAAACAATTCTTTGAAGTTAAAAATAAATATCATGGTTTATTATTATTTATTACTTTTCATTTCTTTTCTTTAGTTTTTTTTAATAAATATGTAAAAGTCACGAATTTAAAATGTTTCCATTTTAAATAAAAGTTGTGCATTTCATATAAAATGAATGAATGAGTTTTTGATTTGGCAAGCGAATGAACAAGTAAATTAAATTACGACATCATAAAATACTTAGCATTACATTTAAGGATGACCAAATTGATCGCCAGAGGCAGACAACTAGTGTATAATATGAATGTATATGTAAATATTCAGTGTCAATTTTAGAGTTTAAAGAAATTTTGAAAAAAATATGCATAACTCTAATGATTAACAGCATGAATAACTATTTATACAATTTGTAAGAAATATTGATGAAATCGAGTTGAAACTGAATGTATGGACAGTAAAGCAATGAAGCAAAGACTTTGTTTGGATAGTTTTGAGTGAATATGCTGAAAAAGTAGGCGGAATTATAACGGGTGGGGGGGAGTAAATTTACAAATGTGTGATGAAATAAATTTTTAGTTTTTTTTAGTATGGAAATGAGTGAGCCAGATATTTAACTGTCAACTGTATTGCATGCACAGTCACACATATGTATCTATGAAAAAATATTCAAGTTCTGTTGTACTTTAGAATACATAGAGTATCATACTTTAATGTAATGATTTTTGTTCTAATTAAAGTAGGGATGCAGAACCTGTGGCCCGCAGCACAAAAGGGGCTGGCAATGTGTTAACATGTGGCCCGCGAATTGCGTCATTTTAAAACATGTATGTATGGCAATTTTGTGCATAGATCACAGAAAAAAATCGTAAATTTCGTCAATTTACCGTGGGAAAATATAAAATTTGGTCAGTCATATAAGTATAAAGAATTTCATATATTGGGGACGGAAAAATCATGAATTTTCATTGATCAAGTGCGGAAAAACCACGATCTTTGTCGATGAGGGTACTGTTAATCAATTTCGTAAAAAGTGCAAATTTGGTCTTGAATGAAAAAAAAATCTTGTTGATCGGCTCTTTCTCTCTCTTCTTCATTCATAAGCTCACATTTTTTTCCAACACTAGCCACTTACGTTTTTTAGCACTTTTAATAAAGCAAAATTTAATCTACAGAATAAAGTCAAGGAATATTATTACATCCTTAAAAACAATCCTTGCTCTCTGTTAATGTTGTCTCTGCCTTGCCCTCTGTCTGTGTTGATCTATGCTATAGGTACAAATTTAAAAACTGATGATATATCCTTACCAGCTGAATAGGATATTTTGACTGGGTAAGCAATCTTAAAGGGATAACCCCCCCACTCACTTGTAAAACAGAATTTTTTATCCGATTATACGCCACAGAAAACTTCTTCGAAATCGAATTCCCTCCGTGTTATTGATATAGCCCTCGACTACCCAGACATATTTGTAAGTGGCCCTTCTCTTTGAAAGGTTGTTCACCCCTAGTTTAAAGAAATAAAACTTGCCATATGTGATAACTTAATTCAGAATTAAAAGTTACTGCTATTTATTAAAAAAAATGCATTATTATAGTATTTTTCTTTTTGCTCTTAGACTGAAAGTTTGATAAAAATCTCTTACTGAAGTTCAATAGGACAATTTCATGGATGAAAATGGCTGTAACTTCTTCAAACTGATTCTTTAAAGAAGATTCTGTTATCCTCCAAAACATAACTTTTTCACATGAGGCAATGTCATCGATTACAGAAGAAAAATCTTCCTCTGGTGAACATCACTTTGTTTGTCAAAATGGTGGTGAAAAAAAACACTCCTCCCCTGATATAGGAGAAAAACCTTTTATTTGTAAAGTATGTTCTAAAATATTTTCTAATAAGAATTATCTAAGGAGGCATCTCACGACTCATAGTGGAGAAAAAACCTATGTTTGTGAAACATGTACCAAGGGGTTTTCTCAGAAGAGTCGTCTAAAAAGACATCTCTTGACACATACAGGAGAGAAACCCTTTGTCTGTGAAGTATGTTCGAAAGCATTTTCTCAGAATTGTGTTCTAATAAGTCATCTCTTGATTCATACTGGAGATAAACCCTTTGTTTGTGAAACATGTTCCAAAGCTTTTTCTGATAATAGTACTCTAAGAATCCATCTCTTGACTCACACAGGAGAGAAACCCTTTGTTTGTGAAATATGTTACAAAGCATTTTCTCATAAAAATACTCTAATAAAACATCTCGTGACTCATACTGGAGAGAAACCCTTTGTTTGTGAAGTTTGTTCTAAACCATTTCCTCGTAAAAGTACTCTAACAAATCATCTCTTGACTCATACTGGAGAGAAACCCTTTCTTTGTGAAATATGTTCCAAAGTATTTTCTGATAAAAGTACTCTAAGAAAACATCTCGTGACTCATTCTGGAGAGAAATCCTATGTTTGTGAAATATGTTCCAAAGCATTTTCTGATAATAGTACTCTAAAAAGCCATCTCTTGACTCATACAGGAGAGAAACCCTTTGTTTGTGAGACATGTTCCAAAGCATTTTCTGATAAGAGCAATCTAAGAAAGCATCTCTTGACTCATACTGGAGAGAAACCCTTTGTTTGTGAAATATGTACAAAAAGATTTTCTCTTAATCATCATCTAAAAAGGCATTATTCATGTCATACCAAATAGACACTTCCTGAAAATCTTATATTTTTATAGTCAAAATTAAATATGTACTCATATGTTTTTGCGTTTACTATTGTATTACATATTTTTTTTAATTTAGTGATTTAAAAAAATTATGCAATTCTTTCATAATTATTCCACTTGTCATTTTGTTAATTAGCAAATAACTCCAGACCTATGCATTAGATCTCAGTAATATTCCTGTAAAGTCTTTTATGGTTTTTACTTTCATTTTTATTATTTCACTGTTATTTTACCCTGATATAAAACTTAATTTGAACTTTAAATGATAAATTGTTCTTCAATATCTTATACGAATAGGAAGGCTTTATTGAAGTAACACTTTTTAACAAATATGAGGAATAGGCTATAAATATTCTTGTTGAAAAAAAAAAAAATCTTTTTTGTCAATTTTTTTTAAAAATATTTTTTAAGAATTTAAATGAAGCATATCTCATTATCATATAATCTTTGTACACATTATGAGCAAATTTACCCATTTTTCTTAAAAATATATATAAAATGAAATCAATATTTATTCACCATGATTACTTCATTCATAAATACCATTTTTGTAACCTCATCAACAGTACACTTGTTTTTTAAAATTTATTTTTATTTGTTTCTACCTTGTATAACCGAATTATGAATTTTTGTGGCACAGCAATATTGTTTCTTGTCATCAAGAAAATCTTATCTAAAAAAAATCTCAGATGATCATGACTGAATTTTGTATCCTACAATTTTCAGGTAAGTGAAAAAAGGTTGAGAATTTTTTTTTATGAATGAGTCATTTTGGTGTCTAACACCCTATTTGTCATTGTATGTTAATGGGAATGAAGATTCAAACAGTTATTAACTTATTGAAAAGTAAACAATAAACTATGTCACAAAGCTGCAACATTTCACCAGATTTGGCAGAAAAATCAAATTTCAAGATTCCCAATGCCAAAACATTTGTAGCTTGCTGGGCTTAAAATTAAATAATATCAGTGAATTTGGCAGTGATATATAATTGTTATTCAGCTGAAATGTATTGTTTTATTGAGTTGAATTGAAGAAAACTATGACGTTGACAAACTATGTTCGGTCCTTCCTGCTACTATGTTATAGTAGCAGGAAATGTTTGTATAAAAATTTTATCTAAAAATTTCCTCTAATGTTTTTGACTGAATTTTGTATCGTAACATTTTGGAATATGAGAAGTTGCAAATGTTAGAGAAAATTAAATAATATCAGTGAATTTGGCAGTGATATATTATTGTTATGCTGTGGAGAATGCACTGTTTTAATGAGTCGAACTTAAGATCAATTATGACCGAGCTATGCTTTGTCCTTCCTGCTGCTATTTTATAGTAGCAACAAATGTTTATGAAAATTTTATCTAAAAAATTGCTTTATTATTTTTGACTGAATTTTCTATCCTACCATTTTGGAGTATGAGAATTTCCAAATGGTCGAGAATATTCAATAAGTATGTCATTTTGTCATCACTGCAGATCAGTAGAATAGTTCAAATAGTTAAGGTGTTGGATAATTTTTTAAAAAGCTACTTATTACAAAATTGCAGCCATAAGCATACCTTGACGAAAAGAGCGGGGGAAGGGGATTACGAATTGTTTTTATGCTTTAATGAACTGAAAGTATGATTTGGAGGTAGAAGTTGTCATTTATGTCTTTCTTTATCCTCTCCAAATGTGACTTTTATGTGTTTTTTATTATTTCATTTCATAATGTGTTTAAGTTGTTGGTTTTTGTTTATAATGTTAGATGTTTTTAAAAATGGATGGTGTATTATGCAAATGTTAAAATACATATGTTGGTTTGTATTTATCCTTGTTTTGTAAGATGATTTGTTGTGAATTGATGAAACTGTTGCAACACTGTTTCTGCAGAAACAACATTTTTTAAGGAACTTACTGGCTAATGATCATTTTTAAAAAGAACAACAGGGAGACCACAAAAAGGTGGCTTTTAAGCATTATTTTTTAGAACCATATATGTATAATAAATATCTAATCAGTGTTTAACCTTTTATGCCCCGGCGTTGCTTTAAAGTACCATTAAAATATCTTTGATAAAATTCATTTAATATATCAATAAGTAGCAATGTAGTTTAGAATGAGTTATAGACACATTGCTTTACCTTGATCCATAAGCATTATTGGTTGCACAAAACAAAAATATTTTTAGAAGGATAGCTTTTGCTTTTGAAACTTCTTAGCTTTGTTGTCGGGAGAATTTTAGGGGAGAAAAGTTTAAGTTTGGATTTTTTTTTATTTTTTATATGTTTGTACATTTTCTAATTTTACATTATTTTAATTATAAATATGCCAAAACAAAACCATTACAAAATTGCTATAAATTTTAACTTAACTTCAGTTCGCAAAATCCTTCTAAATTTTATTAAATGATTGTGTAAATCTTCTCAGGCAGTTTCAAAAATTCACTAAAAATCCTTCAGAAAGCTGATATTTTCATAATTTAAAACAAAAAGGGCATCGATAAAGTTTTATAAAAAATGAAACAAAATTAAATGGACAATATTTTTGCCTCATCCGTGGATGAGAGATTTCTGCTTTCAAAACTGTTTGAGAGAAGATGCTGGGTGTGAACCAAATCACACCTGCTGGCCTAATTTTTCCGATTTTTCCACGATTTTCTTTAAAACTTTGATTTCCCTCCATATATACGGGTTAGGATCCCTGAAAAAGACCCTCATAGAAGGCATTTCCCCACTTCTTAGAGCATATATATCCCGTGTTGATAATTGGTTGTCATAAACACAACCACAAATATAATGTTATTAATTATATAAAAATATCTCAATCAATTTGTTGAGTTGAAGTTTGTTGGCGTTGAACAGAGGATGATACCTTGTTTGTTGCTATTCTGCCTTTTGTTTATAATCATCCAAAAACAGATGTCTGAGCAGGATTCTCATTTACATCCATTAAGTGTGTCTGTTTTAAAGACTAGATTTAAATGGGGTGTAGAAATTGTGAAAAGCATATACAAAAAATCATATTTTCAAAAAAAGAAAAAGAAAGAAAGAAATGTTGTTAAAATTTTTCTGTGTTATGCACATCAATCGAAAATGTACTCTGTCATTTTTTAAAATTCAGTATTATTTATTTAAAAAAATATTCTTCAATGTAAAGAAGGTGAAATCTTGTAAAGAAAGAATAATTGATGTTTTAAATCCTCTACTTTGTTGTTCTCCATTGTGGATGTTACTAGACTGTAAAATTTCTTTCTAAACTTAAAAAGAAATATCATATGTTATTTAAAAGCATTATTTTCTTATAAATGTATGAATTGTCCTCTCCTGTTAAAAATGGCATTTTATTTAGCTATGCCAGTACTTGAAAAGAAAAAAACGCGTTTCAAAGCCTAGAAACTAAATTTTTTTTAATGAACTTTTTATAAAAATGTGCTATTAATATTGTACTCTTTTTTCTTATAAAAACTTCTGAATAGATAATTTGCTTGTTTATGTGATCTTTTTTTTTTTTTTTTTTTTTTTTTTTAACAAATTTAAATTGTGTTAGATTCGAATTATATTGGAATCAAAAAATAAAAATTGTTGTTTATTCAGTGAAAAGGATGTCTTTTTTCTCTCTGATTGAATCACAAACAATGGGATTATTGGGAGTTATATATATTTTTTTAATTCACAAGGCATCACTATTTTTCATCTAGCAGCTATACATCACTATAGCTGCTTAGTTGATCTCTACATAAGTCGCTTTTTACTTTTTCAGTCTTTTTAAAAGATTTTTCCATGAGGACATGAGGATACTTTTACATTATGAATCTAGTTCTGAAAGTATCTTTTTAAAAACACACTTCAAACAAAATCGAAAAAGTAAAAAATGGATTTTGTAAAGATTGACTTCAGCTTATAAAGCGAAAAAAAATCATTTAGGTACATTTAAATGTTAGTAACATATTTTAAAAGATTTCTTTTATAGCATACTTATTAGTGAGTTCACAGCATGAGTGAAGTAGCCTCTTTATCACATCTCATTCATGTCTGAAGATGCATAAGAAAATGCATATAATAATGCAGTATAACATTTTAAATCTGGACATCACCAATAATTTGTAAACTTTATTAATCTGTACGTTTATTCATTTTTATTTTCAATCACTTATTATAGATGGCACCATCACATATATATGAAGGAACTTCATTAGAAGATTAAGGAAAATAAAAGAACATTATCTAATTTACTTCTTCTGTTTTTTTAGATTTAAAATTGTAAGAAATTTCTGATTACACAGCAGCTAATATAGATGCCTCTTTTATATTAATTTCTAAAAATTAAAAAAGAATGTTAATTTTGCTATTCTTCTTTCTCTGAACATAAGAAGATGGCACCAAAACATTTTGAAATTGGATTTTTTCATTATTATTATTATTTAAATATTTAATATGTGACTTACTTTGTCATTTTTAGATATTATATACGAAATTTTTTACATGATATTGATCCAAATATGTTAATGTAATTTTAAAGTTATTTAATATTCTATAATCAACAATCACCTAATAGTACTGTTTCTGGATTAAAGAAATATGCAGCAATAATAATAAGGCTTTGTGATAATTTATTAAATAAACTCAAGTCTCATTTAAGTTCTTTTTGTAAAATAGTTACAAAATTAATCAGATTAATTAACAAAAATAAAGTCAGCCTAACAGATGGCTATTGCTTGTGGCAACATCAGGAATTGCATCTGAGCCAAAGGTTGGCTGATCATTGAACTAAAGATCTGAAATATAACAGGCTAATAGATCTGCTAGCACATGTAATAACAACGAAACAGGTTTTTAAGAGTGGAACAGAATTTCCTTTTTTTCGACCGAAAATGTCTAAAAGGTTTTAGATAATTAATAAAAGTACATATACAAGTTTATTAGGTACCAAGTTGGCTGTTTGTGCTTCTGACTAAAAATTTTTATTTTCATACAAAATAAAATGTCATTTATTCATCGACTCAGAAATCTTTCTAATTATACAAATTTCATCTAGTAAAAATATTTTAAGTTACACATATCCTGATTTATCTTTTATAATGATTTTCGTAAATGATTCATCAGTTATACTAGAACATTTTCAAAGAGTATTAAAAACTTGTGTGCTATTTCAACTTAAATTTTTTTTATTACTGTTAAGTCTTTCAGCCTTTGCGGTCACTAATATGTTCCTTGCTTTTAAAAAATGCATTAGACTCTGAATAATGTTTTGCAGATGCTTAAAAACATCATCATCATGTTTATGTGTAATCTTAATGTTATTATCATTAAGTTTAATCATAATTATAAATATATATTTTACCACTAAAACTTCAGTCTGACACAAATTTTAATTTTTTTAGACTTTAAAAAAATGAGAACCAAAAGAGTTAAGTCTGCAATTTTAACGAGCCTGTAAAAAGTATCTTTAGAGTTTATTCATATATGTATTACTTGCATTATGATATGCACTCATGTTATTATAATTTGCAGTAGAGTCATTAGTGACTCATAGTTATAAACACTGAAGTTCACAGCAATAAATTAAAAAGTGTTTCATTTGAAACAATGCTGTTCAAATTGATGATTCATGTTAAAAAAAATAATAATAATAAATGAGATTTTTGGAATACAGATAGCTTCAGTCTGACAAAATTTCCAACAGTATTTTTGGTGAAACTCTGATTTTGAGCCATAAATGACACAAAACCAAATTTTTGGTCAATCCCTAATAAAATCCCTAATAATAAAATGCAATAATAATTTTTTTTGCTTATAAATTTTAACTGATTTCTTTCCTTTCTAGCAGTTATTTCAGAATTTTGCTTGGTTCTAGAACTACTTATTCAAATTGCTGATAAATTGTTTTGATGAAGTTAAAAAAAATAGTCATCATTTTTTATTTTAACCAATGAATCTAAAACTGACCTCTCTAAAGCTTTTAATTATTACTAAGGTTTAAGAATAGAAGTATTATAATCTAAGAAACGACCCCTCTAGTTTAGCTTGAGTATACGAATTAAGATTTTCCAACTGAGTCAGAAATTTCATAGCCGGGATTCAAACCCAGAACTTTCACTACCAATGATCTGTCTATTGAGTTGTGCAGGCTAATGACCAACAGGTATATCTCATTTATATAACTTTATTAGTAACACATCTGTGATAGCAGTCTGCTTTGTTCAGATCAGAGGACTTTCTCATAATGCACTAGTGAAGTGATAATTTCACATTATGTGCCTATTATCCCGAAATTCGTTCCATTTTCCAGGTTTGTTTTCATTGTAATTCAGCCGATTGCTATAGACAGCTGGAAAGCCTTCGCTTTGTTGGTTTAAGATGGTGTTTATGTATGCAACCAGTGGAGTAGCTAGGATGGGTGACAGCGAGGGTGGAGGTAAATGGTGTCACCCCCACGAGCATGATGTCACCCCCCCCCAATCCGTCATGTTTTTTTCACACATGTCCCACAGTCCGCATAAGTCAATGCAGTGTCTACATGTAGAAGAATACTCTTTCTTTTAAAGTTTGCTTTTCGCTACCCATTCGTTGGATAGGTTGTTTTTTGTTCCCTGGTGCATATCTTATTTATATACAACCTATTCTGTATAAAATTTTGCATTCTCAAAGAAAAGAAAATTAACTCTAATGTGTATATATTTGCAAGAGTGTCACCCCTTAGAGGGGCCTCTCAGCCCCCCCCCCCCCCACTTGCTACGCCACTGTATGCAATCTTTATATATGAGGATTGAGAGATCTAATTTTTCTTGAATATACGGTCAGAATGAGTTTAGACGCTCACATTTAATATAAGAACAACTTAATACGCAGATTTTTTTTCTATTCCCGTGAACGATTTGATATAGTCCCATAATTCTAAGTTAAAAATACCATGTAATATCTAAACTTTTATTATGTTATCCACATAAAGCAAGACAGATTTTTGGTTCTTAGAAGCAAAAAATCACAATTAAGGATCCTGTCCCCATTAGGTAAAGCACTCGCAAGTGAATGTAATCCTATGGGTAGGCTATTTGCTGATATCGCATATGCATTTTGACATTTTAAACTAATTTTTGCTGTATTTGATAGTTGAGATGCATCTCTACATCGCTCTTTTTTACTTTCTTGATTTTTTATAAAATTGATTTCACTTGCGAAACAGGTTCAGAAAATATAACTAATATGAAATAATGGTAAATAGTTGAATGAAAAAACCATGCTAAATGAACAAAACTTATTATATATAGGCTGTTCACAAAAGAAATTAATTAATTCCTGATAAAACATTCAGTAAGAAAAATGCTTGGATTATCATGCTCTGATACGACAGAGAAATTATTGCTGATTCTTAGCGAGTTACTGATGTTTTAAGGTATGTTATATTACTTGTATGTTTTATAATGCACGTTTAAACAAAAAAGACCTTTTTTTAAGATTATTTTTTTTATGCAAATGAGATTGCAGTTGTATAAGTAATTTACTTTTTCTAAGTTTCACTTACTTTTGCTAAACTAACAATATTTTTTACAGAAAGGTTAATCAGATTATTTTTTTTTTCTCACATTAAAAAAGAAGGACGGATTATAGTAGTAGTCATTATTACAACTATCAAAGATAAATTTTGTTACAGGCTCCTGAGATTTAATATTTTTCTTTTGTGCTTAAAAAAAAGAAAAAAGAAGAAGTCTAGCATGAAAATTATGTTTATTGTTTTAAATCTGGTCGCAACATTAATTATCAACCCATATTTATTTTCAGTTATTCTTCCTGTCGGTCCTATAAAAGGAACCAATAAGTTAAAATTTAAATACAATAAAAGTTTAGCCAAAATATATGTAAAATTTACCATTTTTAGCCGTACACATGTAAATGAAAACCTCAAAGTTGATTCAAACCATTAGACGAGAAAATAAGATCAGTTCCTTCAACGTTATAAAAATCATGTTTAATAGATGATCCCATTTAATAAGCAGTTTTTGCCCACTCCCTTCAAGCACGTCTTAACCGGGTTCAACTGTATATTTGCATTTTATTAGCGATAATTGTGTAATTTTTTTAAAATTTTGTTATGTCGATTACTAGAAATAGTTTTACCTTCAATTTAATGTATGAAAATTATGAATGATGTACAGATTTTTAATTATTTAAATAATTATATCGGACAATTGTCTGATATAACTTGTAGGGGAGACTAAGGATGGTTAAACATATGGGAGGCTTGATCCACCAGTCCATTTCCCTATTTAAATGTGTTTCACTCTTTTATTGGCAGATACAATGGCATAGCTAGGATGGGTGTCACCCTGAATGGATCTAAATGGTGTCACCCCCACCCCCTTAATCCACCATATTTTGTCAGCCATACTAATCTACCATATTTTTTAATCACAATTCTGTGTTATTACAAATAAAATTTCATCATTTTTTGCATACCTGTTGTAATTTTATAGGTAATTTGACGAAATGGATACAAAGTTGTAATTTAAATGCAAAATACTAAAAAAGTCCATACATTTATGGGAAAGCCTATTTTGATTTTGATTTTTCAACAAACATCTATAAACTTATACTGTATTTCTTTATCGAAATAAATGTATCGGTTTTTTCCATGATTATTATTTCATTTTTGAACTATAATTTCAAAAAATCACCTCTCCACATACTTTTCAGACAGAGTATAGCTTACAACCTAAAGTTTTTGCTTTCTTGGAATTCAAGAGTGCAGACACAGATTAAAGTATAAATTTTTAATATAGATTATACTGTATGTGAGTGCAATAGGTTAAAAAAAGAGAAGGGCAAAGAAAGGCACGGCATCCATAACACAAGAAATGATTAAACCTTACCTTATTTATCTTCATATTTTCCATATAAAAAACCACAGGGGCAACTTATAACTCATCCAATAGTTCACATAAGTCAATGCAGTGCCTATATGTAGAAAAAAACTTTCTTTTTAAGTTTGCTTTTGCTCCCATTCGTTGGAAAGGTAGGTTTCTGTTCCTGGTGCATATGTTATTTAGAAACCCCTTTCTGTGTAAAATTTTAATTTCTCAAAAAAATAAATAACTCTGTTGCGTGATGCGCTAGAAATTTCATTTTTTTTCCAAAACTTTACAAGATTATACATATATATATATATATATATATATATATATATATATATATATATATATTGTATACAAATAAGAATCGGGTGCCACCCCTTAGAGTGTGACATCCAGGGCGGACCGCCCCCCACTATCTACGCCACTGGCTAGATAGCAATCAAAGCTAATGGAATGATCAAACAACAACCTTCGTTTCATGTAGATAATTGATACAGGTCTAGAAAGAATAAGTTGTGGACAGTTTTCAACATAAAAGGTCAGTTTTTTAGAAATATTTTGTAAGAGTTTCACAGATAAATTATGTCATAAATATTAAAGTTAGTAGATTTTAATTAATGCACAAATATTGACTTTTAATTCTAGACATAAAAATTTGCGCAGTAATTTAGACTTAAAATAATCATGTGCTCTTCATTTTAAAATGGCTATGGGGGAAAGTTTGTCCCAATAAATATGAGGAAAGGTTGTTCAAGGTCAAATCTCCCTTAATGAAAAGATTTTAGGAATGTTTCTTTAATACTCGGTATGTAATAAATTGTCAATGGTTATATTTGTAAAAAAAAATTAAATTTATTTTCTAAAGCTACAGAAGCAATACAAAGGAAAGTTTTTAAAATTAGCCTCTAACAGATGAAAATAAAATTGGTACATAACTTCTGTTACGTGGTCTGTCAATCCGCTCCATCAAAAGTGAATTTAAGGTGATATAAATGTATAGGATAGTGTTTTTGTTCTTAACATTTTGTACAGGGAGTGTTAGAATTTAAATGCGCTTATTTGAATATCTCCGGAGATAGTACACTGTAAAAAAAATCTGTAAAGTTACTAAATTTTTTCGAGGAAATTGAGAATCCTAGTACTTTTTATGTAATAACAACAGCAAAAATTCATGTAACTCATTCTTGAAGTTTTGTTGTTACCGTTACATAAAAACATCTGGGAATCACAGTTTTCTTTAAAAAAATATAGTAACTTTACAGTTTTTTTAAAAGTGTAACATTCCAAATGAACTGTGTTTAGTTAGGAATGGAAAAATATTTTGGTAGTATTTGTTGTTAAACTATAAAAATGAAAAAAGCAACTCTCTGTGAGGCGGTAACAACAAATCTAACATCAGATAAAGGTCTCCTGAGTCTTTTAAACTTTTAAACCTTGTAATGCAATGGTATTCTATGTTTATGAAACTTATTTAATTTGTTTAAATTTTGTATGTTAAATCTATTCAGTTTTTGTTTTGTTTTTAATTTCTTTATTTCATGAAACTTGCCTCATAAAGGCACATTACTAATTCACATCAAAATCATAAAATAAGGAAGTTTTATTTAAGGTTTAGACAGACTTAGTATCCAAAAGAGCTTGATTAATACATAAATATGTAGTATAAATATTTGGTAAGAAGATTGTGATTACCGATGACATCAGCAATACATTAAATTTTTCAAAAATAAATATTTTCTTCCTTCATGAAAAAACATGAATTCAGTAATATTAAAAAAAAATTACAAATTAAAATACATATGGAATTGGTATAAAACTAAAAAGTAAAATTTTATCCCAATATCTGAATTGAATATTTCATTGTTTACATCCGTAAGTTATGTGTGAATTTTAAAGGGTTGCAGATTTTAGAGTTCCGGATTTGAGGGACTCTACTGTATACACTGTCGTATGCATCTTTACACATGGATGAGAGGTGATACAGAGGCTACTTTACTCATGCTGTGATGTCATTAATAACTATGTTATGAAAGAAATCTTTAAAAGTATTTTATTAGCATTTCAGTGTTTCTAAATGATTTTTTTTCATTGTATAAGCTGAAGTAGATCTCTATAACGTCTGTTTTTCACTTTTTCGATTTTGCTTGAAGATTGTTTTTATGCGGATACTTTCACATTCAGAACTAGATTCAGAAAATAAAAGTATCCTCATGTCCATTTTGATTCAAACAAACAGAAATGAAAGAAACATCCGTTTCACTGTATAAACAACAATTTTTATTTTTGATTCCAATATAATTTGAATCTAACATAATTTAAATTTTGTTAAAAAAAAAAAAAAAAAAAAAAAAAAAAAAAAAAAAAAAAGATCTTATGTACAAACAATCCATTTATTCAAAAATTTTTAAAAGAAAAACAAGTACAATATTAGTAACTCATTATTCAAAAAGTTCATATATCAAATAAAAACAAACTTGAGTTGCTAGACTTTAAAACGCTTTTTATTTCCCTGATTTTTAGCTCACAGGCTATCAAAGTCTGAGAGCTTATGTGCCCAACCGTTCTGTATGTATGTACGTATGTCCGTTCGTTTGTGCGTACGTGCGTAGCGCGATAATTCTTGATAAAAATATCAGATCCACTTGAAATTTTGTATAGGTATATTCTGATAAGGTGCTTCCATGATTAGTCTTTGGAGTTCATTCGATATGTATAAGAGGGGAAACAGGGGGGGGCTCATGCTCCGAACTCTTAATTGATATAAATATGTTTTTCATGCAGATTTATCAGTTTTCGTTCAAAATTTAGCTGTAGGACCATTTTGATGAGACACTTCCATGATTGATATTAAGTGTTCATTGAATATGTATAAACAGGGGGAACGGGGTGGGCGAATGCCTCTCCCCTTGATTTATATAAATATGTTTTTCATGCAGAATTTATCAGATTTCATCCATATTTTAGACATAGGACCATTTTGATGAGGGCATTGCCATGATTTGTTTTGCAAGTTCATTGGATAAGTCTAGTAGAGGGACATGGAAAGTAATCCCCCCCCCCTTTAATTAAGGTTAATGGGGTTTTCCCGCAAAATTTACCGAATTGCTTCAAATTTTGAATATAGATTCATTCTCATAAGGTGCTTTCCTGATTGATTTTGGGAATTCATTGGATAAGTATGAATGGGGGGATCAGTGGGATTACTCTCTTAATTTATTTAAATGTTTTTTTCTTGCAGAATTAATCGATTTGCTTCAATTTTTTGAGACAGGTTCATAGCGATAAGATGCTTGCCTAATTAGTACGGTTCTTCTGTTAGATTTTTGTTTAAGTGGTACTTGTGGTTACCCCCCCCCCCCTTTAAATTTGATAAATGGTTTTTTATGTAGCATTGTCTGATTTGCTTTTAATTTGGGATATAGGTTATTTCTGATAAGGCGAATCTCTGAACAGTTTTGAAAATTTATAAGTAAAAAGAGGGGGATAACTCCTTCTTAAATTATATATTTGTGTTTTTATTAAGAATTTTTCAATTTGTCCTGAATTTTGGATACAGATTTTTTATGTTATAAAGCATGTCCCTGATTAGTTTAGGGGGTTCAATAATTAAGTTTAAAAAGGGAAAATGGGGAGAGCTGTTTCCCTTCCTTAATTCGTTTTTCGAACGGAATTAACCCTTGTATAAGGCAGTAATGTAAAATTAGTATGAGCAGCCTGTGAACTCGATGCCATCCGTTTAATTGGACCAATATTCTTTTTATTTTTTCAAGTACTGGAAAAAATGAAAAAATGCCATTTTAAAAAGGAGAGTACTGTTTAAATATTTGTAACACAATAAGAGCTTTTAAATAACATATAATACCATTCTTAGAAATTTAAAAATAAATTTTACAGCCTAGTAACACCTACAATGGAGAACAACAGGGTGGCGGATTCAAAAGATCGATTACTCTTTCTTTACAAAATGTCACCTTATTTGCATTGAACAATATTTTCCTAAATGAATAATACAGTAGACTTCTTTAAATCTGCAAGCCTAAAATCCACAACTCTCTTAAATCTGCTCATAATTTACAGATGTAAACAATGAATTTTCAGTTCAGATATAGGGACAAAATTTGAATTTTTTTTTTATATCAATTCTATAAATTTTTTAACCTGCAATTTTCATTAATATTACTGAATTCATGCTTTTCATGAAGGAAGGATGAATTTATTTCTGAAAAATTCAAGATATTACTGGTAATCGCAATCTTTTTGTCAAATGTATTTATGCATTAATCAAGCTTTTTTTTATTATTAAGTCTGGCTAAACTTTCCTTATTTTATGATTTTGATGTGAATTAGTGGTGCACCTTTATGGGACAGGTTTCATTGAATAATTTAGGAAAAATGCATCTCATCTTTATAATAAATATTATTATACATCATTGATTATTTACTTCACATTTTCTTTTAATATTTTAATCAATATAAATTATTTTAATTTTAATTTATCACATTGCTTAGTTATTTTAATATTTTACTACATTGTAAGCATTCTTTATAATTTCAATTGCATTATTAATTGCATTCAAATTGTTTTTTAAAAAAATGCAAACAAAACCATGACCAGAAATGCCCAAAATTCTAAAATCCGCACTACGTCTGGTCACAAGCTGTGCAGATTTGAGGGAGTCTACTGTACTGAAGTTTGAACAAATGACAGAGGGCATTTTCCATTGGTGTGCATAACATGGCAAAACTGTAAGAGCATTTCTTTTCTTCAAAATATGAATTTTTGTCACAATTTCTTCACCCCATTTAAATCTAATGACTTTAAAACAGATACACTTAATGAATGTAAATGATAACACTGCTGATGCATCAATTTTTGGATGATTGCAGACAAAAGCAGAATGGCAACAGACAGGGTATCACCTTTAACTTTGCAAATTGATTGAGAAGTAATCATTATATAATTAATAACATTGTGTTTGTGTTTATGGCAGCCAATTATCAACACAAAAGATATTATCCATAAAGGTAGGGGTATGCCTTCCATGATGGTCTTTCTAAGGGAACCTAACCTGTATTTATGCAAAGAAATCCAAGGTTTGGGTAAAACCATGGAAAACTCCAAATAATTTGGCCAACGGATGCGATTGGTTCAAACCCAGCACCTCCCGTTTACCAGTTTCGAGAGCAGAAATCTCTGTCACTGGTGGGTTTTACAGAAATTTTTAGCATATTTATAACTCCTCTCAAATCTTTTATTTATTTATTAAGCTATTGCATAGCTTTTATTGCGGGCTTTGAGCGCGGCGACCGAATCCAAAAATTCCGTAACGAGAAATATCCTAACACATCCGTAACGAAAAAAACCTAACACTCGGCTACCGTCGTTTCACTTCGGCAGACTTCGGCATGGTATCCTTCGGTAGACTTCTGCATGGTATCCTTCGGTAGACTTCAGCAGACATTGAGGCGGTATTTTTCAGATATTTAGAGGATATCAAGTCTCAAACTTATATAGCTTATTTCAGTTACTATAAATCTATAGTTTCAATAATAAAAATTCCTGATAGAATGTGTATAGAAAAGAATTGTCTTAAGATAAAACAAGGTAGGATAATGTAGCTTTTGGTGAGTGGAGACCCGCCCAATGGTGAGGATCGAAAAATTTAAATGCTTATAACTCGCGATCTAATTTTCGTAGCGCGGCCAAATTTTGTTTGGTAATTTATTATGAGAGAGTGTTCATTTTTGGTGACAGAAGACCCCCTCCCCACGGTGAGGGTCGAAAAATTTAAAATGTTTATAACTCGAGAATAATTATCGTAGCGCGGCCAAATTTTGTTTGGTAATTTATTATGAGACAGTGTTTATTTTTGGTGACAGGAGACCCCCACGGTGAGGTTCGGAAAATTTAAAATGCTTATAACTCGCGATCTAATTTTCGTAGCGCGGCCAAATTTTGTTTGTAATTTATTAAAGTATTGCATAGCTTTTATCGCAGGCTTTGAGCGCGGCGAAAGAATCTAGAAATTCTGTAACGAGAAAACAAACCTAACACTCCGGCTAACGTCGCTTCAGTTTGGCAGACTTCGGCACGGTATCCCTCCGTAGACTTCGGCAGATATTGACGCGGTATTTTTCAGATATTTTGAGAATATCAAGTCTTAAACTTATGTTTTTTTATTTCAGCTGCCATAAACGTATAGTTTCAATGATAAAAATTCCTGATTAACCTACATGTATTGTAAGATAATAAAAATATTTTAAACGATATTAACTTCTCATTTGTTCAATACAAGAAAAAAAATTGTTATCGGTCATCACGCTCAAAATGTTTAACTTGAATTAATATCAAAGACAAAAAAAACCTGCATAAATAAAAAATAAATAAATAATTATAATTGCATAAGTTGATAAAAAATGCTATGCAATAGCTTTACCGCGGCAGTCCCCGAGTGTCACACGTATTTTTTTTATTTATTTTGTAAAATAATAAAATGTACAAATGTAATAAAAAAGTAAAAAAAAAATTCCAAACTGAAACTTTTCTCCTACAATATTCTTCCGACAAGAAAACTGAGAAGTTTCAAAAGTAAAAGAAATCCTTCTAAGAATATTTTTGTTTTGTGCAACCAATAATGTTTATGGATCAAGTTATTGTATCTATAACTCATTCTATACTGCATTGCTACTTATTGATGTACTAAATGACTTTTAAGACAAGTTATTTTAATGGTTCTTTAAGGCATTGTTGGGGCATAAAAGGTTAAACACTGATAAGGTTTATATTGTATACGTATGCTTCTAAAAATAATGCTTAGAAGCCACCTTTTTGTGGTCTTTCTGTTGGTCATTTTCATAATGATCATTAGCCAGTAATTTCCTTAAACTATGTTGTTTCTGCGGAAACAGTGCTGCAACAGTTTCACCCACTCACAACAAATTCACCTTGCAAAACAAGGATAAATACAAACTAACATATGTATTTTAACATTTGCATAAAATACCATTCATTTTTAAAAACCTCTAATATTATAAAAAATACCCAACAACTTTAAAAAGAATTACAATACATTATGAACAAAAATAATAAAAAACACATAAAAAATTAAAATTGGAGAGGATAAAGAAATGAATAAGTGACAATTCCTAACTCCATATCATACTTTCAGTACTTAAAGCATAAAAACAAACATTCATCTATCTCCCCCTCCCTCTTTTCATCATGATATGCTTATGGCTGTTTAAAATTTTGCAATAAATAGTTTTAAAAGAAATACCCAATAACTTAACTATTTCATTCTTCATTCTACTGATTTGCAGTGATGCCTAAATAACCTACTTATCAAATTTTCTCGAACATTTGGGACTTTTCATATTCATAATGGTAGGATACAAAATTCAGTTAAAAATATAAAGCAATTTTTTAGATAAAATTTTCATAAACATTTGCTGCTACTATAAAATAGCAGCAGGAAGGACGAAGCATAGTTCGGTCAAAATTGAATATCGTTGTGGAAGATATAGGCCCCTATGTCGATTTGGAGCTTCATGTAAAAAAGAGAAAAATCAAATATTTATAAATCAAAGTATGTTCAAAGTATACATTTTTCTGGGAGGTGTTATCTCAAAGATTTTTGAAGTGGAGGGTGCCAGTAACTTTAATCTGATTTTTAATTGAACTAAAATGGTAATCAGAGACATTGTTAGGTTTTTTTTAGGATGAATAGATACCCCTTAATTTATTTTGGAGGCGAAAATATGGCATTATAAAAAGCACAAAAACAAAAAGGATATTAATGACCAATCCATATGTGGTTTCAAAGAAATGTCTTGAAAGAATTTTAATTGATGGAAATCATTTCGTACGATTTTATAGATGTTTTTTAATAATTTGAGAAAAATACCTAAAATTTTAAAAGTCTAAGTGGTAAAATGACACTTTTTTACCCTTATTATCAAACAGCAATGACTCAATGTAATAACATTAAAAATGTTGAACATCCCTGCATGAAGTAGAGGAAAGGGGTGTGCTTTTTTACTGCATTTCACATCTTAACATATCAAGTTATTGCCAAATTTTACAAATTTCCATCGCCATAATGTGCATAGCATTTTGCATAGAGAATAACTGTGAATTAGGGAAGAAACACAAAACACATGGCGAAATTAATAACATGCAATTTCATTTTTTATGTCAGTAATAAACATGCAAAGATTTAAAAAAAATTTCTCAAGCAAATATCAAGGATTTAAAACAAAGCATTTTTTAAATGGAATTTTATTTTAAAAAATAATTATAATAGAAAACATTCAAAAGGGCGGAAAAAATCTGGTACAGGCCTCTGCGTTGGACAGCGCTGATCTATAGGAATTGTAATTAAATTCTTTTTAATTTTAAAGAAAGAAACTAGCATCGAAAATGTATATTAATCAGTTTTATTTTCCTTTTTTTTCAACCAAAAAAGTCTTAAATTAATAATTACGAATCTTGAATGAAAATTTTCTTTAGTATGTAACGATTTAGTATGTAAATATAAGTTATTAGGCAGCATAATTAATTAGCATAAGTAAAAATCATTTCTGATTCATATCACGTCTAGCTACAATACTTACTGGTGTCCATGTCTCTAGTATTTTTAACGACTGCTATAAAATATGTTTTATTTCAACTATGACGTCATATTTTTCCAAGTGAAATATTTTGTTAAAAATAAAATTATTTTGCATTTTTATTAAAAAATTCTAATTATGTCACTATTTTTGACAGAAAAAGTTGAATACTCTCTTTATTTTTATTTCACTTATGATGTCATATTTATTTTCTTTAGAATTCTTTTTATTTTTATTTTTCTTATGGAAATAGCTCAATTGAAGATTTATTGCCGCTGAGAAATTATTATTCCAGATTTTAATTTTCTTGAAAACGGGAAAGGAAACTAATTTTTTTACTAAAAAAGGGAATATTTATTCAGCATGAAAAATAATAAAATTTTGAATTATTAAGGAAAATATTTGAATAAATCAATTAAAAATTAGCCTATGTTCATTTCCGAGTTTTAACTTATCTATATGCAAAGATTCAAAGACATTAATCCATCAGTTTTGAAGCCAATTTCATTCCAACTTTCGGACACACTTTCACATTTATAATATATATAAGGACTATACAATTTTTTAAAATCACTAAATAAAAAAAATAAATATGTGATATACTAGTAAATGCAAAGACATATATTGAGTACATATTCAATTTTGAAAATAAAAATATAAGTGATTTAAAAGAAGTGTCTATTTGGTATGACACGAATAATGCCTTCTTAGACTACTTTTCTGGGTAAATCCTTTAGAACATATTTCACAAACAAAGGGTTTCTCTTCAGAATGAATCAACAGATATTTTCTTAGAGTACTTTTATCAGAAAATGCTTTGGAACATACTTCACAAACAAAGGGTTTCTCTCCAGTATGAGTCAAGAGATGTTTTCTTAGAGTACTGTTATGTGGAAATGCTTTGGAACATACTTCACAAACAAAGGGTTTCTCTCCAGTATGAGTCAAGAGATGTTTTCTTAGAGTACTGTTATGAGGAAATGCTTTGGAACATACTTCACAAACAAAAGGTTTCTCTCCAGTATGAGTCAAGAAATGAATTCTTAGAGCACTGTGATGAGAAAATGCTTTGGAACATACTTCACAAACAAAGGGTTTCTCTCCAGTATGAGTCAAGAGATGAATTCTTAGAGCACTGTTATGAGAAAATGCTTTGGAACATACTTCACAAACAAAGGGTTTCTCTCCAGTATGTGTCAAGAGATGTTTTGTTAGAGTACTGTTATGAGAAAATGCTTTGGAACATACTTCACAAACAAAGGGTTTCACTCCAGTATGAATCAAAAGATGATTTGTTAGAGCATTGTTATGAGAAAATGCTTTGGAACATGTTTCACAAACAAAGGATTTCTCTCCAGTATGAGTCAAGAGATGTTTTCTTAAAGTACTTATATCAGAAAATACTTTGGAACACGTTTTACAAACGTAGTGTATTTCTCCAGTATGAGTAGTGAGATGCTTCCTTAGATGGCTCTTATCAGAAAATGTTTTGCAACATACTTCACAAATAAAAGGTTTTCCTCCTGTATCAGAGGAGGAGTGTTTTTTTTCACAACCATTTTGAGGAACAAAGTGACACTCACCAGAGGAAGATTTTTCATCTGTAAATGATGACATTGCCTCATGTGAAAAAATTATGTTTCAAATGATAACCGAATCGTCTTTAAACTATCAGTATTAAGAGATTGTTGCCATTTTCATCCAAGGAAATGTCTTATTGAATTTCAGTAAGAAAATTTTTTCAACCTTTCAGTCTAAAAGAAACAAAAAGAAAAATAATAAAATAATGCATTTTTTAAAATAAAAAGCAGTAAATTTTAATTCTGATTTAAGTTATCCCATATGACAAATTTTCATTTCTTTAAAAAATAAAAAAATCCATACATTAAAGTATCACATTACACATCATCTATACTTAAGTACAACAGAACTTGAACATTTTTTCATAGATACATATGTGTAGGTGTGCATGCAATGCAGTAGACACTTGCACATCCGGCTGTCTCATATCCATACTGATAAAAACTGAAAATTTGTTTCATTACACTCTTGTAAATTTACTTTTTTTCTTTAAAATTTGCACCTACTTATTCAGCATATTCATAATCATCTTCCCCAAACAAAGTTTTTGCTTCTTTAGTGTCCACACATTCAGTGCCAACTCAGTTTCATCACTATTTCTTACAAGTTATACAAATAGTTATGCATATTGTTAAGCATTAAAGTTATGCATTAATTTTCAAATTTTTTTAAAACTTACACTAAATATTTGCATATACATTTATATTATACACTAACTCCCTGCCCCAGGCAACCAGTTTGGTCACGATTAAATGTAATGCTAAGCATTTTATGATGCCATAATTTAATTTACTTGTTCATTCCTTTGATGAATCAGAAAATTCTGATAGAAAAATCAAAAATTCGTTATTTATATAACTGTTGGACGCAGTGGATAAATCTCCCAACACCGTTTCCATGACATTTTTTTTTTTTTTTTTGCATTTTATTAAATCTTGTCGACCAATTTCGCCAAGTTATACAAATCAGCATAATATTTATTTTAAATTACAAACAAGCTGGAAATTGCACGTGAAGTGTAGCAAATAAGGTACGTTCATACGATAACGAAGTTTTAAAAATATTCAGATCTTGCTGTTGTAGTAGACAGTACTTCGGATATAGTATAGTGGTCGAAATAATTTTTGTGTCCCAGTAGATATACAGGAAGTAAATTTTGATACACCTGAGCAACATATATCATACTCATAAAATGTGAAACAGTTTAATATAATTAAAACACATCTCAAACAATGTTTTCCCCTATAGCATTATTTAATGGAATACATTTGTGTGGCCCTGTAATTTAATAATAAATATTCTTTGCAGCACAAATTGTACAGAATGTATAATTTAGTATATTTATTCTTCATTGTTTCATGTCAATTTTATTATATTCGAAAGAATTCAACATCATTAAAATGTACTTGAAACTATTTTTTCCTATTGATCATAATGTAATGGAGTAATTTTGATTGTCCCTCTAATTAAACAATACATCAGATTTTCATAAAATTTAAAATGACTCGACAAAATTATGCTAAAGTTATATATTTTAAGTATCGTGCGATTTAGTTGGATAGTTTTTGCTTTGTTATATATGGGCAGACAGACTTAGGGACTGACAGACAGAATGACAAATAAAGGTGCTAACTATTTATATAATTACAGACACACCTAAAATTATTCAGATCTTGATGTAATTCTACACAGTATTTCGGATACAGTATAGTAGCCAAAATCTTTTGTGTGTCCCTGTAAATACTATCTATTCATATTTTAAATTAAATGTAATGGCGACCGATATATTAAGTTTTAAACAAATCTTCACTCTTAATTCAGGGGATTGTCCAGAAAGGGGCATTTCATATTCCCCCTCTCCCCCCCCCCCCAAAAAAAAGCAGTGAGATGTCCCTCCCACGAGAAATTTGGGATTTTGTGTTTTCAATAGTTGAAAGATGCATATCCTTCCCCTCCAGGAATGCTATAAAATCCCACACAGGAGCCATAGAAATCCCTCTGGGAGAAAAGTGCCTGTATTCAATAGTGCAGACAGCTTTTTAAAAGTCTTCTTGTAAAAAAAAACACTATGCAAGTTATGACAACTATTTTAAAAACAAAATACATTTTAAATATAGAAAATTTTTGCAATGATTGGGCAACCTTATAACAGTTATAGTCTAGAATGTGAAAAAAAGTACAGTCGAAGTTCTATAATCTGCACATGCTGCGGCCAAAGATTGTGTGGATTATGGAATATTGAGGATTATAGAATATTATGTATATTATACGTCATTTTATTATTCCTACACAGCACTTTAATCCTTTAATAAATACAAAGTGAAAAGATAAATACGAAATCTAATAATTAATTTAATATGCTATCTGAAAAAATTCCTTTTTTAGTTATTTTATTAAAAAAATTATATATAAGTGCATTTAAATAAAAATAATTACTACTTATGTTTCGTAATTCATTTTTTTAACTGTTAATAAAATAAAAGAGTTATATTAATAAAAAAATAAATGTTTTATTATGATTTGTTTTTAAATGTTTTATTATGATTTGTTTTTCAATTTTTTTATTATTTGTTTTAAAAATCACTTTTGGATTAGAAATTTGTAATTTTTCTTAACTGTTTATTTCATTGTTTACATTCGTAAAAAAACGCGAATTATAGAAAATTGCGGATTATGGAAGCGTGGATTATAGATCTTTGTCTAGGTTACTTTTGTTTTCTGGGCACCAATGAAAGACAAAATATTTTGTATCTTGCCAAGACTTTTCTCTGCCAATCTTATAACATTAGCCAATAACAAATAGACATTGCAATGACAGATATAATTCTGTCTATAATGCTTTGTGTTTGAATGATGCAATTAAAATATTTTGACAACAAACAGGTAAGGTTAATTATTAAAAATTCCTTAATTTTTGTTAATTTCTTTATAGAGTTATCTAAAAAATAAGAATAAAATATGTCAACATAAACCTATCAAAGAAACAAGAAAATAATATGTCTTATCGTCTCTATTCAAGATGAAGCTAAGTCAATAAAAGGAATGTTTAAATAATGTAAGTTAGAAACATTATTATGAAGAAATATAGTTAAAGAAATCGGTACTAATCTGTTATCCCGTCGACCAAAATACTATCACCAAATTATAAAATTAAATGCCAATAATCGATGATCGTGAATGTAAATTCAATGGCATTCAATACGATATACGTGTTTAAAAAGTCATTAAGTGATTTTTATTTTTATTTTTATTAATATTTTACTACAGTCGAAGTTCTATAATCCACACATGTTGTGTTTAAAGGTTGTGCGGATTATGGAATATTGTGGATTATATGTCATTTTATTATTCCTGGACAGCATTTTAGCTCAATAATCAGTATAATATGAAAAGCTAAATAGGAATTCTAATAATCAATTTAAAATGCTACCTCAAAAATGCTTTTTTAAGTTATTTTATTAAAAAATTAATACATAATTAACTGCATTTAAATGAATGCATATGTTCCATAATGCTGCAATCTATTTTTTACTGTTACTAAAATAAAAGAGTTATGTTTATTTTCTCTGAATTTTTTTATTATTTGTTTTAAAAAATCATTTTTGAATCACAAATTTGTAAATTTTCTAAAATGTTTATTTCACTGTTTATATTCATAAGATAACGCGAATTATAGAAAATAGCGGATTATGGGTGATCAGATTATCGATCTTTGAGTGTAATTATTTTCTTTTCAATTATTTAAAATAAAAATTACATCAATATGTATAATTTGGCTATGTATTTGGCAATTTGTATAACTTGGTGAAATCGTTCGACTAGATAACAGAGTAGTACCAAGAAATCTACTCACATTTTAAAAAAGCTATTTCACTCATACATAAACATCACCTCGCTAATATTAATCTTATGGGAGATGTTTTAAAAAATATCCTGTTTGCATTTCAATATTTTTAAAAGATATTTTCTTGCAGTGGACAGCTCTACAAAGGTCATTTTTAACTTTTTATTACAGTTTGGCTGCAATGTGAGGATACTTTGATTTTCAAAATTGGTTTAAAAAATAGAAGTATAAAATAATAATAATAAATATAACAAAAAAGTAAAAAGTTGCCTTTGTATAGATTTCAACCTCATCTATCCAATTTTAAAAAAATCACATAAAAATATATAGAAATGCCAAAAGGATTAAACTTAGCAAAGTAGTGCTTTTGTGAGACTAAAAAAGCATCTTCAGATGCATACATTATAGATTTTGAAATGATGTCGTACAAAATAAGTATTCATCAAGTCATTCCTAGCAGAAGCAGCATATGTACAAAAGATGTTTTTGTACTTCTTGTAGCCATGAAATTGATTGTTAAAAATGGCTAACAGTTGCCAGTCTTCTTTGTCATAGTACTCAAGCTCAAAACAACAATATGACATACGTGTTCACATAATTCTTAAAAACTGTAAAAAACATTAATTTAGTAAAAGTAAAAAATAGTAAATAATATAAAAAAGAAAAAATAATAAATAATTGGAAAAATGGTAAACAATATAACAGTAATTCTAAAACTATAACTTAATGCACATTCACTAAGTGCATAGAATCCAGTTGGAAACATAGAAATGCAATACACTAACTTAATTTAAAAAATAAAAAATAACATTTGATATGTATGAGTATTATTGGCAGAATTGTATCTGATGTGGATTGGATCACATGCCAGTACAGTTTTTTGTTTTGTTTTACTTTTCTGTTTTAAATACCATAAAATAATTAGCTTTCAAGCAACATATTAAAAAAAAGTAGCATTTGTGAGTAGATATTTATTGTTACATATTCATAAAAATATTTTGAATCTGCAATTTATGTCATTTTTGAAATGAATTCAGAGAAATAATACAGAAATTAAAATTTTAACTTATTTCTTTTTCACACAGTGCTAAAATTACTATATGAAATGACAGACTTTAAAATTATGAATAACTGATACCGAACTGATAACAAAGTATAACTTAGCAATGTTCAGGAGTCTCAAAATATTTGACATTAAGGTTTGCCATTCTGGAAGCATTAACAGAAACGATCACTTCATCGAGTTCATGCCAGATAGTCAAGAATTAGTTAAAACTTTATTTGCAAATTGCAAATAAGAGATTGCCAGAGCCCATCCGGCAATCTCTTAAAACGCAGATGGTGCCAAGTCCTATCTCGGTAGAAAATAACTTGAATTTAGTGAATCACTCGTAAGTTTACCATTTTGATTTACTGCACTCAGTCCCCTATGTTTATCATATCTTTGAATGTAACATATTTTCTACGGGAAATTTTACTTAATATATTCGATGAAATAAGTATAACATGTACACATGACAGATTATAACATGTAATTTTCTCATTTTTGTTCCAATTGAAAAAAAGAAAAAAAAATAGAAGGCTACATCAAATCAAATAATTTGTGTCCCATATTAAATATTTCTGTGGCTGAATTCAATATGGCAATAATATAAGATTAAATATGCAATTCCAAAGAAAATAAAATGTTGTAAGTAATAAACATGGTTGGTACAATGTATTTTTCTAGCATGAGAATAGACAAGTGCCATTTTCTAAATAGAAAACAATATAACATTTTTCTATTTATTTATTAATTTTTAATCTGTGCAACAACTACATTTACTGGCAACAGATCTAATATTACGAAGATATTGGAATTTCAGACTTGTGGTTTTTTAACTTGTTTTATTATTTTATGTGAATTTTGATAAAATCTATGTAATAATTTCAGTATGCTAACAATTACACAAAAAAATTTTTACATTCTCTAGAACAAAATATCACCAAACTCAGTCTTTGATCAACACTATGTTTTAAATTTAAATATAAAAAAAAAATCAAACCAATTTGCTATTTTAAAATTTAAATTCGGATAATTTTTGCTGAACTAATTAAAAATAAACAAATAAATAAGATTATCTGCTATAAATAAAAGATTTTAATGATGCTTTAAATTACTAACTATCTGCAAAATGAAAGTTGCAATACATGAAATTTTGTCTATTATCAAACTACATTTACATTATCATACCAAAAATTGTATAATTTTAGTTGAAGATTAACTAAAGAAACGATGTTAGTATTAACACATACTTCCGTAAAGAAAGTAAGATTAATAAACTGACGCTTTAAAAGTTACCTGATATTACAATCAAGGCAAGACACAAGACACCAGTGCAAAAATGAATCTCAGATTTTTAGTGGTGCCATATTGAAAATAATTCATTCATTGCATCGAAAAGAACGGTTTCCAGAAATGTTGAATTATTCCATCGATACCATCCAGTGTAGTTGACTAATTACTGGCAATATGACTGATACTTTTTTTTTTTTAATCCATGGTTGAAAAACAGACATTAACTAAAACAAGCTTTACCAAAGAATCTAAGCTTAATTTTCATTAGTCATTCAAAATTGTGTCAAATTTTATAGTCGAGAAAATATTCAGGTGTTATATTCGTTAATTTTGACTATTGCTTATTACGCCTTTAAAAAAAAAAAAAAAAAAAAAAAAAAAAATGGTTTATTTTCTTAATTGAAATTATTCATGGATTCATTCACTATTCATGAATGAATTCGTCTATCGTGATTCAATATTCTCTCTTGGGATATTTTGGATTTATCTTTCGTCTTGCTTGGAACTAATGGAATTTTCTTTTTCTTTTATTTTTTCCTTTTTTTAAACTGTACTCTTTTTTTTTTATAATTCGTATTTTTAAAGACTAGAACTTTAGTTGTTTCCTTTTAATTATAATTATTATTGTTATTATTACTTTAAACTTTATTATTATTTTTTTAATATGGCTTGCTAATGTCTCAGACGCTTACCTCTAAACTGGATGTTGAAATCCATATTCAAAGGCAGCCATCTTTTAAATTTAAGTGTATTGGAATAAATGTTTTTTAAGGCGAATAAAGAATTTATATCGTTTACATAAAGATTAATAGATTAGATCTAAAAACAAGATTTCAATTTAATAAGTTGAACTAAGTACAGAATATTGTTAAAAGGAAATTAATATAGTATAAAGGTTAGACTTTACGAAAAAAATAATTAAAATTTTATAATATATATACATATATATATGTACTACAGTAGACTCCCTCAAAACCACAAAACTTGTGATTAGAACTTGTGCTGATATTAAAATTTTGTGGATTTCTGGTCATTGCCTTGTTTACATTTTTTAAACAGTCACTTAAATGTAATTAACAATGAAATCGTAACTATAATAAATGCTTACAATATAATAAAGTATTAAAATAAGTAATAAACTAAAGTAATAATAACTTCGATAATTTTTAATAAGCAAAATTCATGTTAATAATCAATAATGTATGTATAATTGATTATTATAAAGATAAGGTTTTATCTTTTCTGTGAAATTTGCTTAATAAAGATACTTTACTAAGTTATATAGAAATCATAAATAAGGAAGTTTTTTTTCAGGTCTAGCTAGAGTTAATAACCAAAAAAGTTTTATAAAGTCAAATTTTGTCCCTAGATTTGAACTGAATGTTTCATTGTTTATATTGGTAAATAAATTGTGGATTTTAGAGGCCGTGTGATCCGCCAACCGAAAGAAAGGAAATGATGCCATTTCCAACTTACAATAGTTTCCCGATTCTTAGAAAGCTGCCTTTAGTAGAGTATCCCAGATAGCTCCACTTCCCCTTCTACTAAAAAAGTATCCATGTTTTTAGCATACTTAATGATTCTTCTTAATTAAGATCATATTTTAGTAATATTTTAAATTAATTTCACATGATTTTAAAAGTAAAGGCATGTTTCTGACAGCCAATTATTCATATGAGGGATATGAGCCCAAAGGCTGGTGTTCTCTGTGTGTGTGGGGGGGGGGGGATATTTTTAGGGAACTTAACCCATATTGCAAGGAAATCAAGGGGAAAAAATTTAAAAGAATTAGACCAATGACACAGTTGGGTTCAAACTCAGCACATCATGCTTACCAGCTTCAGCAGAAACTCTGGTTTAGCAAAAAAAAAAAAAAAAAAAAAAGGGAATTCAGATGTTTGTGAAAGTGTTTCTATTTTGTTTTCTGGTTTTTGCATTAAAAAAAATGAGAAAGCAAATCTGTAAATATTTAATTTCTAGAAAATTTCAGATCACTTAAAAGAAATGTGTTTCGTTTTAGACATTATCACCATATCAAATAATAGTTTTCATCGCCCTTATTGACATGTTAGAAATCTTTGATTTATGTTTTAAAATATTATTTTTGGCTTTAATGAGGCATGCCTTTCAGATAATAGATAAGAGGCCATTCAGAAATTATGTAAGCTTATTTTTAGTCATTTTGTACCCCTATCCCTCTCCTTTGCTAGGAAAAATAAGCTAATGCTAGAACCAATTCCTCCCCCTTTTGCTTATGTAAGATTTTATGACATTAAACATCAACACTGTTTCCTATAAAAAAAATCACAGTTAGCGATAAATCGTTATATTAAACCATAAATAAACAGATATATAGCAGTTATGGTTATCAAAGGAAAACGAAATTAATTTAATATGTTGTTATACTTATTGTATTAAACAATTCATAGAATAGTAAATAGTTTTTAATATGTTATTATTTAATGCACTAACTCCTCCTCCTCCCCAAAAAATCCTTAAAGAATACAAGCTTAAACTTATTTAAGCATATGATTAAAAATTTTAATAAGAATCATAAAAAATATAGTGGGTTTAGCGTTCACATTTCTAGTCTGGTAAGTACAATGCTCCATAAATAGGGAAACTATTACACCTACATATAAGCAATTCATTAAAAAACAGAAAGCATAAAGAGTATGCATATCAAATTTACTTTTGATTTTTGAAATATATTTTTTTTCTTTATACAACTGCAAGCTTATCTAGATCAGAAACTTTTTTCTACTGAAAATAGGGCTACCATGACTTCATCTTGCGTGTGATGGATAAAATGTTTAGAACTGATGAAATGTTTAGAATGATACATAAAAGTAAGAGCCAACTGTGCCATTCTATCCCAATCTACCCTATTCTTTTGTCTGAAATCATCTTGTATAAATCAAATTTTATATTTGATTTATACAAAAAGTAAAATAACCATATTCATTAATGAATTTTAAAAACTTTTATTCATTAATTTTCCTATCTTAAATTTTTAGAATTGCAACAATCTTCCATCAGTATAATTTGGCAAATATTTTGGTGATTTGTGTAATTTGGTGAAATTGTTCGAATCGAGGACTATAATTTTGTAGGAAATATTTGTATTTACTATTAAAATTATTTAAAAAACTTTATTTGCAGTCAGGTAAGACATTAGAAGTTAAGACATGATCTCAATTACAGGGCTCCCAAAAAGTCCCCTTTTATGCATTTCGGTCCTTTCAGTTCCCTGTCAGTGACAGAAAAAAAAAAAAAAATACAAAAAAAAAAAAAAAAAAAAAACTCAAAAAATCCCTAAAAGCTCAAAATAGCAGTGGACAAAGTTTATTGCAGTGGGCTTAAGCATTGTAATAACTGGAATTCTTTCACGAATCTTAAAAATTTACTATATAATACAAATTTTAAAAAATCTCATTAAAATTCCTTAAAAACGCAAATTTTGTTAAAAGATTGCAAAAGAGAATGCAAATTTTTCCAGACTGAAAAAAATCCACTAATTTTATCAAAAAAGCACAAATTTAGTCAAAAGACTATGGGAGCAGAATAAATGTGAATTTCTTCAAAGGGCCACTGAAAAAATATATAGTTAGAGCAGGGATGTGTATTTTCCCTCAGGTAAAATAACATTTCAGAAAAAAATTCTACTGATAATCATCCCTGGAATTCTCTTATTTTTATCCACCACAAAATAAAAAATAGGGCTTCTCTTTTATTATGCACTTTCCATTTATCAAGGATAAATTTGTCTTAAAAGAGGGTATCTAATTAATTTTTATCACAGTTTTTATTCACAGTTTTTTTTTTAGTTTATGTACGTGTGTACATGTGCCACAGGCGTATTTAAAATTACTACCCCTCTAATGCGCCACATGAGAGCAAATTAGACAATATTTGGAATGATCATATAACTTAGAAATTGTTAATAAGTGCATTCAGACATTTCACCTAAAGAACAAACGAAGTGTAAACATTCATGTAAATCAATTTTTATTACAATGTCTCAATAATTTTCAGAAATGGTTAAAAAAATTGTACAGATCTGCCCCTTCTCTCCTACTAATTTTTATATATTTCGTATAGTTTATATATTTATTGTACTTGTGAAACTAAGACATATT
This sequence comes from Maratus speculifer, assembly GCA_964019185.1. Taxonomy (NCBI): domain Eukaryota; kingdom Metazoa; phylum Arthropoda; class Arachnida; order Araneae; family Salticidae; genus Maratus; species Maratus speculifer. The sequence goes on along the minus strand of CAXHSM010001376.1, from coordinate 355,652 downwards.
GTTACATTATAAAAGTTAATGTTATATACACCTTAAAAAAATGCACAAAAAATGAATTTACATAATCTTACACTACAAAGAAACTGTTTGAAAAATAGCTAGAAAATTAAAATTATAAAAGAAATTAATTATAAAAAAATATGTATGCAGAATCATTTATCCAATAGTACTGTTACATAATTTTGCCAAAAATTCTTTCAAATGTTGTTGTTCAAAATGTTGCACTAAATTTATTAACTAAAAAAAAAAAATCTACTTTCTTTGACCACTGGTGGTCAAAACTGGTCGTTCGCAAGGCAACTTTTGTAAAAAAAGAATTAGAAAAGTGTAAAATTCAGTTTCAACTTTAAAAAGTTTAAAAAGTGGTGAAAAAAGTCTATACAATTCGAATGTTTAACAACATGAATGAGTATGAGTAGTAGGGGTGAAATTGAGTTGGGGCTGCTTGTATGGACATCAAAGAGGTAAAAATCTTGTTTGGATAGCTTTCGAGAACATGCTAAATAAGTATGCGAAACTTTAGGAGGTGAAAAATTAAAATTACCAATAGTCAATGAAATTAATTTTTAGTTTTTATCAATCCAGATATGGCAGTGTCTACTGTATCGCATGCACACTTACGCATGTGTATCTGAATCAATGAAACAATTCTCGAGTTAAATCACAACAAAGAATATATGTTTGCATAATTTAATGCATTAATTTTGTACTGTTTAAAGAAATGAAAATTGGAACATCGGCTTCTTAATTCAGAGTTAAAAATTAGTGCAGTTTATTTTAAAATGTCTTGTTGATTATTTTTCTTTCTGTTTATAGATTCGGTGATAGATAAAACTGTTTTTCCTGAAACTCAGGAAGTCATTTCCTTGGATAAAACTGGCAACAATCTCTTCTTGCTGACTCCTTTAAGAAGTTATCATCCGAAATCAAGCTTAAATTCATTTGAGAAAATGTCATCGATTGCAGAAGCAAATTCTTCCTCTGGTGAACGGCACTTTGTTTCTCAAAATGGGGATAAAGAAAAACATTCCACCAATCATAGAAGGGAGAAATCTTTCATTTGTGAAGCATGTTCCAAAACATTTTCTAAGAATAGTTATCTAAGAAAGCATCTTTTGACGCATGCAGTTGAAAAAACTTTTGTTTGTGAAATATGCTTTAAAGGATTTTCTCGGAATAGTTCTCTAAGAAGGCATCTGTTGACGCATGCAGGAGAAAAAAAAATTATTTGTGAAGTATGTTCAAAGGGATTTTCTCAGAATAGTGATCTAAGAAGACATCTCTTGACTCATACAGGAGAAAAACCCTTTGCTTGTGAATTATGTTCCAAGAGATTTTCTCTGAATAGTACTCTAAGAAGCCATCTCTTGACGCATACAGGAGAAAAACCTTTTATTTGTGAAATATGTTCACAAGGATTTCTTCAGAGTAGTAATTTAAAAAATCATTTCCTGACGCATACAGGAGAAAAACCCTTTGCTTGTGAAGTATGTTCCAAGAGATTTTCTAAAAATTATAATCTGAAAACCCATCTCTTGGTGCATACAGGAGAAAAACCCTTTGCTTGTGAAGTATGTTCCAAGAGATTTTCTAAAAATTATAATCTGAAAACCCATCTCTTGGTGCATACAGGAGAAAAACCTTTTATTTGTGAAATATGTTCCAAGGGATTTTCTCAGAATGGTGACTTAAGAACCCATCTCTTGATGCATACAGGAGAAAAACCTTTTGCTTGTGAAGTATGTTGCAAGAGATTTTCTTGGAGTACTAGTCTAAGAAGACATCTCTTGACGCATACGGGAGAAAAACCTTTTATTTGTGAAATATGTTTCAAAGTATTTTCTCTTAATGATCATCTAAAAAGGCATCTCTTAACACATACAGGATAAAATCCTTGTGTTTCTGAGATGTATCTCAAAGAATTTTCTAGACATTGTTAACTAGAAAGACATATTATGATTTATAAAGGAGAAAAGGTTTTGTTTGTGCAAGATGTTTTCAAAAGGATTAACTAATAACCATTATTTTTAATAAAATATTTGTCTCATACTAAATAAATACCCCTTAAAATTCTCTCATATATGTTTTTTGTTGTTAAAATTGAGTCTGAAACCTGTATGTGTCATTGCATTTATTGTTATTACATCTCTTCTATTTTAGCATTTAGTAATCAAATAAAAAAATGCAAATTTTTTCCATAATTGTCACGGTTGTCATTTTGATAAAAAACAAATAACTCCAGATCTGTTTATTAGTTTTCAGTAAAACTTTTTGAAAGTTTTGTTTTTGTTATTTTACTGTGAAGTAGCTTTCCCTTAAAATTTAATCTGTCCTGTAAAGGATAAATTATACCTCAGTATGTCACACGAAAGCAAGGGTTTTATTGAAATAAAACTTTTAAAAATAGAAAATAAGTATGCTAAAAATATTTTTTGTGTAAAAAAAAACAGCTTATTTGTTAAATGTTCTTCTTAAAAAACTTTCAAAGGATTCAGATGAAGCATATTTCATTATCATGTATTCTTTGAACCCAGCAAGAGCTCGTCTTTTTCTCTAAAAATATATAAACAATTAATTGGATATTGATTTGGCATGTTTACTTAATTCATAAATAATAGTTTTATAAGCTAATCAGACATGTTTTTTTCTAAGGTCTTGTCTCTTTTGCTTTTTATTTGTGTTTTTGTGTTCTTTATCATAAAAAAAAGACACATCAATATTACCTCCTATGATCTCCATATGGTAGCCCAATCACGTGACTGTCATCAACAGCTCTGGGCAGACCTCTTCGTTCTTTTCTAAGTCAGTTGGATATTTTTGATTTAATACTCAGCAGAGGGTATAAATCGCCACATACTGTTCCATCGTTATCATATAATTTTTATTATAATAGTCAAAATCACGTGACTATCTTCTACATCTTCGATTTTCATAAGCAAGGCTTCCTTTTGATTAAAAATTCGAAAGTATTTTTTTGAATAAAACTACATAATTGTTCCCATTCTTGGGTAGAATTCTTAGTACTTTTATATTAGGCAAGTATAATTCTTGCTAATGTCATTTTTTAACTTACCATTTAATATTTTTAACACTTTCTAACAAAGTTGAAATGAGTTTACTATGAAATGTTTGTAGAATATAGATAAAATGATATACAGGTTCACACAAAGAACTGGATACAGGTTCGCTTATAGATGATAATTTCTGGAAATGTGATTTAAATAGTTTAAAGAGTATTTTTGTTTGAACTAAATTTTTACAAAAATACCTTCATGTAATAAAGGGACTAGGTAAACTACAGGGCTGAACAAAACTATTGAAATATTTTTCCATCTATTAGTATAAATTGCTAAAAAAAATTCAATCAGCTAGGCGTTTTCTTGCTTAACTAAATTACTTCATTATATAGTATCTTTATCAAACGACAAATCAAATCGGCTGTTCAAAAGTATTGAAATAATATATTTTGTTACGGACAGTAACACCTCATTTCCATGGATAACGAAGTTTTGTTAAAGATTTCAGAAAGTGTTACATAATCTATGCTTAACGCATGATTTTTCTTACTTGTTTATTTTTCACATGGTAAATGAAAACAAAGTTTTGATGTAAAATGAAGTGTCATGGTTTACATTATTTATTTTCTTTCTTTTTTCTTGTAAGAAATAAAAGAAAAAAATATTAACTATATATTGATAAAAATACAAATAAAACGTTAACTTAAAAATTCCTTGATGATGGAACAAACATGAAGTGAATGCGACATTTACGATCAGTCATTATGGACCTTATGCACGTGACGTCACACGCCAGAGCTGGCGGTATGCTAACCTCTTATTCTAGTCACTGCACCACCAGAATGCTTGAATGCGCAGGCGCAAATATCGCAGCAGACAACTTCAGCCTTTCTGGATACTTTTTAACGGAAAATTTAGAGAATTTACTTGCAAGCAGAGAAAAATTTTGAATTTATATTATAGTATAGCAAATATATGCTGTTTCAACAAAGAATTCTTTTCCAGTATTTCTAACAAACAAGCATTAATAACTCACACTCCATAGATTACTATGCTAAACACCGCCAGAAAATAACGCCAGCTGCCGAATTTTAGCCTCGTCCTCAGCATGTGTGGATAAGGTCCATTGGCATATAATCTTATAGTTTGGCGATAATTTTTTGGTCCACCGAGTAATCAAGTAGTACAAAATACCTAATTCTAGATTTTTGTGTCAGAAATGTTTTTTTGGCAAAGGATTGAGCAAATAAAATGTAAATTAATTTAGAAATAAAAGTAGCATCATATAGTGCTTAGCATGCATTTAAAGAAGACCAAATTGGTCGCTAATGGAGGATAGTCATGCATCATAATATGGCCAAATTTTGTGTATTTTCAAATTTTATCTAAAAAAATATCTCTGATAATGTCTGGCTTAATTTTATGGTCTACCATTTTTAGGTTCCAGAAGATCATTGGGGTAGGTCACGTGGTTGGGAAAATACGACGAGTGAATCATTGTATTTTAATCGAAATGAAGATTGAAACAGTTAAGTTCTTGAAGAAAATTCAGTAATCAAAAAGGGAAAACTGGCAACATTTTTTGCGGATGTTTCATGAAATTCGCGTATTTTGTCAAAATTTACAAGTATTCACGTTACAATTAATATTATTATACTTTTTGACGAAATTTGCATTTTTTTCTGCGATTCTTTGACGAAATATGCTTTTTTCGTCATAAACCGTTATCGAAATAATGCACTTTTTTCATCGTTTTTGACGAAATTCCCATTTTTTGCAATATTTTGTCAAAACTCGCTTTTTTTCCGTGACCGTTTTGCGAATTTGGCTTTCATCTGCGACCCTTTAAAGAAACTCGCATTTTTTGCGATCCTTCGATGAAATACGCATTTTTTTAAGTTTTCTTTTGACGGTATACGTGTTTCTTTTTGCAAACATTTGTCGAATTTCTCGTTTTTTCGAGGCCCTTTGTTATAATACGCGTATTTTTCTGCAGCCCCTTTGACGAAATTCTCCATTTTTCAGCGGCCAATCGCCGAAATTCGCGTTTCTTTTGACGAATGCATTCATTTGACGAAATTTGCTTTCTTTATTGAGCTCCTTTAACAAAAATCATTTTCTTTCTCTGGCCCGTCGACGAAATTATTTTCTTCGTGCAGCCCTTTAACGAAATTCGCATTTTTTGCACGATCTTTTGTTGAAATTTGCTTTTTTCATCGGTTTTTTGACGAAATTTGTATTTGTTTCCCGAACCTTCGTAGAAATTCGCGTTTTTCAGCAATCGATATACAAAATTCGCTCTTACTCCATGATCGATTGACGAAATTTGCATTTTCTCTGCGAGTAGTTGACAGAAGTTGACATTTTCCTGCGATCTTTTTACGAAATTCGCATTCTATTCACGGTCTATTGAACCAAATTTGGGGGTTTTCTGCAATCCTTTAACGAAATAGGGCATTTTTTCTGTTAACATTTGACGAAAGTGTTTTTTCCGACATCCATTTCTCGAAAAATCATGATACATTTTTTAAGTCCAAAATTTCAGATTAAAGACTGATTTTTTTAAAATTTTGAACAGAATTAGCCCGGTTCCCCCCTCTCCCCTCTTTTTGTCTAAAATTATTGTGTTTGCAACACAATTCAACTTGCTTCATATGGCATAGAACATTATGGAAATTTAAGTCGGATCCTCCCTCCCGAAATAAGATCCTGCATAAACTATTGGTAAAACATGGGAAGCTGGATCGTCGTCTTTCATAGCTTAAATAGTTAAGCACTTGGAGAGTTATTTCAAAGACTCCGGGTTCGATTCCCTGCTTAGACATTTTTCACTCGGTTGGTTCTGCATTCTTAGCTAGCATTGTGATAAACCACATTACATGAAAAATATTCAAGATATTAGTAATCATATAAATCCCCTGTCATTCTGTGATTATCTACGGTACAGAGTTTCAAGTGTTTGAAATAATTTTTTAGCACTTTCCAACAAAGTTGAAAGTGCTTATGCATTCGGTTTGTCTGTCTGTCCGGATGGCCATCTGTCCGCGCTCTAACTCTCGTAAATATACTCGAATTGCTATGAAATTTTTATAGGTTATTGATGTTTACCCTAGCACGAGCCCTATTGAAACTGAAGTTTCTACAGTGATTAGTTTATTTACAGGGAGAGTTAAAAATTTTCGATTACATTACCGCCTATGGCGAAAAATCATTCAAATGAATTTTAAAGGTGTTACACCCTGTCAAACATACTCAAATTTAAATGGATTCACAAAGTGTACTAAAATATGAATTCTATAATATATGCAGTCAAAATATAGCTATTATTCATTTACAGGGCCGCACAAAAGAATTTCATTATATAATAGTAAAGGGGGAATTGTGTGCGATATATTTTAAATATATTAAACTGTTTCATGTATAATAAAATAGATATATATCACTGAAGCTTAATGTAAATTATACGACACTATCTTGCATGATATGAAGTACATAGCATTTACAGACCCACACAAAAGGTTTCAAATAGCATATTCTTTCCGAAGTATTGTATATGTATCCGATGATGGCTGATGGATGGATGAAATGCATTTTAATTATGATATGCGCGTTTAGGCTTCACTAAATTTATGCACATTATATGGTGTGTATAAATGCTATAGTTGATATACAGGGCACCCAAAAGAGCTCACCAACGTTACTGAGTATGAGCGTAAATTACTTAAACGTGGTTCTAAAATAAATTATGCATTTTTACGATGAACTGCATTCAATTTACTGAGAAATGTTTGTAGAATGCGGATAAAGTGATATACAGGGCTACGCAAAGAATTCGGTACATGGACGCCCATGAATGATAATTTATGAGAATGTGATTTCAGTTACTTTACAATAAATTTTAGCTTAAAGCTGACGTGAAATAAAGGTACAAGGTAAACTACAGGGCTGAACAAAAGTATTCAAGTATGTTTCCATCTGTTAGTATAAATTGCTGAAAAAGAAATTTCAAGCTACTAGGCATTTTCTTGCTATTATAAATTTTCCAATTATATCAACTGACAAATAAAATACAGGGCTGTTCAAAAGTACTGGAATACATATTTGGCTATATACAATTATTTCCCTAAATAACGAAGTTTCGTTAAAGATTTCATGAAGTGTTGAAAAGTGCTTCATAATCTATGCTTAACGCATGATTTTTCCTATTTGTTTTAAATGTAGAAATCGAACATTTTAATCTCTTCGTTAACATCTATCAAATGTAAGATGCAAAATTCGTTATCAAAATAACGTTCAAAACATGGAACCTATTGAAATCTGAATATGTGGCAGTTTTCTGCTTCATTTTTCAACTACTAACAACAATAAATAATCCATTAGTATTTAAATCTTTTCATTTTTTACTAGTATGTATTGGATGTTTTTAGCATTCGGCTTAGCCAATCTCTCTCTCTCTTTCAGATAAAAAAGATGAAGACAAAATCTGGCAGACTTCTTTCTTAAAAATTATAAAACAAAAATTCGTAATAAACAGATTTCATTATTTTTTTCAACTGGATAAATCATAGGCAGAGTTTTCTGTGTATACAAACCCAGGGTTCTAGCTGTCGCTCTCCATTGTGCCAAATTGCGAATAAATTATTCATTTAAAGAGTAAACAAGCGAATAGATTCACCAAATTGCTAGTGCTCAATTTTTGCTTTATCTTTTTTTTTCTTTTTCGTTTTTCATACGTATGCATATATACATATTTTTAATATATTTGTAGCGGATAGTCGAAATCAGATTAATAACAATCGTTGTCGCGGTTGTAAAAACTTAGGTTATTTCAGAACATATTGAAAAAAGGGGTACATTAAAGGACTAAAGATAATTTTTTAGTGCTACACGACGAATCTATTTTGCTACTACTTTTTACATTTGGCGAATGTTTTTTATTTTTAATTAGCCAAATTACTAACGTTGGTAAAATGTCAGCGAGAACACTGTTCAAACCTCAACTGCGCTTCTCCAGCCTTGGATATGGAAGATAAATTCTTTTTTTTAAATAAAATTTTCAGTCTGCTCAAGTATCTAAGTGTTCAAGATTTTACCCAGATTCCTCAATAAGACTTACATAAGGGAGCACTTTGGGACAAAAAATTTATCTCACAAATCCATGAGTCAAAAAATTGTCAGAAGATGGCACCAGTATTGCTTATTACCACATATGTTTGCAAGTCTCACAGACAATCTAGTAACATTCCAAGTAATTATCTCCATTTTTGAGGATCACAAGTCGTTTTCAAAGTCAATTGATGATGAAATTATTTTAGAATTAGTTAAATGTATTATAAAGAATATTTAAGGATATGAATAGACGAAAAATAAAGCTATTTTTACTGTTCCTTAATTTATCCTACCAAGTTCCAATAATGAGGTTTAATATGTTTTATTAAATATCGGTCCTTAGAGACATATTGGGACAGTTCCAATGTGTCTTTTGGACCTAGTAATCACACATCAAAAGTGATTTCAATGACTGAATGGTTTCAAATTTTGGAAAAGGTTTTTCTCAGATCTTATAACTCTTGTACAAACGGACGTACCCAAGGGGGGGGAGGCTGATGGGGCTACAGTCTCCCCCCCAGAATTCGAAAATGATATGAAAAATTGCTATATTTCTCTTAATTCTCTTTTTTTGGAAAATTTTTAGTTTTTTTTTTACTGTACAGGGGGCGAGTCATTCTCATTAGTCCTTTAGTAGTCTGCATTGATACCAAAGAAGAGAAAGGGGGTTGCAGCCACTCCAATATTTGAAAATGAAATGGAAAAAGCGTTTTTTTGGTCACCTTTTAAGATAAATCTGCAATTTTTTCTTCTGTCATACACAGCACTGTAGCTAGAAGCGACCAAAGGGGGGGGGGGTGCTCATAGTTTTTTTCTTTCTCTGATACAGAAAGATAAATTAGTGCATATTCACATTGTAAGGACTAAGTATCTTTTTAAATTGTTGTAATAACTTCATTTTATGCTAAAAAAAGTATATGATGATTTGAATCTGATATTTGAAGACATCAAATTCAATCAACCAAGTACAGCATTATCTAGATTTAATCAGAAAGAAAACATAAAACTAAATTTCGATAAAGCAAAGATTATCTTTCAAGCTTCCAACTACTATCTTTCAATAATCTGGGAATCAATAGAAATTTTAAGTAATAATTATAATACATGTAACAACAGCCTTTCTTATAATATTCCTGCAATATGGCACAATATCCTGGGCATTTCTAGAAGAGTAACTGCTGAAAGTTCTACATGAATCCCCCCCCCCTTTCAAGAAAATAGACCGGCTCATTCTTGCACATGCGTGTTAATGCTTTGCTTTGTATCTCCGTCAGTTCTAGTTTTCCCATCCAGTTCATGACTATCCTTGAGAATGGACATATGTATGTCCGAAAGATCTCGGGACATATAACATCCGTAAATGTTGTTTTTAATCTTTTTATCTTCACCTTTTGAGAAAGTAATAAATTTAATGTTTTTAATTCGTAACTTAATTATTGCAAGGTGAAAATTCCAGCAAGACCTGTTTTAAACAGTGATTTGTCTTTTATTAATAATAACATCTTCTATATGACGGTCAAAGCTTAGCTTACGTTATAACAGATTTGCGTTAATATGCCTGGACCAATCTTAAACAGATATTAAATGAATTTTCAGTTTAATCATTTTCGATACTGTGATTTTTTAAACTTCTAATAAATGGAAAATTTTCAATTTTTACACCGTCATATAAATTAGGAAATCTACTTTTAAATGCAATTTGTTTTAAACCTGTATCTCCATTGGTTTTGAGTTATTTTATTTATTTATTGCAGATTTTAATACATTTTTGTCATTGTGGCAACAGAAGAATTTCATTTCTAGACCTTAAGCATGGACCAATCAGAAAACAAATAAGTCGCAGAATTCAATAAATAAAAAGATTCAGATATACTTCAGATTTCCCAGTTCTCTACCAAGAAAAACTACTATTTTCCAAATAGTTAAAAAATGCTGATTCTTTTTCATTGTGTTTGAAATAAATTAGTAATTTATTTTTCTGCAATCTTTATTTCTTTTTGGTAAATCTAAATTTTTTCTTCGGTCATATAACGAAATAGCCATTCTTGTTAACCCCATATTATTCCGCATTGACATCACAACATACCGAAAGATGCGGGGGGGGGATGGGGAGGGCTGATGGATTACAGACCAAAATAGTCGAAAAATGAAATGAAAAATAGTACTTTTTTGTTTGAGATAATTTTGTATTTCCCCCCCCCCTTGTTATTCATCGGATAGGCCGGTCTTTCGTCTTTAGTTCCATATTAGTGCGCAGTGACAACTCATTATGCTCAAAGATTTGGATGGAAATAATGGGGTTACAGCTGCCTCCCGAAATAGGCAAAAATGAAAAAGAAATCTGATATCTCTTTCTTCTAATTTGTTAATTTTCTAAGATTTTTTCTAAGATTATGCGCCAATAAAGAGCAATCTTGTTGTTCCCACGCGCACCAAGTTATCTTTTAGATTCCTTGTTGCAATGTTGTTTGGTGATTTTTGACGCCATTTTTCAGTGCTTTTTAATGCTTTATTTTTTATTTTTTTTTCATTTTTTGTGCGCATGCGAAGAACAAGATTGCTGTTTATTGCCGCATTAGAGCAACTTCTGCTGCGGTGGCGTTAATACGTATGTACCATTATTAATTTAAATATAGAATATATTTATAAGTCTTTGAAAATTTGGTACGACTCTGTTATCCCGTCGACCAATTTCGCCAAATCAATAGCCAAATTATAAATATTGACATAATTTTTATTTTAAATAACGAAAAAACAAATAATTAGTAGAATATTGATAAAAATACAAATAAAAATCACTTAAAGACATATTAAACACATGAATCGTATTTAATGTCCTTGAATGTGACATTCAAGATCATCCATTATTGGCATTTAATCTTATAGTTTGGCGATAATTTTTTAGTCGACGGGATAACCTAGAAGTACCGAAAATTTTAGTCTTTGAAAATATCATTTTCCAAATAGTCGTTGTAATTTGTTAAATTACAATTTTGTTATTAACTTATTTGCAATATAACGAACCAGCCAGTCCGGTTAGTCCCATACCAGTACACATTTACACCACAATATATCCAAAGAGAGGAAGGGATCTGAGGTGTTACGGCTCTCCTTTCAAAATAGTCGAAAATGAAAGCAAACAAGTGCTATTGTTTTTTTTTCTTTTTGTCTGACATAAATTTATATAGTTTAAGTTCTATAATCTGCACAAGTTGAGACCAAAGGTTATGTGGATTATGGAATATTGCGGATTATAGAGCATTATGGATTATACGTCATTTTATTATTCTTAGATGATGTTTTAATTCTATAATCAGTATAATATGAAAAAATAAATATGAAATATAAAAATTAATTTAATAAGCTATCACAAAAAATGCCTTTTTAAAGTTATTTTATTAAAAAAATATATGTGCATTTAAATAAAAATAATTACATAGATTCTGCAATACAGTTTCTTTTTAAATGTTAATAAAATAAAATTGCAACATATTTTTTAAAAAATAAGTGTTTTATTATGATTTTTGTTTTTTTTTTAATTATTTGTATTGAAAAATCGTTGTTTGATCACTAATTTGCAATTTTTTTAACTGTTTATTTCATTTACTATTATTTTCAATACAATCTAACTGATTGGTAAAGTAATCATACGAAATGCATAATTTCCAACTGAGCGAAAAATTGCCCAGGCTGGGAATCGAACCCAGATACTTGTCTCACAAGGCCAATGCTTTACCTGTTAAGCTACCGGGGCGACAGCCGGCTGGGATTTTTCGCTCAGATAACCTTATTGGTGATAGCATCTGGTCTGTCATTTAGACAGTTCAACAGAATAGACCGCAGGTAATGGATCTCCGTATGAAGATGGGTGCATAGATATACTATCATTTTCAACACAATCTAATTGATTGGTAATTATTTTCAACACAATCTAACTGATTTGTTACCAATCAGTTAGATTGCGTTGAAAATATAAGTATATCTACGCACCTATTGTCATATGGAAGTCCATTATCTGCGGTCTATTCTGTTGAACTGTCTAAATGACAGACCAGATGCTATGATCAATAAGGTTATCTGAGCGAAAAATCCCAGCCGGCTGTTGCCCCAGTAGCTTAACAGGTAAAGCATTGGCCTTGTGAGCCAAGTATCTGGGTTCGATTCCCGGCCTGGACAATTTTTCACTCAGTTGGAAATTATTCAATTCGTATGTTTATTTCGTTGCTTAGATTCATAATGTAACGAGAATTATAGAAAATTGCGGATTATAGAACTTTGACTGTATAAAAATGGAATTTAATGCTCCAAAATGGGTAAAGTCAATTGAGATAATTTTGGCCGAAAAAGAAATATTTAAAAATATTGAAATGCAAACGAGTTATTGGAAAATAACCTCCCCATAGCAATAGCATTAGCTTGCGAGTGTTTTCGCGAGCACGGACAGGAGCCTTAATGAAACTGCATAACACATAACAATGGGGTTTAATGCTGCAAAATCAGTGCAATCAATTAGGATAACTTTGACCTACCAAAGTGGCTTTGACCGAAGAGAGAAACAAGATTAAATCAGCTACATCACTTGAATTAATGGCAAAGGTTTGGTCACACAATATAAATAGCAGCACTACTATCAGTTTGCCAGCTCACTGGAAATAATGCCCCTTGATACAACCATGGCTGAATGGAGTTTTGCAAAGGTGGAGCCATGTTACCCCAAATTTGGACTAAAATTACTCTGATTGACAATTCATTGGAATCGGAAGTTATCATCTGTTTTATCATCAAGTGAAACTAGAAAAACCGACAATTTGTGGTTGTTAGTTTCTTTTCTTAGAATTAGTAGTATAAAACTCTCAGGAATTTGCTAGATTGTTATTCAATTTGAATGCATGAATAGGTAGTTCCGCAATATTACAGTAGACTCCCTCAAATCCGCACAGTTTGAGACGATGGGTTTTGCAGATTTTAGAATTCTGTTGATTTCTGATTATTGCTATGTTTACATTTTTTAAAATAGTAATTTTAATGCAATTAATAATGCAATCAAAACTATAATGAATACTTATGATATAAGAAAATATTAAAATCAATAAAAAATTCGATAATTTTTTAAATGATTAAAGTATTATAAGCAAAGGTCAAGTTAATAATCAATAATTTACGAAAATATGAAAAGTATTTTTCCTAAATTACTCAATGAAACTTGCCTAATAAAGTTATATTACTAATTCACATCAAAATCATAAAATAAAGAATTTGTATTTCAGGTTTAGTCTGACTTAATAATCATAAAAGCTTGATTTACATGATATATCATATTTTTTTCAGAAATAAATTAATTCTTCCTTCATGAAATAACATGAATTGAGTAATATTAATGGAAATTACAAATTAAAATATGGAATTGATATAAAAATAAAAAAGTGAAATTTTGTCTCCATATTTGAAGAGAATCTTTCATTGTTTACATTCCAAAATTATGTGCGGATTTGAGAGAGTCTTCTGTAAATAAGTTGAAAGCTTTACCTTTCTGTTTTGATGTATTCAGTTGAAATATTTTCTTCTTAGGATAAACTAAAAACATTTATTAGATGAAAATACAGTGGAATAATATGTTGTACATTATATTTGAAACCACAACATAAAAACAACAACAAAAACAGATGGATATTCTTGACACTATTTAACCAAAACACATGACATATATTGACACAAAACACCAAAATGAAGAAAAATGCTATGAAATAAATATTAAATACAGTTTGATGCATTTAAATAATAATTATCCCTTTGTAATAATAATGGATTTTTAATCCATCACAGCATTTTGCTGCTAATAGCGGTATCACACGTAGAATGATAAACAACAAACATTTCAAAAATCATTTGACACAACATGTTCTCCCAACGACTGCATACTCGGTAAACAGGTTCTTCGAACTCTCGCTTCGCTCCTATTGGTTCAAATGATCAGCGCTGACTGAACGTTCAACATTTCCTGGGCGACACGGAAAATGCTCGGTGAGCTAAAATAACCACCAAAATTCTCTCCTTTATCAAGGTCAATCAAGTTTTGCTCATTGAAATGTTCTGTTGGGGGAAAAGTTGAGCGAAACCCTCCCGTGTGATATGGCTATAACTGCTAGCAATTGGGTAACTAATTGTTCTGAGCCTGTTCCAATGTAACAACAAAGAGAATTGTCTGATGCTGCCATCTGGTGGCAAGTTCTGGATCAAAAGACCAATTCTCTAAGAGAATAACTTAACTGTTATCTGGGACAGGGGGAAGCATCAGCTGATGTGGTTTTTGAATTTTAAGGAGTTGTGCAACTATATGATTCTCAGGTAATGCTTCAACACAACTTCCTTAAATATAAATATATTCGAACACGTGTAAGCTCTTCTTGAATATAAAACTTCTGTGATTAGCCTACAGATAGTGTGAAGTGCTATTGCAATGCTAGTGCAATGAATCTTGGACCATGAAAATCATCTTGAAGTTATTATGTTTAAATGATTTCAAGAAAAATGGATTGAAATTAGAATCTGCCATCCAAACCATCAATAATGCCAATGGAAGACGAGATTGGACAATTTGAAATCTTTTGTTGTGAATCAACTTCTAAAACACTTTTTTGGACGTGATTTACAGAGAACTATTAAATAGTCCAAGAGCCCACCGCACAAAACCCTAAGTCATTGAGCACACGAAAATATCCTTCATTTTATGGAAGAGTAGTAAGAGGGGGGGGGGAATCAAATGATCCACGTCTGCCGGAAGTGAAGTGGTGCATAAGCCAAAAATGAATACCACTAAAGGTTAATTCGAAGGCTTAGCATTGTGTTTGCCATACAATCGAAAGTATGAAAACAGAGAAAACTGGGTGCAGGAAAACACAATGCTAAGTCTACGAGTCAACCACTAATGGTATTCATTTTTGGCTTATGCACCACTTATCTTCCGGCAGACATGGATCATTAGATTCCCCTATGACTACTCTTCCATAAGATAAAACAATTTTTTTGTGTTCGATTATTTAGGGTTTTGTGAGGTCGATTCTTGAACTAAAACCATTTCGCTCTCATAACTGGATTAGGGGGCGAATATCTTATTTGGAAAAACCAGGTGCTCGATAAATGACATTTATTTCATTCTTCTATCTTTACAAGAAAGTATTGGATTCGTGAAATTTTTTGAAATCCCATTTTCGACGGATATACATATTTTTGGAGTCAGAGAACTCAAAAGACATATTTTTACAAAATGTCTGTCAGTATGTATGTAACAAAAATTTGTGGGCGCTCTGTCTCTGTCACACGAACTAACACATGGAATTTTCCAAAACTTCAGATTATGTTAGAACATGATAGAAACTAAATCTGAATAGTTTTTGGTGTATATCGCTCAACAGGTGGCGCTGCTATACTGCATTATTCACATTAGCCATATTTTAAGAACTAGTGCAAGGATTTTTTATAAAACTTTAGATTTAGTTAATACTTAATATAAAGTGGCACTGATTACGTTTTGGCGTATATTATTTAACAGATGGCGATACTATGCTGCGTTTTTCAGGAAATATTTATGTACCTAAGAAAAAAGAAAGTTTTGGGATTGCCACATCTGAATAGTTCCTAAACAAATGAAGTACTTTGTGATAGAAATGAAAGTGCACGACTGATTAGTTTACACTAATCGTATATATGAATTGAGTAAACTTGCCGAATAAATATTCAATAATTTTTTTATATAATTTCAGAAAAATACCAAGCTCACGCTGGGTGCAAAGAATACACGATAAAGAAGCATGCTTGATCTAAATCCTTTGAAAAAAATCAAAAAGGAAATATAACAAATATTTTTTTTTACACAAAACATATTTTTAACACATTTCTCTTCTACTTTTAAAATTGTTTCTTGAAAAAAGTCTTTGTTATTACGTAACATATTGAGGTACAATTTATCTTTTTCTGGTCAGATTAATTTTTTATCTTTAGGAAAAATGTACTTTACAGTAAAATTACAAAAATTAAAATTATCAAAAAGTTTTACTAAAAACTAATGAACAGGACTGGAGTTATTTGCTTTTTATCAAACTGACAACTGTAACAATTATGGATTTTTTATTTTATTTTTTTACTAAGTGCTAAAACAGAAGAGAAGTGGTAACAGTAAATGCAATGACACATACAGGGTTCATACTCAATTTTAACAAAACAACAACAAAAATGGAAGAGATTTTTAGAGGTATCTATTTAATATGAGATAAATGTTTTTTTGGTAATGGTTATCAAATAATCCTTCGGAAAAAATATTGCACAACAAAACATTTTCTCTTGTATCAATCATGAGATGTCTTTCTAGTTGACAATGTCTAAAAAATCCTCTCAGAACCAGAAACACAAGGATTTTACTTTGTATGAGACAAGAGATGCCTTCTTAGACCACCATTTTGAGAAAATCCTTTGGAACATATTTCACAAACAAAAGGTTTTTCACCTGTATGAGTCAAGCGATGCCTTCTTAGACTACTATTGTCAGAAAATCCCTTGGAACAGAGTTCACAAGCAAAAGGTTTTTCTCCTGTATGAGTCAAGAGATGGGTTCTTAGATTATTATTCTGAAAAAATCCTTTGGAACATACTTCACAAGTAAAAGGTTTTTTACCTGTATGTGTCAAGAGGTGCCTTCTTAGATTACCATACTGAGAAAATTTCTTGGAACATACTTCACAAGCAAATGGTTTTTCTCCTGTATGGGTCAAGAGATGCTTTTTTAGATCAGTATTCTGAGAAAAACCTTTGGAGCATAATTCACACACAAAATTTTTTTCACTTGTGTGTGTCAAGAGATGGCGTTTTAGATCATTATTTTGAGTAAATCTTCTGGAACATACTTCACAAACAAAAGGTTTTTCCCCTGTATGAGCCGAGAGATGCCTTCTTCGATTACTATTATCAGAAAATCTCTTGGAGTATACTTCACAAGAAAATGATTTTTCAACTCTATGAGTCAAGAGATGCTTTTTTAGATCAGTATTCTGAGAAAAACCTTTGGAGCATACTTCACAAACAAAAGATTTTTCCCCTGTATGAATAAAGAAATGCATTCTTAAATTCTTAATCTGAGAAAATCTCTTAGAACATACTTCACAAACAATTGGCTTTTCTCCCATGTGAATCTCTGTTAGATGGCTTCTTAGAGAACTTTTCTTAGCAAATATTTTTGGACATACTTCACAAATAAAACCTTTTTCTTCTGTATCGATGGAGGAATGTTTTTCTTTATCCCCATTTTGAGAAACAATGTGCTGCTCACTGGAGCAAGAATTTTCTTCTGCAATCGATGACATTTTTGAGAGTGAAAAATTTTTGTTTCAGATAATAACAGAAATTTCTTGAAAGTATCAGTATTTATCAGATTTTCATCCAAGGAAATGGCTTATTGAACTTCAGTGCAAAAGTTTTATCTGCCTTTGAATCTGAAAACAGAAAGAAAAATTATAAATAAACAAGACCTTTTTAAACAAACTGCATTAAATTTTAGCTCTGAATTAAGTAGCAGATTTTACAAATTTCATTTCCTTAAATGGCACAAAATTCATTCATTAAATTACCACATTATGTATTCTTAGAAATATGATTTGACTCGAGTGTAGATATATAAGTGTATCTATAAGTCAAAATGTTAATCCTGATCCACCTATATCATTCTTTGAATTTTATGAGATAGGGGTTATACATACACAGCGTTATCACTTTAGGAAATTTGGGGGTGGTCTCGAATGTAGATATATATGTGTATCTATAAGTCAAAATGTTGATCCTGATCCACCTACATCACTTTTTGTATTTTATGAGATAGGGGTATACATACACTGCGTTATCACTTTAGGAAATTGGGGAGTGGGGGGACCTTCACATTTGATCCAAATTGATTGGCGATATGTCAATTAAGGTGAACGTGCCATCAACATAGAGAATCCCTTCTGTTATCTGTAACAGAAACTTCATGAATTTCATTATTCATATTTTGAGATTCAAGAGATCATATCCATCACTCGTATTTGTCTATCTCAAACTACTTTTTCATTCCAAGGTACTTTTACAGGCAATCTGATGGTTTAGCCATGGGCTGTACCTTGTCACCAATCTTTGCTGATATTTATATGCATTATTTTGAATGCTCCCTTTTCAGTAAATTCTCTTTTCTTTTCAGGATTCGCCATGTTAATGACACGTTCACCTTAATATTGACACCTCTCCTCACAATATTGATAATATTCTGAACATTATGAATTCTATTGATAACAATAACAGAATTTCACTTATGAACTGAAAATAGTGATTCTCTCCCATTTCTTCACATTTTTGAAACTCGCACTGTAACAGGTTTCTCTTAACCGTCTATTGTAAAAGTCTTGCCATTTCTTTGCCACCTCCTGCTCGTTCGTGTCATTCTCAAAGCCAAAAATGGCCACGTTTTATACCTTCACAAATCGTGCAATACGTATTGTTCTAATTCTCAGTCATTTAATAGGGAAATTGAATACATTATAGCTATAGCGATCGATAGAGGTAACATTCCTTCTGTAATTGATGCTGCCCTATTTAAACTATGGCACCCTCGTTCCTTTAACTCATCACAATCTACTACTCTTTTCAATATTAGTATTGTGTTATCCTTCGCTCAGAAAGGAAGATTTACTATTGCTAAAATTCTCAGACAATATGACTTCAATATAATTTTTGCTCCTGCCAATAAATGCATCCTTTCCAAGCTCAAAGATCCTATAGATTTATTTAATTCATAGGGCATCTACAGTATTAATTGCCAGTGCGGTGTTTCCTATATTTGACAAACCGAACGTTTTTTTTTAAAAACGTATTAAAGATCATCAAAATTATATTAAGAAACAAAAAATTAATAAATCTTCCGTTGCAGGGAGATGAACCATACTTTTGACTTCCCTTCAGTTAAAATAATTTCCAAACTTACTTCCATTCATGAACTTAACTTCCTTGAAGCATTCCACATTTATAAAAATTTTGACATTATTGTCAATTGTAAATTCGCAATGCCCTCACTACTGGATTCCTGGAAATATTACATTAAAACCTCTTTTTCTTAATTACTTTTTTCCCTCCTTTGACCTATTTCTCCTTCCTTCGATTCCTTTTCCCATGTGTTCTCCTATTGGGCCTTACTTGCTATCCTCTGTCATCCTGTTGGTCACCTTCAATCCCCCCCCCGTCTCTCCTATATATATATGAGGAAATTTCCACCTCTCTTAGCACGGACAACGGTACGCTATATGCTACTGAAACTGGTTTTCGGCTAATTTAATATATTTGGTGATTTTTACATTGCTCACTTTTTATATTAGAATGATTTTAAAACTTTTATTTTTCAGCCTCTAAGGAGAATCAGACTAAATCTCTTAAAATCTCCTGGATGATGCTACCATTGATTGGAACCTTTCTTTTTACTACAGTATAGGATCCGTTATCCAGAATGCTTGGGACCCAGGGCATTCTGTATAAGGGTTTTTCCGTAATTCGAAACACTTTACCGTAAGTATAAGAAATGCACGAAATAATTTCATAAATAGTGAAATAAATAGGTAAATATGAATACTAGTACATGTAAATACCTTAATTTATTAATTAATTTACACAAAATAAAAAAATAATTATAATAAATGAAAAAAATATACATATATATGAAATTTAATTTTGAAACGGAATCTTTTGATTAGGATTTAGCAAACATTTCTATGATAGTCTTTTGCTTATAGCGCATCTCGCACTAATTCTTCTTGTATTTTGTACAGAGACGTGATTTGCTGCTCTGCTGCATGCCTGAAATTAATTGTTTGGTATAAAATACTAATCTTTCATTTGATATCTTTTCAACAGCTTCATTCTGCTGGTTGTTCTTCTCATCATCGCTTTCATCAATATATTGTTTGTCATCATTTCACTGTCAGTCATGTGATTAGAGACAGGAATGTTTTCATCGGCTTCTAAACAATCTTCCACAGCTTCTTGATTGAGCAATTTAGCTTCTGGACAATGAAAGCCTTTGGCATATGCCAACAGATCAGCAATAATTTGCTTCTCTTTCAAAATCTTGAAGCCTTCAAACTCAGGCTCATTTTGGTCATAAAAAAATAATGCAGATGGCTACAGATTGTACCATCCATGGATAAGTGCATCCTTATCCACAGCCTGCCATGCTTTATCAGCACTCTACAAAGCATCTTTGATTGTGAAGATTCTCTGGAAATTTTTTATCCCAATTCCTTCGTTGCACTCTGTGAGTTTTTTTTTTTTTAAGTCATTTTTGTAGAGAGTTTTTAAAGATCTCAGAATCCCTTGATCCAGCTGGTTGGATAAGTGGTGTTATGTACAATTTGGAGGCAAAAACACCGCAAATACGTTATCCATTTCTAAGTATTCTGTTTCAGGATGGACCTTTTTTTTTCGTGATCTTCTGAAGAAATTTGCCTTTTATCGAGATTTTTTGACGAAAGTTGCCGTTTTTCGCGATCTTTTGTTGAAATTTTCTGTTTTTCGCGAATTTTTTGTCAAAATTTGCCTTTTTATCGTGATTTTTCGGACTAAATTTTTTATTTTTTTCCAAAATCTGCCTTCTTTGTGGATTTTGCGACGAAATTACACACTTTCTTGCGAATCTTTTGAGAAAATGTGCGGAAAATTAGTCGTTATTTCTTAATTTTTAACGAATTTTGCCGTTTTTCCATGATTGTTTGACGAAATCTCCCGTGTTTTAGGATTTTTTGACGAAAGTTGCAGCTTTTCGCGATCTTTTGTTGAAATTTGCCGTTTTTCGCAAATCTTTTGTCAAAATTTGCCGTTTTATTGCGATATTTTGGACTATATTTGTTATTTTTTTTGCAATCATTTGGAGAAAATCTGCCTCCTTTGAGGATTTTGTGACGAAATTACCCATTTTCTCGTGAATCTTTTGACAAAATTTTCCAAAAATTAGTGTTTTTTTTTATTTTTAACAAATTTTGCCGTTTTCCCATGATTTTTTGACGAAATCTGCCGTTTTTCGGAATTTTTTGACAAAATTTGCAGTTTTATCGCGATTTTTGGACTATATTTATTATTTTTCGCGATCTTTTGGGGGGAAATCTGTGTTTTTTGGGGATTATGTGACGAAATTACCTATTTTCTCGCGAATCTTTTGACAAAATTTGCCGAAAATTAGTCGTTACTTCATGATTATTAACGTAATTTGCCGTTTTTTCGCGATTCCTTGACGGAATTAAGAGCTATTTTTTTGCGTCCCGTCGCCGATTTTTTTACGTAATTTGTATAGCGCGTCCGCGGCATCGCTGAAAAAAAAGTTACCGTTTTGCATTCCGGTTTTCGGAGCGTTCCGGATACCGGGACGCCGGATAACGGATCCTATACTGTATTTGGAAAATAGCTTAGTCCTCGGTAGAGAATTTGGAAATTCGAAGTATATCAGAATATTTTTATTGGTTGAATTCTGCAACTTAATTCATTTTATTCGTTTTCTGAATGGTCTATGTTTAATGTCTAAAAAATGGAATACTTATTTTTTTTGTTTGTTTGTTTTCCGATTGGTCCATGTTTAATGCTAGAAATGAGATACTTATGTTCTCACGATGACAAAAAAGTATTAAAGACTACAAAAAAATTAATAACTGAATGACAAATTTAGATACAAGTTTCAAACAAGCTGCATTTAAAAGTAAATTTTTTTTCTCTATATGAGGGTGTAAAAATTAAAAATGTGTCATGTTTAGAAATTTTAAAATTTACATTACTGAAAATTGCTAAACTGAAATTTCATTTACTATTTGTTTATAACTGGCACAGGAATATTAATGTGACTCTCAATGAGGAGGCATATTAATATGACTCTGTTATTACATAACCTACGTTATGATCATCCTAAAAATAAAATTATTGGTTTTTTTTTTTTAATATAGAGATTATTTATAAGTCTAAAATACAGTCTTTGAAAATATTATTTTCCAAATAGTCGTTGCAATTTGTTAAATTACGATTTTTTATTATTGGGAGAGGGGGAATTTTTATTTATTTCTTTATTTTTGTCCTGCACGAAAATGAAGTAAGCTGTCATTTCAATTTTTTGAGTTACTCGTGGAATAGGTCATTTCTTAAACTATATACTAACAAGGAAGGTCTCCATACGGGAATACTCAGAAAAATCTGAAAAAATTACAGAATGTTCTTCTCCTATAATTATATATGTTTATAAAAAAAATTTCGGCGGAACCTCCTTATAACGTCCGTAAAAAAATAATGAAAATTTCGTTTACTTGGCGATTTATCTCCGGTTGGCGAAAAAACGAAATTTTGAAAAATGCCTTTTTACGCTTCGAATACTTTTTAAAGAAAAAACTTTCTATGTTCAATTTATTTAAATAAGTTTAGTTTAAATAATTTTGCATTTTTACTTTACTTTAAGTGTAATTTTGTCATATACGTTTATATTTACTTGTAACAAAATGAAATTAATATATTTAATCATTTAAAACACAATTTAAATTGATTAAAATTGTTCCAAATTGAAAAATACACTGTTAAAAATCTGCTGCATTTTGTTGCAACGCACTTCCTTACTTGTATAGAAAACGGTTACTTGGCCGTTAAATGGAGCTTTCTCATTGGTTGGAATAGATATATTATATACAAGCGGTGGAGTGCGTTGCAACAAAATGCAGTGGATTTTTAACAGTCAATTCACCGGTCACGGTCAATTCACCGTGCTATGGAGCATTCTCATTGGTCAGAAGAGAGATATTCTATAAAAGTAGTGGAGTGACGTTGCAATAAATGCTGCAGATTTTTAACAGTGAAGTCAATTAAAATCAATTTTCAGATTCGTTAAAATCGTCTGCTTTTGGCGAGGAAATGCACTGCTCGCCAAATCCCGCGTCGCTTTCAGCTTTTCACGCCAATTATTCGAAACTATTTTATTTTTTTACATATCTAATAATGTAATTCCGCCGCTAATTTTCACTGATCCTTTATTACCTGCATGAGTAGTTTAATTCGTATTTTTTTCAAAAAATTCTGAGTATGCCCCCAATGGAGACCTTCCTTGTAAGTCAGAAAAATGGAGTGTTGCAGGTAGTTTTTTTCGCTCTTTTTACATAAATGGATATTAATAAAGTAGACTAACTCAAATCCGCAACTCTCTAAAATCCGCACATATTTTATGGATGTAAAAAACGAAACATTCAGTTCAGATGTAGGTGCAAAATTTGATTTTTTTAGTTTTATATCATTTCATATATTTTTCAATTTGTAATTTTTGTTAAGGTCATTGAATTCATGTTTTTCATGAAGAAAAAATAATTTATTTCTGAAAAAATAAAGATATTGCTGATATCACTGGTAATCACAATCTTACCAAATATATTTATTTATTAATCAAGTTTTTTTAGCTATTAAGTCTGGCTAAACCTGAAATAAAGCTACATTATTTTATTATCTTGATGTAAATTAGTAATGTACTTTTATGAGGCAAGTTTCTTTGAATAATTTAGGAAAAACACATTTCATCTTTATAATGAATATTTAATTGTACATTGTTTATCAATTTGATCTTTGCTTTTAGTATTTTTATCATTTTAAAAACTATCTACATTTTTATTATTTTAGTTTATTACATATTTTAAAATCTTAGCATATTGTAAGCATTCATTATACTTTTGATTTCATTATTAATTACATTCAAATTACTTTTAAAAAAATGTAAACAAAGCATAATGACCAGAAATTTGCAAAATTCTAAAATCCGCAAAAGCTCTGGTCCCAAGCTGTGCGGATTTGAGGGAGTCTGCGTAAATAAAAAACATCCTTCTATCTTTAAAGTTATATAATCCATCACCCATAAATGTCTGCTGAGCCTGAACCTTGTCATTAAAAAAATAATTTATTTTTCCAAAAAATAATATTTTTTAGCATTTTAATTAAATTTTCCAATTTTCATTTTATACAGGGTGATTCAGCTCGTCGGTGACAAACTTTAAGGATCGATAGAGCACACCTAGACGAACATTTTTGAATAGGGAATGTAGTGTCCCTGACGCGATAGTAAGGCGCTAGGCGCTTTCGAAAATTTGGGTGCCGAAATTCGAAACGTCATAAAAACTAGGGAAATGGTTAGATTTTCTTGCTTGTTGCGTCGAAATGATTCTGTTTGTTTAGACTTTCTTCAGTACCAATTTGATAAGCGTATCTCTTAAAACATGGATAGGGGGCGCTGCAGACTTTGGAGAGCTAGACAACAACTTTAAGCCCGTTATTTTGATAATTTAACACATGCTCGCCAAAGTTTATACTCTAACTTAAAGTTTGAACCCAAAAGTAGAGCCCTGCAAAAAGCGTAAGAGCCGGAATAAAATGTCAAAGTACAGGGTGGTCGAAACTCGAAGGCTCCTAAGAGATAAACAAACAGATTTCTTGACTTATGGCATGCCTTTTCATGATTCTGTTTGCTGGGGCTCTCTGAAACTCAGTTGAACGGTACAAAAAGAAACATCGATAGGGGGCGCTTTGGGCAAAAAACATAATTCGTTGACATTTCGGACGCTAACTGGAAACGGGGCGCTACGATCAGTTAGTAATAATGAAAACACATTTTCTACCTCTGCTCAACACTTCTGAATAAATTTAGACCAAAAACATCAATGATACTGGAAATTTATTTACAAAAAATAACACTACAGAAGATGCTCGAAATTTCGACCTTGGGCCATGATGCAGGCTTCGCACCTCCGTCGCATTGAGGAGTGTGTATTTCCAACAATGCCAGGAGTATCTCTGATCTGCCCTGCAGCTGCCACAATGCGCGCCACAAGTTCTTCAGCACTGCTGACAGGTGTATGGTATACCTCGGCCTTCAGGTAGCCGCAAAGGAAGAAATCCAAGCAGGTGAGGTCTGGTGATCGGGCAGGCCAGTGAACTGGACCCCCACGCCCGATCCACCGCTGGCCATACCTTGCGTTTAGATGGAGACGCACGTCGTTCGTGTAATGGGCCGGAGCTCCATCGTGCTGGAACCACATCTGGCGACGCGAACCTTCGGGTACGTGCGCCTCCTCCAGAAGCTGCGGCAACACTTGATCCAGGAAAATCAGGTAATTTCCACCAGTCAGCCGTTCAGGTAACAAATAAGGGCCAATGAGGCAATCCCCCAGAATGCCGGCCCACACATTTACTGAGAAACGCTCCTGGGCTGCTCGGCTTCTGGTTTCATGTGGATTTTCATCACACCACACATGACTGTTGTGGGCGTTCCACATTCCCTCCCGGCTGAAGGTGGACTCGTCCGTAAACAAAATGCTGTTTACAAAACGGGGATCCCTGGATCTCATCGCCAAGTACCATCTTGAGAATTCCACTCGAGGGCCAAAATCCTGCTCTCTGAGCAACTGCACCCGCTGGATGTGGTAGGGGTGCAGATTCCGGGAACGTAAGATGCGCCACGCAGTTGCTTGCGAAATGCCAACATGTCTGGCGATATCTCTCGTGCTAAGACCTGGGTTGTCCTCAACCAGGTTAAGCACAGCCTCTTCGTTGTCGGGGGTGCTCACTGATCGCTCCCGTTCAGGCCTGCCTCCGTCGAAAGATCCCGTTGTGGACAACCTCTGGTGTACTCGAGCGAAGAAGGCATCGCAGGGGATTTGCCTGTTGGGGTAACGCTCGGCGTACAACCGCTGAGCGGCTCGTCCATTACAACCAGCAGCGCCATACGCCAAATGCATGTCAGCCAATTCAGAGTTTGTGTACCGTTCCATCCTACTACCGATCTGCAGACAAGTAACCCGAAGCTTAAGTAGGTACCGCACGTTCAAAAGACGTGTCTGCGCATACAACTACGTCATCTCGCGTTGTCGTCTACGCATTACGTATCTTTTGCATATCGATATGGTACGATATCTTTTGCATAAATCAGCAAAAAGCACCTTATGTAAATTTTATTGCGCGCATTGTGCATGATTGAAACCAGCTATGTTTGTTAAAAAAAAAAAAAAAAAAACTGCAGTTTTAATAGCTTCTTATGATAAGTAAATTACTCTCTTGTTTTGTTTCTAACTGATCGTAGCGCCCCGTTTCCAGTTAGCGTCCGAAATGTCAACGAATTATGTTTTTTGCCCAAAGCGCCCCCTATCGATGTTTCTTTTTGTACCGTTCAACTGAGTTTCAGAGAGCCCCAGCAAACAGAATCATGAAAATGCATGCCATAAGTCAAGAAATCTGTTTGTTTATCTCTTAGGAGCCTTCGAGTTTCGACCACCCTGTACTTTGACATTTTATTCCGGCTCTTACGCTTTTTGCAGGGCTCTACTTTTGGGTTCAAACTTTAAGTTAGACTATAAACTTTGGCGAGCATGTGTTAAATTATCAAAATAACGGGCTTAAAGTTGTTGTCTAGCTCTCCAAAGTCTGCAGCGCCCCCTATCCATGTTTTAAGAGATACGCTTATCAAATTGGTACTGAAGAAAGTCTAAACAAACAGAATCATTTCGACGCAACAAGCAAGAAAATCTAACCATTTCCCTAGTTTTTATGACGTTTCGAATTTCGGCACCCAAATTTTCGAAAGCGCCTAGCGCCTTACCATCGCGTCAGGGACCCTACATTCCCTATTCAAAAATGTTCGTCTAGGTGTGCTCTATCGATCCTTAAAGTTTGTCACCGACGAGCTGAATCAACCTGTATAATTAAACTTTTATGTAAGCTATTTTACATAGTTAAATATTTAATAATAATCCAATCCTTATCCTTTACAACCCCCACAAAAAATATATAGGAACTGCAAGGTGCCTGAAAAGGTGCGGGGCCATGGACCCTGCACAACCCTAATCGAGTTCTGCATGACACATGCTTAAAACAACATAAACATATCCGTGAACGTACCGCTAAGCTTTTGAAATTCCCATCGAAATTCAATATTGATGAAAATTGGGAATCTTTAGTAATCTGGTTCTATGCATTTTAGTTTAGTGTGTTTGAGTAAAATTAGCTGAATCCTTAAAAACAAAAAGTGACCGAAAAAAATATGTTTTTTGTTTTTTTTTTATTTGTGTGTGTGTGTGGGGGGGGGGGGGAGGATATTTATGGTCATTGCTTTGTTTACATTTAAAAATAATAATTTGAGTGCAATTAATAGTGCAATCGTAACTATAATGAATGCTTACAATATAATAAAATATTAAAATAACTAATAAACTAAAATGATAAAAATTTAGATAATTTTTAAAATGATAAAAGTACTAATAGCAAAGGTCAAATTAACAATCAATAGTGTATGATTAAATATTCATTATAAAGATTAGATGTATTTTTCCAAAATTATTCAACAAAACTTGCCTCATAAAAGTACATTACTAATTCACATCAAAATCATAAAATAAGGATTTTTTTTTCAAGTTTAGCCAGGCTTAATAACCAAAAAATCTTGATTAATGCATAAATATATTTGGTAAGAAGATTGTGTTACCAGTGATATCAGCAATAGCTTGCATTTTTTTAAAAAAAATTATTCTTCCTTCATGAAAAAAAACGTGAATAGAGTATTATTAAGAAAATTACAAAATAAAAAATATATGGAATTGACGCAAAACTAAAAAAATCAAATTTTGTCCCAATATTTGAATTGAAAGTTTCATTGTTTACATCCATAAAATATGTGCGGATTTTAGAGAGTTGTGGATTTCTGGTTTGCAGATTTGAGGGAGTCTACTGTATTAAATTTCATGACATCTGCCCAGCCAGATTAAAACAGTCCTGTCTGAAATATGTTATAGCAGAGGTTCCCAACCTTTATTCATAAGTGACCCACCTTTAAACATTTAGCGGGCGACAGTTAGGGGGAAACAATGCTTTTATTCCTGATTTATCTCTGGGCAAACGGTTAAGTAAAAAAAAAAGTCTGTACCCACCAATTATAAGAGTATATATCAGTATGGAAATGGTTGCATGACCTCTATAAGCTATTGACTATGCATTCCTATGAAAAAGGGTAAATATTCAAATGTAGGACACACAGTAGACTCCCTGAAATCTGCACAACCTGAAACTAGAGGTTGTGTGAATTTCAGAATTTTGCAGATTTCTGATTATTGCATTGTTTACATATCTTAAACAGTAATTTGAATGTAATTAATAAAAGAATCAAGACTATAATGAATGCTTACAATATAGTAAAACATTAAAATAAGTAATAAATTAAAATAATAAAAATGTAGGTAATTTGTATAATGATTAAAAGGTACTACTTGGTTATCCCATTGACCAAATAACTGTCGCCAAATTCTAAGATTAAATGCCAATAATGGTGATTGCATATACCACATTCACTTGACATTAAACATGATATACATGTTTGTTACATCATCAAGTGATTTTAAATTTATATTTTTATAAATGTTCTACAAAAAAAAAAAAAAAAAAAAAAAAAAAAAATGTTCTTTTATTATGTAAAAAAATGTGTCAATTTGGCTAATAATTTGACAGTTTGTATAATTTCGCAAAATTGGACGACAGGATAACCAAGTAGTATGATTAAAATATTAAAAGTTAATAAATAATAACATATGATTAAATATTAAATATTAATTAAAAAGATTAAATATATTTTTCCAAAATGATTTAATGAAACTTGCCTCATAAAGGAAAATTACTAATTCGCATAAAAATCATAAAATAAGGAAGTTTTATTTCAGGTTTAGCCAGACATAATAACAAAAAAAAAAAAAAAAAAAAAAAAAAAAGATTGGTTAGTACATAAATATATTTGGTAAGAAAATTGTGATGACCAGTCATATCAGCAATATCTTGAATATTTTTCAGAAATAAATTTAATAAGTATAACTGTGGTCATGCTTGGTGCAATTCTACTAGACCTGACCTGAATAACACGTAAGGACTCTGTTATTCCTGGCAAGTTACCATCATTTGAATTTATTGAATTATTTTTTACTTTAGTTTTTCTCTGATAAACATACAGTATATGTCTTTAAAATTTTTCTTCAAATCCAATTCCTCAAAATTTCTCTTTAATTTTAAAATATTTGTTTTCAAATGTAAGAAAATATGTTCACAAGTATGAAATTAAAAAATTTTTAATAAAAAAAATTCTTAAGTAATAACTCAAAGCACAGTTTTTATAGAGTACTTTACTTATCGTGTACTTACTTGGTAGTTGCTATTCCACAAGCCAAACATTCGGTTTATCTGTGTGCCGAATATTTTAAATGTCTAGAAATGTCAGCAGATATGAAGGTTGGAACACATAAAATTTTGTGTCATCATATATCAAAACACAAGTTGTAAAATTTTTAATAGAAGAATAACTAAAAAAAAATCTTGCCATTAATTTAATTTAGTAAAGAAGATAGATCAGAAAATTGATTTTAAAAATTAGCGATTCTTACTAAATACACTCATTACAAAAGTACAGACGCCAATACAATGAATGATTCACGACAGCGAATTTATTAATGAATATGAATCAGACAATATTTAATTTCAGTTTACAAAATAAAATACTTATTTATAAAAAAAAAATAAGTAGAAATTAATAGTCAAAATTCGCGAATTGAAAAATTAATATTTTTTGGGTTATAAAATTTGACACTGTCTGATTTTGGGTAACTCTCGAAAATTAAGCTTAGATTCTTTTCCAAAGCTTGTTTCGTTTAGCGGCTGTCTGATAGCTAGTGTTACAAACAGAGATAAAAAAAAAGTACTAGTCATATTACCACTGCAGCAGTTTTATTAATAAATAATATAAATAATTTGTTAACAACACTAGAAGGAATCATTCTCGATACAGCTCATTTTCGAATGAATGAGTGAATCATATTCGAGGCATGATGTAAAAATCAACGATTTATTCTTGGATCCATTTGCGTCTTGTCTTGTGTCTCGCCCTGTTTGTAATATTAAGTATTATAATTCATTTTTGACTTGATTATTAATTTTGTTGATTTTGAATGATTTGAGACAATAGCCTGCAGCTATAGCTTTCAGAGAAACCATCCCATTCAAAGTAATATTAGGTAGCTTTTAAAGCATCCGTTTATTAATCGTACTCTCTTTACTTAAATAAATGTTTCTTTGGTTAATCTTAAACTGAAATTATACAATTTGCTGTTTTTTAACCTGACTATACAAAACTCCATCTACACTACATTCATTTTTTAGACTGCCATTTAAAGTATAATTAAAATATTAAACTAATTTATTTGTAATTAGTTTAGGAAATATTATTCCTATGTAAATTTAAAAACAACATTTTTTTTTTTTTTTAACATTTAAATTAAAAACATTGTAATGCTTGTAGAATGAATTTTGGTTTATTATGTTCTATTGAATATAAATATTTTTATATAACTGATGCCATACTGAAGTCCTATATAAATTTTATCATTATTTACATAATATACTAAAATAATTTAAGAAACCAGTCTTAGATTGATCTTAATCTAAAATTTCAATGTCTTCACTAGGAGT
>CAXHSM010001376.1:301531-324946 GCA_964019185.1 Maratus speculifer | reverse complement strand
CAATGAAATTTTCAGTTGACATGGAGGGGCAAAATTGCAGAATTACTTAGTTTTATATTGTACTATAAGTATCTTAATATATTATTGTTGGTATTATAATTCAATTAAATGTTTTATATATATATATATATATATATATATATACAGTACACTCCCTTAAATCTGCGTGCCTAAAATCCACTAATGCCAGAAATTCACATATTTTTTAGATGTAAACAATGAAATTAAAGATGGCGCTGAAGTCAGCAACTAACGCAATACAAATAATTCTTTAAATATATATTTTTTAAATATATATTTAAAGAATATTTTTCTTTAAATATATATTATTTTTCAACTTCTTCCCTTTTTTTACGTCTTTCAATTTAAATTCTGCAGTGTTAAATAATATGTTTCTTAGATGTACGATGATCGATATTTAATCGAATTAATCACTATCATATTGTAGTTGTAACATAATACAGTAGAGGACCTATTATCCGGAATCGTTGGGACCGTAGGCTTTCCGGATTTTGGAATTTTCCGGTTTTCGGGTCCTTCCAAAACTCGACACTTCCCCCTCCCTCCAAAAAAAAAAAAAAAAAACATGGAATATAGTATTGCTATCTAGAATATGAATGAAAAGTGTGTTGTATGAGAAGTCTCTGGAAAAAACACTAAGCTACAATTTTGACTCTTGTACAAAGTCTCAAATCCGGACATCCAAAATTCAGAGCTCTTCAAAATCCGGACGTTTTGCTAACTGGCTTTATATATATATATATATATATATATATATAAAGCTATATATTATATATATATATAAGGTGATGAAAAATCGTAAAATAATTAGAGGGGGGCGCTTACACGGGATTTTCCGCGATCGTTTCACAAAATTTGCACTTTTTGCGCGATATCTGCAGGATTTTTTCGCGATATTTGACGAGATTTGCAGGGTTTTATCGCGATATTTGACGAAATTTGCAGGATTTTATCGCGATATTTGACAAATTTGCAAAATTTTTCGCTATACTTGAAAAAATTTGCGTTTTTTAGGCCATGAATCATTATTAAATGAATGAATCATGAACCTTTGAATGACTTATGAATTTTGATACTTGAAGCAATACTTGAAGAAATTTGTGGTTTTTTAAAAAAAAAAAAACGTAAATTCTGTCGAAAAAGCGCAGAGAAAAGGTGAATTTTGTAAAAAAAAAAAAAAGCCAGAAATGCTTGAAATCTTAAAAAATCTCGAAAAAACGCACATTTGATCAAAGATTCATGATTCATTCATTTCATCATGATTCACCTCGTTCTCAATTGTCTTCATTTCCGGATTTCGGAATTCCGGATAATAGATCCTTTACTGTATAGCTTTTAATGGCCATTTGGTAGTGTTATCAATTCGAGGAGCAGAATAATTTTTGCTATATAAAATTATTATTTTAATAGTACCATTACTATTTTCGTATCTCTGTTAGTTACGAAACGAATTTGGGATCTACATCTGGTTTACTAATTACGATGATCGATATTTAATTGAAATAATCATTATTGTATCGTAGTTCCAGCATAATATAATTTTCAATGACCATTTGTAGTGTTTATAATTCAAGGGGAGGATAATTTTTGCTGTATAATATGAATATTTTTTAATTAATGAAGCTTTCTTTGTTTATTAACAAAGGCAAATAATTTTCTTTATAAAAAAGATTGATTTTTCCTCATCATTATTTAAATTTAGTATTGAACTTAATTATTTACTTTATTTTAATATTTTTCTAAAATTTTATTTCACCTTTCTTTTTTGTAATAATAACTTGCTTTTTAACCATTTATTTATTTAAATATTTTTCTGAATTATTTTAATATTTCAATTTATTATATGCATTGATTACAATGCTTAACTGCCAATCAAATTAATGTTTCAAAAATGTAAACAAATCAATCGCCAGAAATCTGCAAAATTCTAAAATCCGCACAATCCCTGGTCCCAAGCTTTGCGGATTTGAGGGAGTTTACTGTATATATATATATATAAAAGAGGTTTAAATTTAGGCACAGATGACATTGCACATGCACCACATTAATGGATTTTTTTTTTTTTTTTCCCAATGCTAATTTAGCAAAACCTTTGTTTTTGAATGCCAGTTGCATGCATATTTTTTAATTATTTCTTATTGTTTTAAATGATAAATAAAAGAAGTTTAATTTATAACTATATATAGAACAGAAGAATTTATATCATTTTAAAAATGAAAATAAAAGTAAATAAACAGTTTATTAATAAATAAATAGCAATAGCTGGGTTGCCATATGAAACATGAAATCGCTGTTTTGTTGCCATTGCGCCAATGTAGTTTGTAAATTTATTTTCTGAATTTTTTTATTTCTGGAAAAAATCAAGATATTTCTGATATTACTGGTAATTACACTCATTTTAGCTGATAATGTTTAAGTATTAATCAAGCTTTTTAATTATTAAGACACAGGCTAAATGTGAAATGAAATTTCCAGACTTAATGATATTTATGTCAATTCAAAGAACACCTTGGTGAGGAAAGTTCCATTTAACAAGTTAGGGAAAGTGTATCTCATGTTTAATAACTATACTTTATTAATTATTTCCTAGACCTTTACATTTAGAATCATTTGTAAAGAGTTGTCTTAAGTTTTTATCATTTTAATTATTTATTTTAAAATTTTGCTATATTGTAAACATTTGTTATAATTTTGATTGCATTAATGCATTTAAATTACTGTTTAAAAAATGTAAGCAAAGCAAAGACTAAAAATCTGCAAAATTCAAAAATCCACACAACCTCTGGTATCAAGCTGTGTGAATTTGAGGGAGTCTACTGTATATATAAAAAACGTAATTTTGTCTTTGTTTTTTTCTATAATATACACAATTTAGAGGCTTGAATTGTGAAATTTTTACATGTGTGTTAAAATACTGAGGAGGCAAATAAAGTAATCTGTATTCTTAATGAATTATACTTCATATTTAAATAATAAAAACAAGTCAGAAATTTCACTTAAAATGTAGCAAACTG
The DNA here is from genome assembly GCA_964019185.1 of Maratus speculifer. Lineage (NCBI taxonomy): Eukaryota > Metazoa > Arthropoda > Arachnida > Araneae > Salticidae > Maratus > Maratus speculifer. The sequence continues at coordinate 321,911 of CAXHSM010001376.1, read as the reverse complement.
GGTTGTTTGGTTTAAACCAAATTGATTTGCAATAAGATTTTATTCTGTTGCACAGTTTAAAGCAATTGTTTCTTTTAGAAGAAATCTAATATTTTCTCATTTTTGTAATTTAAGTGTTTCAGATTATTGCATGTAATTTCTACTTTTAATAGTCTTATCTCAGCAGTCACCATGAGACATAGCGAGTCTTGTTTAGATCTTTTTAGTATGCATATCGAATGCAAATTGATGTATTGATGAGCATATTTGAAGTTCTAAAGAAAACACTTAAATTGTGTAAATTTAGCAAAGATAAAATACATTAAAAATATGCAATATTTAGAAAAAAAAATTTACCCTTTGAGAAATGCAGATTTGCAGTTAATAATATAAAATTACCTTTAAAGCTTCCGACCGTGCCGACGAAGACACTTGCGAGTTAATCTATTTCTATGAAGACGTTATTTTCTAATATCTTGTTTACATTTTGACATTTGATTGGGAGGAATATTTCTTAAGAATAGAAGAGAAACTCAAAATATGAGGTCAAATAAGAAGACATTGAAAAATTGGCTGCTAGTGAAGCACATGTTCACATTTCACTAAAATATGCAGTAAATATACAATAATCTTCTATTGCATAATCAAACCTTACTTAGATCAGCCAAGAAAACTGGGAAGGGAGGGGCGGATTACACTAGATTTGCTTGATATTAGTAAAAATTTAGAAAAAATATCACGCTTGTTTAGAAAAAAAAAATGCACGTAAACGCCGCATCACTTGAAATTTTATCTTAAAACATGTAAACGCCGTGGCGTTTCTTCCGAAAATTACAGTACTGATAATCTTAATTTCTTAGCCAAATTACTGTAAGTATTATGCATCACGAAAAAAATTTGGTAAATTTGTGTTAAAATTTATGACTAATGGCTTGTAATTTCGAACCCTGATCGAAATATACATTCGTAAATGGTGTATAGCCCGCGGACTATACACCGATGCATCTTCGCGGGTTATACACAAACTTTTTTTACTGCACTGCTCGATTTAGGGGTGCGGGTTATACACTGGGTGCGGGCTATACACCCGAAAATACGGTATTAAATAAAAACTAATAAATTTTAAATGTGGTTGGGAAATTATTGTAATTTTTGTGTGCTTTTTAACTTGAAATTCAAGGGGAATCAAAATGTTGTACATGTTAACAGTAATTAATGTTATTAATATCAAATCTTTGTTCCTATAGGGTAATGCGAAAACAATTCATGTTCAGAGTGTTTGTGTTAATGAGATTTGATTTATTTGGAAAATAGTTATTGACCTCGGTAAAGAACTGGAAAATCTGAATCTTTTTATTGGTGTCCAAAAATGGAATACTTCTGTTTTTTATTTTATTCACTTTCTGATCAGTTCATGTTTTAATGTCCAGAAATGAAATACTTCTGTTGCCACAATGACAAATAAAGTTTTAGAAAACCTACAAAAAAATTAATAACTTAAAAACAAATTGAGATACAGTTTCAAGCAAATTGTATTTAAAAGTAGGTACACTTTTTTTCTCTATATGACAATGTAAAAAGATTAGTACAGGAATATTAATTTTTAATTCATGGCGTACATAATACAGGACGCTGTTATTACGTAAATAACGTTTTGATCATCATAAAAATGACGTACATTATTATTATTTTTTAAATATGAAATTTATTAATATGTCTTTAAAGTTTTAGTCTTTGTAAACATAATTTTCCAAATAGTCATTGTAATTTGTTAAATTATATTTTTTTAAATGGTCTATTGTGGAATATTAATATGAAAAAGAAAAGTATATTTTTCTATAAAGCATTTGTAGTGTCAACTTATGCCGATATTTTATTTCTACATGAAGATCTTGAAATGAAAATCATTAAAACAATGAGGGGGGGGGGGAATCTCATTCTATTTATTTCAACAATTTACAATGCTACTAGTTTGTTTTGCTATCATTTTAAAGAAAAGCAAAAAATCATCAAGCTTAATATAAACTATCCTCACAGAAAAGTGACAGGCGAAAATAGAGCAAAAGGTTTTTTTAAATGTGTAGCGATATCAAAACTGCTTTCATCTCATGACACGGCTTTCTCCAGTCAAGACTAAAATTGACTTTTTTAAAGTTACTTTAATGTATTTTCCAAGATAAAAGAAAAAAAAACATAAAAATTGTTGTATTTTATAAAATGCAAGTTAAATTGAAAAATGTGCAATTTCCCCATTGAGAGGGAGCACATTTCTAAAGTAATGACATTTTAACATGAACAACCGAAAGCAATGTTTTATACCTCTTTACAGGTCAAAAATAATTATATTCTGTTCAAAATATAATAAGGATTTGTTGAAGGATATCTACCCGATATGTTATAGCTGTTTTAAAAATAATAAAGTCATTTACTTTTAAATAAAGTATATTTAATTCAAGATTATACAGAAAACACAACATTACAACATTAAAATAAAAAATGGAATAACAGAAAAACTTCAGTTTTCTTTGTCAAGAAAAACATCAGTTTAATTCAAGTCACTGACACAACAGATAAAAAGGTCATCAAGGTGATCACTGTGGCAAGATATTTAAGCAAAATTCAAAACATTTTATTTACAAAAAAAATTTTGTGGTGACTATTTTATTGAAAAAAAAATGTGCATTTTTTTCAGTAATGGCTTTTTTAAAAAATAATCTCCAAATCTATTTTTTTCTGAACAAATACAGTCGAACCTTGTCAATGAGAAATTTCATTTAACACAAAATGATACTTAATCCCAACAGGTAAATCTGCAAATCAGTCTATCACTTGTTCCAGGAAGTTTTTAAAGGGGGCTCTACACACATGTGAATATGCCCATACCCAGAGCCATCCTAATATAGGATGTTTTTAAGCAAGGTAGGGTGCAAAGATTTTGAAACACTTTTTCCTTTCAGTCTTTTATTCTAATCTTATCTATACTATCAATAAAAAGGAATGGTTTTCACCTATATATAGTGACCAAAGGAGCCATGGTTCAATCCCCTTGCTATTATAAAGAAGTAGCGTACGTTTGTGTGTTTGTAGGGGTAATTTCTGGAACTATTGAACAAATTTCAAAAAATATGTTTGAAAATTGAAGGTGAAAGTCCCTCTTCCAACACAGGCCATATTTTATGCCAGGACTACTATATTTTCTTAACTAAAATCATACATTTATATTAAGGGATTTTCGATTATACCCTCTTTCTTTTATTAAAGAAAAAATCTTATATACAGGTGCGAGGCCTCTCTAAGCATAAGGCCCTGTGCACCTGCACCTCTCTCACACCCCCTAAGGATGGCTCTGCCTACACCCTTATGTTAAACCAACAGGCATGTTATTTTAGAACTTCTAGCTTAAATTTCAATACTTTTAAACTTTTTTTTTCATAAGATAGCTGAGCTAGATCTTTTATATGGCTATTTTTTACTTTTTAGATTTTGGTTGCAGATTTGAAAAGATACTTTCAATTTCGAGAACTGGTTCTGAAAATGCAAATACCTTTTAAGAAAAATTTGTAACCAAAATCAAAAAATTAAAAAAATATATCATATTGAAGATTAAACTCAGCTATCATATGCAAAAAGAAATGGCGTATAAAAATATTCAAGTTTAAGTGAGAAATTCATAAGCAACCTGCCCACTGGATTAACATTATGGAGAGGGTGTTTTCAAGTGAGTGATGAGTCCCCTTAAAAGTGTATGTGTACTTATGGGTAAATTTCAATAAACTATATAAAGGTGCTACATTATGTGATCAGTTAGTAAGAAACATTTAGTTTCAATTGAACAAAATAAAATCAAATTCAATTTATAAGCAACAAAATGTTTTATAAGTAAACATAAAACAAATAATCAAACCAATTTGCTGTCTCTGAATTAAAATTTGAATAATATTATACTAAACTATTTCAAAAATAATAATAATAAGCAAAATTATCTGTTATGAATAAAACATTATAATAATGACTGGATGACAGATCAGCAAAAATGAAAATTGCGTCACATTAAATCACATTGTCATCATTATCAAATAGCAAATTGTAAAGTATTGAATTGAATAGAAACCTAAGAAATTAACCTACCTTAGCATTAACAAGAAGTTGAATACAATAAATTTATGTTTTAAAAGTTGCCTAATATTACAAACTACGGAAGAGACAACGACGTCAATAAAAGAAAGAATCGTGAATGACATAATGATTCATTAAAAGTGGTATTGATTGTTATGAATCAAGTACTTTTAATTTGATTTAAATATCATTCTAATTCAGCCATCGTGATTCTTTCACTGCGTTGGCGTCTCTTTGCATAAAGAAAAAATTATTCAACGCGTATCCTCTGATTCTAATAATGGCTAATTTTTAAAGTATAAACGTGGTGATCCATCCCCTTTGCTAAAGTAATTTAATAGTAGGATGTGTTTCTTATTTTACTCTTCACTAAAAATTTTCCAACTTATGACATGTTCAAGTTCTAACAACAAAATTTCATGTATGGCAACTTTTATTTTTACTGATATTTGACTATTTAAAATATTATGAAAAAGTTTTTATTTTCAAGCTGACATTTTCACTTATCTATATATTTAAATATAGTTTCAGTTACGATTTTTGGATTAAACATGAGGAAGTCATTTGAATTGTGATTAAGAGTTTGATTTAAATGTTTAATTTTAGATCAATGTATTCCTCACAAACTGAATTTATCTGTATTGAGTTAAGTTAAATAAAAATATTTTTTTAAATGGTTAACCCTAAAATATTTGTTTCTAACAGTAATTTATTGCATAATATAATACATATGAAGGTTATAAAATTTACCCAAGATAGTAAAACAACTTTAAAAAAAGAAAAAAAAAAAAAAAGAGTAGCAAGGGTTTTATGAATCTGAAATTTTGAAATTCCATTGTCTTCATGACGTAATTTAGGTTGCAAGTAAATGTTGTAACTGCTTTGATAAAAAATATTTTCTATTGTTTATTTACATTTAGCAAAATGGTTCCTATATTACCTATTTCAGAAAAATACACTGTACCAACATTGAAGCCACTTTCACTAGTTTACCGTAGCTTCGTAGACTGGTGATCGCTCAGTTAGTTGTTGGCTCTTGTGAGAATCAGACGATCGAACATGGTGTGTTGTGCATCATGTAGATTCTGTACTTCACTCACTTTTCATACCAACTTATTTATGTTTAATAATTTTCTGTAAATATTAATTTTAAATATAAGTTAATGTAAGGTGGAGCTTTGTATCTTATTTTTATACTATATTCATTTCTTCCACTCACCGATTAAGCAGAGACATGCGACTGTCTCCTCAAGTTTTATAACAATATATAAGATGGATTTTTACTGAAAAAGATCTGGTAATTTTTTTACCAGATATGTGTAGCAGGGACAGACTAAAATCTGTCAGCCCGTGCCCTAGCATGGAATTTAAAAAAATGAGGGACACAAAATTGCCAAAACAAAATGAGAAAAAAAAACAGAATTCTCAAGACTACTGTAAACAAGGGGGAAATTATGACAATGAATTAGCAATAAATGTTTTGGAAAGTTCCAATCATTTTTTTAGGAATTTAAGGTTGAAAAATCATTTTAATGACATCCTTGTGATGCTAAGCAAAATAAACTGATGCAGATAAATATTTAAAATCAATACCAAAATATCAAGTTTGTCGGCGAAAACGACAATTTGATTAGGGAAATCAAGACGAATCTATGCATAGAAGAATACAAAATTTAATTCTTTAATCACTTTGAAGACACTGCAATTAATTATTTAGAATAAATAAAATTTATGTTCTGAATACACCATTAAATTTACAATAATTCTGAGTAAACCAGTCTTTTCGACTAATACAATAGACTCCCTGAAATTAGCATACCTTCAGACCAGAGATTGTGCAGATTTCTGGTCATTGCTTTGTTTACATTTTTTAAACAATGATTTGAATATAATTCATAATGCAATCAAAATTATAATGAATGCTTACAATTGTATAGTAAATTATTAAAATATGTAATAAACTAAAATAATATTATTTAAGATAGTTTTTAAAATATTAATATCAAAGATCAAGTTAATAATCAATATTATTAGATTAAATATTCATTATAAAGATGAACTGAATTTTTCCTAAGTTATTCAATGAAACTCTCCTCATAAAGGTACATTATTAATTAACATAAAAATAATAAAAAAGGAAATTTTATTTCAGGTTAGACAGACTTAACCAAAAAAGCTTTATTAATGTATAAATGTATTTGGTGAAAAGATTGTGATTACCAGTGAAATTAACAATAACTTGACTTTTTAAGAAATGGATTTATTCTTCCTTCATGAAAAAGCATGAATTCAGTAATATTAAGTAAAATTAGATATTAAAAAAAAGATATGGAATTGAATTAAAAATAAAGAAGTCAAATTTTGTCCGTACATCTGAGTCAAAAGTTTCATTGTTTACATTTGTAAATTATGTGTGGATTTTAAAGTTGCAGATTTGAGGGAGTCTACTGTAATTTAATAACAAAATTAATATTTCTTAATAAAACAAAAATTTGACAAATATGCAATATATGTATTTTTTCATTCACTCCCCCTCCTCTTCCAAAAAATATATATATACATATATATGTGTCTTGATTAATAAATAGGATAAATTTAAAATAAATAAAATTGTCCTCTGTGTTCTAAACCTGTCACTAAAATTTGTAAGCAAAAGATGAAAGTTATTTTTATTGAAGGATAAATAATTTTTTGAATTTCGATTTATTGAAGGGCTATAAATGTTTTTTAGTACAGTCAAAGTTCTGTAATCCACAGAAGTTGGGGCTAAAGGTTGTGTGGATTATGGAATATTGAGGATTATAGATGGTTATGGATTATGCATCATTTTATCTTTCCTAGACATCATTTTAATTTTATAAACAGTATAATATGAAAAAATATATAGAATAATAAATTGATTATTAGATTTCATATATCAAAAATGCCTTTTTAAAGTTATATTATTAAAAAATTGATATACAGTCAAAGTTTTATAATCCACACAAGTTGGGGCCAAAGGTTGTGGAGATTATGGAATATTGTGGATTATAAAGTATTATGGATTATACGTCATTTTATTATCCCTAGATAGCATTTTAGTCCTATAATCAGTATAATATGAAAAGATAAGTAGAATAATAAATTGATTATTAGATTTCACATATCAAAAAATGTCTTTTTAAAGTTAATTTATTAAAAAATTAATATATATGTGCATTTAAATAAAAATAATTATATACATATGTTCCATAATACAGTTTATTTTTACTGTTAATAAAATAAAAGAGTTAAATTTAAAAAAAAATTAGATGTTTTATTATGATTTTTTTCTATTTTTTTATTATTTGTTTTAAAAAATCATTTTTAGATCACAAATTTATAAATTTTTTATAGTGTTTATTTCATTGTTTACATTCATAAAATAACGCAGATAGAAAATTCAGATTATGGGTGTGTGGATTATCGATCTTTGACTGTATGTGCCTTTAAATAAAAACAATTACATATACATATGTTCTGTAATACAGTTTGTTTTTTACTTTCTATAAAATGTGAGAGTTATATTGAAAAAATATCTGTTTTATTATAATTTTTTTTTTCAAATTTTTTATTTGCTTTAAAAAATCATTTTTGAAGCACAAATTTGTAAATTTTCTTAAAAGTTTACGTTTGTAAAGTAATGCAAATTATAGAAAATTGCGGATTATGGGAGCACAGATTGTCAACCATTGACTGTACTTCAAAATCTTTTTTTTTTTTTTATATGTCAACATAGTTTTTAAATTATTGTGATACAATTAAGTATCAAACAATGTTAGATATACATAAGTTAGTTAATGTCCCTTTTTAAAGCTATACAATGATAATAATTGTTCATCCTTTTTTTCAAAAATGATGTTAACTTTGCTAACGAATGACAAACGGAAAGGGGCATTTCCCCAGCATAATTTTTTCCTTGTACAATCTTTGATTCATATTTGAGGGAATCATCTGGAAAACACACTCCTGAAAAAAAAAAAAAAATTATTGAACAAAGAGGAATTTTGTTAAAATGTTCTTCACGGCCATTGGTGTTTTTCTTCTGTTTACCCATGGCTGACTTAACATGGATAAGCAGGGGCAAAACAGCTTCACCTCATTTATATAATCTTGAAGCTTTCTAACTCAATAAATATTTTTTGCGTCATTGTATCCAAAGTAAGTTAAATAGATGCAAATAGATACAATGATGCAAAAAATATGTATTCAAATGTTATTTTTGGTTTTGTATAGCGTAGCCCAAAAGATAAATCTATTTATTCAAATAAATACATTTCAGTGCATTATATATATTCAGTGAAAGTGATGTATTTAACAGTGTATTGGAAAATGAAAAGTATTATTTAGATATGAAAATGTATTTAGACAATAAATAAATAAATGGAATTTTAAAACATTGTTTAAAGCCTCGTCAAGGCGTCACTTAAATTTTGATATCATATCTTTTAAGATTCATATTTTGAATTTATGAAAGATGTAATTGATAAAACCTAATGAATAAATTTTAATATATGTATATATTAATTAATAGCATAGCGTCACATAAATTTTGATATCATTAGTTTCAAGTCCCAAATTTAAAATTCTTAGATATATAAGATAAAGTGCTGCGTCACAAGCTTTTAACCCGTTCAGGGTTTTTTGTACTGATTTTAAAATACAGTTGACTCCCTAAAATCTGCATCCTTAAAATGCACAAATAATTTATGGATGTAAATAATAAAATTTTCATTTGAGATGTAGAATCAAAATTGTAGTCTTTTTTGTTTTTCTTTAGTTTTATTTGATCCCGTATGTATTTTCATATGTAATTCATAATAATATAAATGAACTTGTTACTTTCTATGAAATGAGCATGGTATATAAACTTATTTAATCAAGCTATTGCTGATAACAGTGGTAATCACAATCTTTTGACCAAATATATTTATGTACCCTATTAATCAAGCTTTTTGGTTTATTATTACAATGATTTTAATGTAAATTAATAGAGAATACATTTCGTAAGAAAAGTGTCGTAGAATAATTCAAGGAAAACATACTGCATCTTTTTTAAGCAAATTCAAATATGAATTATTAATTTTATGTACATGACCTTTACTATTAATATTTCAATCAGTTTTAAGTTATCTTACTTTTTATCCTTTTAGTTTATTATTTTACTTAATTTTTTAAATATTTTAGTACATTATAATCAGTCATTATAATTTTGATTGCCTTATTAAATTCAAATTACTGAGGAAAAAATATAAACTAAGTAAAGATTAGAAATCTGCAAATTCTAAAATCTGCACAACCTCTGGTCCCAAGATGTTCAGATTTGAGGGAGTGTACTGCATTAAAATAATTAAGTAAAGTAGTAATAAACTAAAATGATAAATTTTTTTTTAAATGATTAAGTTATTAAAAGTAAAGGTAATAGTTCTAAATGTATAATTAAATATGCATAATAAAGAGAGATGTATTTTTCTCCAATTACTAAATGAAATTACCTCATAAAGACATGTTATTAATTCACATTGAAATTATAAAGTAAGGAAGTTTTATTTCAGCTGTAACCAGTCTTAAAAATCAGAAAAGTTTGATTGATGCATAAATATATTAGAGTAAAGGATTGTGATTACCAGTGGTAACAACAATATCTTATTTTTACTTAGGGAAAAAAATTAATATTATTATTATTCCTTCATGAAAAAGAAAACAGTGGTTACTCTCTCTTTTTTAAGAAAACAGATTTATTTATTGAATTTTGAATATAATTATATGCATTAATAGATACAGATGTTTAATTTAATCATCTAGAAATGTCCTAGTAGGGTTTTTAATGTTTTGCTGTTCTGAGAATTCTTGTGAGATATACAGCGTAACTTAAACTATAATTTAAAAAAAATAATGTTATGCAAAAAACGTAGATATTTTTTAATCAACATTTTTAAGCATTTAATATTATTTTTATTAAATAAAGAATTAATTTACAACGAATTGTTCTTATGACAAAAATCAAATCGACAAACTAAATCTTACAAACAAACTAAATAAAATTTACTTTCATTAAAATTATACCTGGTTATTCCTGTAAAATTTTAATCTCAAAAGTTACCACATAACAATTAAAAAAAAAAATTGTTCTACTAAAGCAAAAATTAGCTAAAACCAATAAGTGAAAAGAGATCAAAATATTGCAAACAACACTTTCCAACACATTTTAACGTTTATACTTCTTAGGATAAAATTTATCATTACTTGCAATGCAAGTAAAATTTCGATTCAATGGATATATGCTGAGCTCTTAAAAAACCGACAAAACTATGTTAAAATTTCATGAAAAAGTAATAATAATATTCCTTATATAGATATTAAAAGAGATTTTAAATTGTGCTGCTGAAGCCTGTAAAAATAATCTCGAATCAAATCAAAACATTATGGATTTTCTTATTTTAAAAATATATCTAAAAGACTTGCTTTAAATAAAAAATTTGTTCATTTATATTAATTATCAAAGGATGGCGCCTAAACAACATTTGAAATCTAAAGTAGGGGGAACTGGGGTACATTGATACAGTTTTTTTCTAAGATTTTTTTTGGTGTCAAGAAAGGAGAAAATTCAAGTTTTTTTCCATGAAATGACAGCAAAACTTGTGTAGTATGTTATAAAAATGTACAATCATTGTTTTATATAGTATTTTTGCATGTAATTTTAAAAAAATCAAAAAAAGTCATTTGTATCAATGTGCCCCATCCCCGGGGCAGATTGATACGTTTAAGAAAAATGACGACAAAATAATACCAATGGATATTTTTCATAAAAAATGAGTTAGAAAACCATTTTATATTTATTTATAAAAATTCAAATCGCCCACAATTTATTTTTAAGCAATATTAAAGCAATCAAAATTAAATATATTATGACCTGATGTTCTGGCTGTTTCTTGTCTGATTGTTGACTGTGGTAACTTTGTCATATCTAGCACTTCAACCCCAGCATTATCTTCTTTCTTATGAAAGATGAAAAAATTACCAGTTTTTCTGTTTATAAATAGGTTCATAAACAGAAAATAAAGGATAATTATATTAAAAATTCTGTTTATAATATAAGTATCATTTTCTGTTCTGCAGTTTGTTTCTCTTACTTAACATTTCTCATGTCGAAAATACTTTTTTCTCTGGAGAATCGGTATAAATTCGAGATTTGCCAGAATGCCGTCCTTTTCTTTTATTAGTTCTACTAGCACTAGATGCTGGGTAAGTTCCTACGTCTTCTGTTTTCAGAAATACTATAAAATGTTCTAATATAAATAAATTAGAGCTATTTCACTTTAATAAAAATTAATATTAGAAATTTTTCGTGAAAAAAAGGTTGGATTAAGGAGTGTATGGTAAAAAAAAATAATAAAAGATAATGAAAATATGAACTATTAAAGGATTTAGGCTGTATCAATGTGCCCCGTCATAAACTGTATCAATGTGCCCCATACAGCGATTTTGAATAAAATGAGTCTCAAATCCAACACTTCACAATATATCTAACAATAAATAATGAGGAACTGATAAAGAGTAGCTGTACTTACCAGGGAGAGTATTCATTTTGGTTGAAAATACTGGAACAGTTGTATAATAGCATTTCAATTGTACAACTCAAATTTACTTTTGAACAACAAAAACAATAAATCACCCGTCCCATTTCATCAAACTGCTGAATCATTCCAAGATTTTCTGTATGTAGTTGAATACACTAGCATCACCTTTTGGAGCTGTTGTGAAACTTCCTGTAATGACCCTGTGAGCGGTAGAGGGGGTGTATCAATGTGTCCCATGTATCAATGTACCACAGTTCCCCCTAATTGATATATCAAAGTTACTTGACCATCCGGTTAATATGAATAATCGATAATTAAAATTGTTCGAACTTTTAAAAAAGATTTCAACAGAGAAATTCTTAATATAGAAGTGTCAAGAATATCATTTATTCATTATTTGTATTCTAGATGCTATATTTCTGATGAGGATGCTGCTGTAATGTACGATGTCAAGTTTTTTGGCTAAAACGAATTAAAAATTTTGAATAATGAATCAATTTATTTTTCATAAAAAACTTTTTTTTTATTTGAGGGAGATATTTTTCTTAATTCTTGAAATCAATAGTAACATTGGGTAGATGGTGGATGTGAGGAAGTAAAAAATCTAAATTTCTATTGCAGCAGTTTTATTGAATTGATTCGTTCGTCAGTCAAGGTCATTCTCCTTGATTCAGGCGTTGGCATCGCTTTGCTTCACTAGCCCTTCAATGACAAACTTCCTCTCTATGAGGAAGGCAGCAGGTTTTAGCAGGTGGGGAAAGGTAGGAGGGAGTGATCGTGGCTGCGGCATGCTGTACGCCGTGCTGTACGAAGGAAAATAATTCAGTAGGATTTGTTTTGATTTGCCACCTTTTGATAATTTGATTAAGCCTGCGCTATGTCTGATGATTTTACAACCCAAAGACCTTTTTCAAGGCCAACTTCGACTAATTTTGATGACGACTCGGAACAGAATTTGGTTAACGATTATAGGAATAAAATATTGACCTTAGAATGCAGAATCGAATCCACTATTTAAATCTGGCAAAAAATGCGGGAGAAATCAAGATAAGGCTCATTTGAGACATACTAGAAAAATGTCTCATAATAATGCCTAAAAAGATATATTATTAATTTTTATTTTAGATGTTTAAAAGTAATATGTATTATAACATAGCTTAGAAAGAAACCATGTGTATTGAGTCTGATGGCTGTTTAAATATTTTAGTTTGTGCATGACAACTTTTGTAAATCTGCTTTCCATTTTAAGAAGAATGTTTTCAGTAGTCTAAAAAGCTGATAAATAAGTATTTCTATTCTGTTTCTTTTACTGTCGCCTTGTTTTTTAATTTAATTTTTTATTTTTTCTATCTGGCAGTTTTAGAGGAGAAGTGTCAAATGAAAATAGACAATACTTTTGGAAACATGCTCTAACTCTCCTGCTCAAAACTCTACTGCTAAATTCAAATCATTCCAGGGATTCTTTGTTAAAAAAAAAACTTTATTTCAGTAAAAGATAAGTGTTCTAACAGAAAAAATAGATATTTCAGATTGCAAATTTTTCAAATTATTTTGAATAGCTATGGGAAAATATATTTATGAAACTACACCATATATTTATTTATAGTACTAGTAATCAAAAGATTGCTTATTAAGATTTTCAAGGTATCATGTTTAACCAAGTAGAGAATTTCATTAATGGTTCATAAGACATAGCTTTTAATAAAAATGTTTAAATTTTAAATGATTTCAATTTTTTACATAATTGATTTATTTAATTTAAATTATTTTTAAATTAAGTTATATTACTTATATATCCAACAGTGTTTACTTTTTTCAATATATATGCATGTATGTGGGAGAGGAAAATATGTCTAAAAAACCTGGTTTAACCCCCCCCCCCCCAGGTTTTAAGGTTTTTTACCAATCCTGTTGTAAAGATAGAAAAAAGTGAAAAATGCTAAATTAAATAAGGAGTCAAGTTTTTTTTTTTTTTTTTTTTTTTAATTTTTCCATAAATTAGTACTTAATGATTATTACTTAGGATGTATCTGTTTACAAAATAAAATCAAAACAATTCGAAAGCTTGTAAATAAAGTTGGACGATTATTAATTTATCTTCTTTTATTGAGAGGCGAGGGGAGGCACAAATGACACAATTTTAAGATAGTTTAAAGTTAAAGAATTATGAAATATAACACAAAAAAATTTCAGTAATATGGCTTTAGATATGTTACTTACTTTTATTTTTCGCCAATTTTAAGATTGTTTAAAGTTAAAGAATTATGAAACCGAATGCGAAAAAATTTTAGTAATCTGCATTACATTACTTTTATGATACGTAAAAAAAAAAAAAAAAAAAAAAAAAAAAAAAAAAAAAATTATTTCTAATTTTATTTTTGTATTTGGAGATGCTATCACTGCAGTTAAACTAGATAAAATTAGTGAGATTTTAATTTTAAAAATTCGATTTCAATTTAACAAAAAAAAAAAAAAAAAGATTTTATCTAATTTTATTTAATAACCAAATAGTAAATAAAACATAAAACAAAAATGACATCTTCAATGTTTCGCTAATGTATTTTAATTTCAAGTTGATAGATGGAGCCACTATTTTAATTGAATGCTCTCTTTCCCCACCTGCTAAAAAAATGGAATGATCTCCCCTCATTGGGAGGGAGTTTGTCATTGAAAGGCTAATCTTTGCTTCTATATGGGAACTTGAAGGACTTGAAAGATTTCTGTTAAAAGTTGGCCAATTTTTGAAATATAATGACCTATAGTAATATATATTGAAAGAGCGTTTTTAGAATTTAATGACCTACTCTCTTTACTAAAATAAGCTAATAGTAAGGTATGTTTCTTTTTCTTACTTTTCTACTAAAGATTCTGTATTTTGTAAGAAAAGTATTCTAAAACTGCTAATTATTATTAACCGGTAAAAACTTTTAATTTTAGTTCAGACTTCTTTACGAACATCTATGGATCTGATCTACATAAAAAAGAAAGAATAAATTTTAGAATCCTATTTATTATAATTTGTTTTCTGTGGAAGGGTAATATGGGGTATGGTTAGGCTTAGCATAAGTATTGTTTGATAGGCACACTTTTTATTTCTGTGTTTACTTTAGTAAATGTCTAATGCTTTATATTTTAGGACTTTATTTTATAATAAAATGATTAAAAAAAAAACATATTTATAACTCTAGGAAGTGTAAGTTTAACATTGTAAAACAGTTTATTTTACATTTTATTTTCTAAATGTAGTTTATAAAGAGAAGAACGATTAAAAAAAGCGTTATTTTTTATATCGACAAACATAAAAAACACAAAAAAATTACACTACAAATATATATATATATATATATATACACAATTTTATTAAAATCATTCAATTAATTTTTAAAAAATGAAGAAACAAATAAACAGTTTTTTACAGACCAATGCGCAAAATGCTACAAAAAGAAATGTAAAAAATGTATATAACAAAACCAAAAGAAATTCCAAATCCCCAAAATACATGGAAGTCTTCATCAGGGAGGCCCCTCCATGTAGGGGTAAATAAAGAGAAGTTTCTGAAAGGATGTAGGCTCATAAGCTAAATTACATCCTTAGCCCCCAACTTCTCAGATTTCAGAAATCAAACTCAAACTTTCAAAAATATTATAAATATATACAAATTTTTTAAAGATACCAAAGGACAAGACCAAAAATTACACAAATATAAAAGGAAAATTACCTACAAAACTAAATATAAAAAATAAAATTGTAAAATACAAACCCCCAGGAATACAAAACCCTCTTCAGCTAGTGGGGCCATTCACTAGCGCTTCAATCTCGCCCTAAATTGAAATCAAGCATCCGTAAGTAAAGAAACACTGAGACTCAGAAACTTTCAGTTAACATATAAGATGGATAACAGTTAACCATTAAAATCTTTTTTAAACCACTCATAGCCAATTCTAGATCTGTTTTGTTATTGCAAATCCTACGGATCCTATTAACTTGTGAATACATAATATTTTTTAAAACTTTATTGCTAATACATGAAAACCAGTAAGTGAGGCTATTAACTTCAAAATTAAAATCTTTCCTTTTATCATAAAGTCCAATCAACCATTTTTCCTTGTTTTTCTTAATTTTAAGATCTAAGAAAGTAATTTGTTCACCATCATCGGTTCGGTTCAGGACAAGCTCATTAGGGTAAATGTTAAGGCTTATTTCCTCAAAATTATTGCAGTTAAATACTATAAGATCGTCTACATATCTAAAGAAGGAAATATTATTGAAATTTTTTTCGTAAAAATATAAAAATAGATTTGAGAACGCACTTGAAAAACTTGTTCCCATTGGGACCCCCTTATTTTGTTTAAAATAATTAATTCCATTAAATAAAACGTTTTCAAAAAGGCAAAACTTAATTAAATCAATCCAAAACTTCTTATCTACTTTTAAAACATATTCAAATTCAACATAAATATTTTCAAATACCCCGTGAGGAATGCTGCCAAACAGATTCTCAAAGTCAAAAGTGTTTACAGAAGTAATTTTCCATGAGTTACCATTCAAAAAATCTAAAACTTTAAGGTTATTGCCAATGATTGTATTACAATCAAAAGTTTCTATTTCCTTTAAAATTAAATTCAGCAAACCAAACAAAATTTTACCCGCTTTGTAATTATAACTATTAGTGCCACAGGTAACGAAGCGAAATTTTACTGGTTTCTTATGAAATTTAACAGTCGCAAAAAGGTAAGGAAATACAAAGTAATTCCTACTAATTCCAAATTTTTTATCAAAATCCAAAATACGTTTTTTTATTTTAGAGGGGTTTTCAGTTAACGTTTTATAAGTAGTGATAAACGATGTCTTACTTGTCCTTATGCTGGCAAAGAACAGATTGAAAATGATCAAGATATTTTTTGTAAAACTAATAATGTTGTTTATTTTTTAGAATGTGGAATCTGTAAATTTGGTTATATTGGACAGACTTCTGGTAGTTTAAATATTAGGATTACTGGGCATAGAAATGATATAAGAAAGAAAAATAACAAAAATTGTAACGATATTGAGATTGAGCCCTTTCAAAAACATGAATTTAAAAGTATTAGCATTTATATTTTGGATATAGTTCCCAATAGGGAAGATAGATTAAAAGTTGAAAATATGTTTATGTACAGACTAAAAACAATTTATCCATATGGCCTGAATTCAGAATTTAATGGAATTAATGTTGTTAATAGGGGTAATTTTTGCGGTTTCAGTAAATTTAGATTAAAGGATTCATTTTTTACATTTAACAAGAGAGGGAGTAGAGGAAAGGGAAAAAGTAAATTTAAGGCAGATATTTTTGATACTATTGATTCTGTAAATAAAGATTATGTTAATTTTTATGATATTAATGAAATAAAAAATAAAATTTTTAGATTAAAAAATAAAGTTATTAAATGGTTTTTGAGGTGTAAGTTTGATAGTTATAAATTTAAAAATCAGAATATAAAGGATATTGTTATTGATTTATTTAAATATAAAACTGGTTTCAGAGATTTAAATAAAATAAAATCTATAAGTGAAGAAACTCTTGAAAATTTTGTTTTGTGTTTTAGGGATAAGATTTTTGATTCTATTAAATTTAAAAATATTTTGAAAGATTGTAATAGCCTTTTCCCTCTTAAAAATAGCTTTAAAATTAGAATTACCTATAGTTATGACAAGACATTAAAAAATCTTATTTGTAACTATAATGATTATAGTAAGAATCTTGATTTAATTAAAGGGGATGATTGTTACTGTGATTTAGACTGCTATAAAGATTATATTAATCCAGATTTTGGACATATTGTTTCAGGAGATTTAAATATTGTAAAAGATGTTCAATTAAGGAATATTATGAGTTTGGGTTCTGGATTTAGATTGAACTTTAATTATAGTAATCTTAAAATTATAGAATTTATGGAAAAGGATTTGGATGCCTTTATTTTAAAAGTTTCATATAAATATAGTTGGCCTTTTGAGGATTTTAGAGAATGGAAATTAAAGTTTATGGTATTATTTAAAAAAGATTTTTTGTTTTTTAGAGACTATTATAATAGGGGTTGTTCTAAAAAATTTCATTATAATTTCGATTTAAAAACCAGTATAGCTAAATTAAAAGAAAAGTTTATTATTGCGACTGTTGATAAAGCAAGTAGTAACTTTGCCTTAATTTGTAAAGTTTTCTATAGGGATCTTCTTTTGAAGGAATATACCTGTAATGAATCTTATAAAACGTTAACTGAAAACCCCTCTAAAATAAAAAAACGTATTTTGGATTTTGATAAAAAATTTGGAATTAGTAGGAATTACTTTGTATTTCCTTACCTTTTTGCGACTGTTAAATTTCATAAGAAACCAGTAAAATTTCGCTTCGTTACCTGTGGCACTAATAGTTATAATTACAAAGCGGGTAAAATTTTGTTTGGTTTGCTGAATTTAATTTTAAAGGAAATAGAAACTTTTGATTGTAATACAATCATTGGCAATAACCTTAAAGTTTTAGATTTTTTGAATGGTAACTCATGGAAAATTACTTCTGTAAACACTTTTGACTTTGAGAATCTGTTTGGCAGCATTCCTCACGGGGTATTTGAAAATATTTATGTTGAATTTGAATATGTTTTAAAAGTAGATAAGAAGTTTTGGATTGATTTAATTAAGTTTTGCCTTTTTGAAAACGTTTTATTTAATGGAATTAATTATTTTAAACAAAATAAGGGGGTCCCAATGGGAACAAGTTTTTCAAGTGCGTTCTCAAATCTATTTTTATATTTTTACGAAAAAAATTTCAATAATATTTCCTTCTTTAGATATGTAGACGATCTTATAGTATTTAACTGCAATAATTTTGAGGAAATAAGCCTTAACATTTACCCTAATGAGCTTGTCCTGAACCGAACCGATGATGGTGAACAAATTACTTTCTTAGATCTTAAAATTAAGAAAAACAAGGAAAAATGGTTGATTGGACTTTATGATAAAAGGAAAGATTTTAATTTTGAAGTTAATAGCCTCACTTACTGGTTTTCATGTATTAGCAATAAAGTTTTAAAAAATATTATGTATTCACAAGTTAATAGGATCCGTAGGATTTGCAATAACAAAACAGATCTAGAATTGGCTATGAGTGGTTTAAAAAAGATTTTAATGGTTAACTGTTATCCATCTTATATGTTAACTGAAAGTTTCTGAGTCTCAGTGTTTCTTTACTTACGGATGCTTGATTTCAATTTAGGGCGAGATTGAAGCGCTAGTGAATGGCCCCACTAGCTGAAGAGGGTTTTGTATTCCTGGGGGTTTGTATTTTACAATTTTATTTTTTATATTTAGTTTTGTAGGTAATTTTCCTTTTATATTTGTGTAATTTTTGGTCTTGTCCTTTGGTATCTTTAAAAAATTTGTATATATTTATAATATTTTTGAAAGTTTGAGTTTGATTTCTGAAATCTGAGAAGTTGGGGGCTAAGGATGTAATTTAGCTTATGAGCCTACATCCTTTCAGAAACTTCTCTTTATTTACCCCTACATGGAGGGGCCTCCCTGATGAAGACTTCCATGTATTTTGGGGATTTGGAATTTCTTTTGGTTTTGTTATATATATATATATATATATATATATATATACTTTGAGAAAAAAAAAACTCAAAATGCAGAGTAATTATGAAAACAAATAAAATAAAAGTAGTCTATTTTAAAGAAATAAACAAAGTTCATGATTGGAAGTTAAGTACTGTTCAAAAAGTTGGGCATTATTTCTTTATTTTAAATAACATGTAAAAAAAAAATTGTGTGCATTTGTACAGTTGTGGAAAACAAAGTAAACACCCTGTACTTATGCCTCAACAAATTATCATTGAGAAAAGTTACTGATATTGAACAATTAAAAATAAAGCCTATTTTTAAATAATGTAGATCTAATTTGATTAGGGGGCCACCTACATATGAAAACGAACCCTAACATAGACTTTTTATAGCAGTACACAATTCTAATAGCATACATGAACTTTACACTTTTCTATTAGCTTAAAAAACTAATTTTTGTGAAATTTGTAAAAAAACTTTCCAAGAAATTAATTATTTTATAACAAGAATATTTTAGGAAGTGGATCCAAATATTGAAATTCAGTACTTGATTATTAACTGTGAGATCCTCCATCTTGATCAGAAATTGTAGGGACCACTCAAGCAGTCATTAAAGTCAGCTGGATTTCAGGACAGCATAAGAAGTTTCAACATATTTAGTCGCTTCTATCATAGACAACCCCTTAAACCATCATTTTGCCCATTTTTAAGCATATTTAAAAACTACTTGGATGAAAATTTTAAATTTTGGATATAAAAATAACAGGTCTTAATAAATCTAAATCTATCAAAAAAATTGTAGGTTGAAATTCATAATTTTTTCGAATATTAATTTTATAATTCATACCATAAAAATGTAAAAAAATGCAAATTTAATATATTTATGTTTTGGTAGTTTAATTTTAGTACTATATAAAAAATTACCACATTACGAGCATAATTTCAGAAGATGTTAATAAAAATATGATATAGTAATTTAACATTAGAAACACTGAATTTTGATTATTTATCATTCAGATGAGTTGAAATTTGGTGCCTAACCCGAGTTTGAATCAAAGATTTGAAATATTTTTATAAAATTGTGTAATGCC
>CAXHSM010001376.1:136317-301508 GCA_964019185.1 Maratus speculifer | reverse complement strand
AAATGTTTGGCGCAATGGCGAGCGACAGCGAGAACTCTGGTTCTCTGTAAATCATCTCCAAAAAAGTGTGTCGGAAATTGATTCATAGTCAGTGTTTTCAAATTGTCCAATCTTGGCATCCATTGGCATTACTGATGGTTTGGATTGTGAGGGCTCAGTTCAATCCATTTTTCTTGAAATCTTAACATAAAAATTTCAAGATGATTTTGAGAGACCGAGATCCATAGCTAAAACTAACATTTCAGACAGAGTGTCTGTAGGCTAACCACAGAAGTTTCATATTCGAGAAGAGTACACGTGTTCAAACTCATTTATATTTAAGAAAGTTGTGTTGAAGCATTACCTGAGGATTACAGAGTGTCATGACTCCCAAAAGTTCAAAACACGCATCAGCTGCTGCTTCCCCCTGTACCAGATAAAAGCTTAGTAATTCTGTTAGAGAATCGATCTTTTGTTACAGAACTTGCCACCAGATGGCAGCATCAGATAATTATTTTTGTTGTTATATAAGAACGGACTTAGAATAATTAGTTACTCAATTGCTGTGGTTGCAGTTAGCAGCAAAATGCTGTGATGGACTAAAAATCCATTATTATTATTATAAAGGGATGATTATTATTTAAAAACTACATCGAAGTGAAAATAATATGTATTTCAAAGTATTTCTCTTTATTTTGGTATTTTGTAAATAGTGTCAAGAATGTCCATCTGTTTGTTTGTAAGTTGTCAAGTGTTTCAAATATTATGTGCAACATATTCCACTGTATATTTCCATCTAATAAATGCTTTTTTGTTCATCCCAAGAAGAATATATTCCAACTGAATACATCAAAACAGAAAAGTAAAGCTTTTAACTTATTTACAGTAGACTCTCTCAAATCCACATATAATTTCCGGATGTAAACAATGAAACATTCGCTTCAAATATATGGACAAAATTTGACTTTTTTATTTTTATATCAGTTCCTTATTTTAATTTGTAATTTCCATTAATATTACTCAATTCATGTTATTTCATGAAGAAAGAATAAATTTATTTCTGAAAAAGATACAAGATATGATATATCATGTGAATCAAGCTTTTTGGTTATTAAGTCAGGCTAAACCTGAAATACAACTTCTTTATTTTATAATTTAGATGTGAATTTGTAATATAATTTTATTAGGCAAGTGTCATTGAATAATTTGGGAAAAATAATAGTTACTATAAATTATTGATTATTAACTTGACCTTTGCTTATAATATTTTAATCATTTAAAAAATTATCGAAATTTTTATTATTTTTTTAATAGTTTCTTATATTGTATGCATTCATTATAGTTTTGATTACATTATTAATGCATAAAAATTACTATTTAAAAAAATGTTAACATAGCAATGATCAGAAATCAACAGACTTCTAAAATCTGCAAAACCTATGGAGTCAAGCTGTGTGGATTTGAGGGAGTCTACGGAACTATTGCAGAACTACCTATTCATGCATTCAAATGGAATAACAATCCAGCAATTATCCAGGAGTTTTCCTAGGCAAATTCCTAGGAGTTTTGTACTACTATCTTTAAGAAAAGATGGTTGGTTGGTTGGTTCGTTATATAGGGTTTTATGGCACAAAATCCCTTAAGGGACATGCTGCGCCAAAAACAAGTTAACTAGAAAAATAATAAAGTGAAAATAAACAATGAAAAAAAGCAATCTGGATGGGGTACCCCATCCAGATGTAGTCAAAGTCATGAAAGGTAAAGTTTAAGTTCTAAATAAGTGAAAAACAATGTCAGGGTGGGAACCGCATCCAAATGTCAAAGAATATATAAATGAAATTTGTAAACAAACGAAAGAAGCTATATTTCAAAATAAAATCCGGCATGTTTTAAAAAAGTAAAGAGTGCCCCATGAGGTGTATCCCCAATGAGGTTTGTCAAATTAGGTGAAGTATTAAAATAAATTCTATATAAGTGTCGCAAACCAGAACAGTCAGTTAAAATGTCATGAATGGTCAAGTGAACAAAATGACAATGTGAGCACATAGGTGCATCCTCTCGAAGTAAAAGATGTTTATGAGTGATCCTGGAATGTCTAATTCTCAGACGAGTTAGAATGACATCTGTTTTCCTTGGATAGTTCGGAGGCCAGGTCGTGATGATAGGTTTAACATGGTGTAGTTTATTACTGTGTTCCAGATTCCAACTGTCTTGCCTCTTATTATAAATGAAGTATTTTATGAGTAGTTTGACGTCTGAGAATGGAATTTTATAGTTTAATTGGATAAGAGCATATTTTGCTGCATCATCAGCTTTTTCATTTCCAGGAATACCCATATGTCCCGGTACCCAGCAGAATAAAATACTATAACCACGTGTTGTCAAATTATTATAAAGCTCAAGGATGGAAGTGACAAATGGATAATTATTGAATGATTTGATGGCCTCAATAGAACTACTAAAGTCAGTATATATAATGAAGAATCTTTTACGATGATGAGAGATGTGCAACATTGCTCTGTGTATTGGAATCAATTCAGCAGCAAATATAGAGGTAGATGGATGAACACGATAACTCAGAGAAGTGTTATCACAAAAAACCCCACATCCAACAGCATCTCCTCTTTTGGGGCCATCTGTGTATATATCAGTGTAAGAACTGTACTTTGCTCGATGAATAGCAAATAATTGTTGGAAAACAACAGGAGGCAAGTTCCTCTTAACGTATCCTTTGAATGGATGGAGAGTGATAATATTAGGAGGCTTCCACGGAGGGAACACATGCGAGGAACATACACTCACCTCAATATTGCTGAGAATGCTATTGTCAATTGCATTCCTGATCTTGGCAACAAAAGATGGAATGCATGATGGACGATGCTGATATAGAATGTCATTGTCTGTATTTAAAATGTATGAACGAAGTGGATGACCGTGATGTGAAAGAAGAGGTAAAAGAGATTTAATGAAAGTTTTCACGAGTATGATGTAAGGAGGGCTCATTACAGTCAACATACAAGCTTAGAACAGGAGAAGTACTAAATGCACCAGAGCAAACACGAAGTGCGCTATGGTGCACAGTGTCAAGTTTTTAAAGAACATAATTACGAGCAGAACCGTAGATCTGGCAAGCATAGTCAATTTTAGAACGAATAACAGCACGATAAATTTTAAGAAGCGAAGTGCGGTCTGCTCCCCAAGAAGTATTGGATAGTACTTTTATTAAATTTAGCAATTTTTCACATTTTGTCCGTAATTGTAAAACATGTGGTAAAAACGTCAGTTTCTTGTCAAAGTATACACCGAGGTAACGAACAGTGTCCACAACAGGAATTTGGGTAGAACCAATGAAAATTTCAGGATCTAGATGTAGATCCCTACGTCTACAGAAATGCACACAAGAAGTTTTGTCTTGAGAAATAATAAAAAAATTTTTATTTGTCCAATTAAGAATGCGGGTTATGGCAATTTGCAGCTGTCTCTCAATAAAACGAATACCCTGTCCCATACACATGATGCGAAAGTCGTCAACATATAAATCTCCCTTCATAGAAGGGGGAAGTTGACTAAGTACACCATTTATTTTGATAGCAAAGAGGGTAACACTCACGACACTGCCCTGAGGTACACCCTCTTCTTGTACATAAAAATTAGAAAGAGTTCCACCTATTCGAACTTGAAAAAGTCGAACAGCGAGGAAATTTTTGATAAAGATTGGCAAATTACTACGAAAGTCCAAATTAAAAAGATCACGAAGGATCCCATAACGCCAAGTTCTATCATAGGCTTTCGCCATGTCAAAGAAAGAATACTAACACCAAACGGTTGCGTTTTATAAAGGCAGTCCGTATGTAATTTTCAAGGTGAATAAGGTTATCAATAGTAGACCTACCACGTCGAAAACCACTTTGAAACGCGGCAATGCAATTGTTAGATTCTAAAACATGCACAAGACGGAAATTAATCATTTTTTCTAGGAGCTTGCAAAGGCTGCTAGTGAGTGCAATAGGTCCGTAATTATTTGGGTCACTGGAATCTTTTCCTGGTTTAGGAAAGGGAATAATAATGGCTTTACACCATGTGTCAGGAAAGATGTGTTCCATCCAAATACGGTTATAAAACTTGAGGAGATTTTTTGAGGGAAGTTGTGCAGAGATGTTTCAGCATGGTATAAGTAATGCCATCGTGGCCTAGAGCAGAAGGATGGCTATTTTGTAAACAGCTATGTAGTTCTGAGATAGTAAAAGGAACATTGCAGTCATAAGTTTGGCGAGTGTTGAAATTGATGGGGTTAATTTCCATTTGCCTTATATAGGACAAGAAAGGGTCAGGGTAAGAGTCAGAGCTGGAATTTGATGCAAGTGCATTCGCTATGCTTTCAGCAATATTTTTGGGTGATGCTATTGTATGGCCATTGTGACTTAGAATAGAGATATGGTTTTCAGAATAAAGACCCATACAATTTCTGACTTTTTTCCACAGGATTTTACTGGAGGTACTAGAGTTAATGTTAGATATGTACTGCATCCAGGATTCACATTGGCTATTGCGACGCACTCTCCTAGCTTCTGCCTTTGCTTTTTTAAAAGAAATATAATTACTATTAGTGAGGTATCTTCTGAAGATGCCCCAAGCCTTCTGTTGATACTTTTTTTTGCATTCTGACAGTTACTGTTCCACCATGGCTTTTTGTGCTTGTATGTGGTGCAGGATTTAGGAATGCTTACATCTGCAGCATTAATGACACACTTGGTAATATTATCAAGTGTATCATCAATATCACAGTCAATCATATCATTTGTAATTTTAGCATGACTCATGGAAGTTGGCCAGTTGGCTCTGTCATAGATGTAACGCTTAAAATAATTACTAGAGTCCCTGTTAGGAGTAGTCTTTGTGATAAATGTTGGAAAATGATCTCTGCCGTGAAAATCATTAGAAATCCAAAAATTCCAAAAAGGATAGATAGATGGGGAGCAAATTGCCTGGTCTATAGCATGAAAAGTACGGGTAGGTTCGTGAAAATAAGTATGATCGCCATTATTGAGAAGGCTTAAGCCATTGTCAGAGATGAGTTTTTCTATGATATCACCACGATGATTAGAATCCCTGTTCCCCCATAGTTGGCTGTGCGCATTAAAATCTCCAATAAAGATGTATGGAGTGGGGAGTTGGAGAAGATTATCTAGATCTGTTAACTGAATAGTTTGGTTTGGAGGTAAGTAGATAGTACATATTGTAATGAGATATGTACACGGACTGCAACAGCTTGTAGGCTAGTATTTAAAGTAATATGAGAATGAGGCAAAGTGTGAGAGATGAAAAGAGCCACTCCACCAGTAGCTCTGTTACTACCTATAAAATCTTTTCTGCAAGTTGAATAGCTGCGTAACTTGGCTTTGTTGCTTACTTTTAAATGAGTAAGGCTAAACATAAAGGCTGATGATCAGATAGAAGGTTACGGATTTCGTCATAGTTATTATGATAGCCACGGCAGTTCCAAGAGATGATATTATTCATGAATGGGTTAGATAAAGGTATCTGTGTCATTTTCTTCAGAGACAGTAGACATACTATCTCCCTCGTCTAATTCTACATCCGGTTCTGGATGAAGAGCGACAGCGTCGTCATCCTGCATATATGATTTTTCTTTAGACTGTTTTAGATTGGTTTCAATTTTGGATATTTTATTATTCTTTTTCTTTTTGGCATTATTTTCAAGTGGTATTGTGGATTTAATTATTGGTGTTTTATGTTTCTCTGCTTCAGATCTACGGCTTTGTTTTAGAGGTGTATTCTGGGAGCTTCTTTTATGGAGTGGAGTTTTAGGAAATAGCGATTGTGATGACTTTGACGAAGCACTTTCCTGCGAGTTAGGAGGAATAGGATTTATAGATTTACTTGAAAGAGACTGTGTGGATTTTGTAGTTTTGCCAGAATAGTTAGATAAGCTATTATCTTTTTGCTTTGTTTGGCAGTCGGTTTCAATAAAGACTTCAGTTTGAGTAGCAATGGTATGGTAGGTTTTTTGTGTTGTTTTGGATAAGGCAGCGGAATAAGATACACCAACTTTGGGTGTTCTGGCTTCTACTATTTTTCTCGCTCTAGGATATGGGATATTTTCTTTAGAGCGTAATGTCTGAATTTCTTTCTCCTTTTTAAACTGTTCGCAAGATTTAGCATAGGATGGGTGGTCTCTTTTACATTTTACGCAGTAAGGTTGTGCATTGCATTGGACACTTTCGTGGCCAATGGCACTGCACCGGCCACAGGTGAGTTTACCTCTGCATCCTGTTTTTGAATGCCCAAAGCGTTGACATTTGAAGCAACGCAGTGGGTTAGGGATGTATGGCCTGACAGAACAAGACAAGTATCCAGCTTTAATACATTTTGGTAGATTGGGTGAGTTAAACGTGAGTATAATGTGTTTGGTAGGAATTTTTACTTGATTTGTGGGTATTTCATCATCACGACGATATATTTTTATTCTTCTAATTTGGATTACAGTTTGATCTTTTAAATTGTCTGCTATTTCTTCTTCCGTAACATGTAAGAGGTCAGGTTCACGAGATGTATTCAATGTTCTATGAGGGCTAACAGAGACAGGAATGTTTGCAAATTGTTGGCTATTTTTTACTTCTACTAGAAGCTCCCCTGATCGTAATTTTTTTAAAGTCTTAGATTCTCCAACCAAGCCTTGGATAGCTTTGTGGATCAAAAAGGGAAAAGTTTTGTCAAAACTTCCCTCATCACGTTTGACCACAAAGAATCTGCCTTCAGCTTTACCAGCTACAGAGTTGAGATTGTCACATTCCATATTGGAAGTACAATCTTCAACCCTCTCAGCCCAAGATTTTTTACGGTCCTGATTAACACTTTGATTAGAGACACAGCTCACCTCAGTAAGTAGTTGTGGGGCCTCCACATCACACATTTCATTTCCTATAATTGTAAACATATTGAGAGAGAGAATTTATAAAACGCCAGGTATCGGGCCTCGTCACCGACCCTTCTTCTTACCGTTACGTCTGGTGCAGGTCTCAAAAGGGCGAAAACTATTTTCAACAGACCCCCACGTTTTCCGAACATTGGGTTAAACTCGATAGCATCTCCAAAGCTCCGGTTCTTTTCCAAGGAGAATGGTAAGCCTTTACAGCTCTGTCCAACCTACAGCCGGCTCTTACGTCGAAAGGAACCAGTCTTCTGGTAGCAATAGCCACTCCTAACCGTATGTGTACGGATACAGTTCCGAGTACGGGGGCGCCATGCAAGCATGGCGCCCCCCGTACTCGGAACCAGAGTTCAGAGATGCCCTGCACCCTGGGACTCGATATCATCCTAAAAAGGATGAAACGAATCGATGAGGTTCGTAGAAACCTCAACACCCAGAGTGTCTCACGTGAATAAAAAAAAAAAACACTATTGTATATAAAAAAGTAATTGCAGAGGGAGCTTAATAAAACGTGGTATATTTTTGTCCTTTTTGAGCATTTTTAATTTTTTTAACAAGAGAACGAGAACAAATTTAGTAGAACAAAGAACTATGTAAACAAAAAGTTGGTAAAAACAAGAACAAAGAGTTAGTAAAAAACGCAAACAAGAACAAAGAGTTAGTAAAAAAACACAAACAAGAACAAAGAGGGATAACAAACTGAAAAGAGAAGATTAAATAGTGTGAAACAAAGGGAAAAGGATACCCAGGTGAAAATTCATGCTGGTATTTGTTTGCTAGACAAGCATTAATTGCTATATTCTAGCTAGTAAAGTAGCATAAACTACCATAACATATTTGCTGGTACTAGCAGAATCACCAGCAAATCATGGTGTGTTTTGGCCCACTTTTACTGCTTGGCCAGCAAACATAATCCAGCATGTGTTGCTTGTATATGTTGCTGGTCTAGCAGGCAACGAAACCACCACTTGGTTGTATTTTTTGCTAGTCTAGCATAATTTTTCTACCATCATTTGCTTTTAATTTTTGATATCCTAGCATTAAATTTCTAGCATCAGTTGCTAGTTAAAAAGAAGAAAACACAACACTGGTGCTGCCATCTATTGGCGATACCAGAAACGCCTGAAGATATTGCGAGGGAGAAATCGTACCGGATTCTTCGTTCCCTGCTGAGGATCGAACTCATAAGCTGTTGATTAGAAGGCGAGCGCTCTCCTGACCTTGCCAGTGGGGACTTGCTACTTTATGCCTGTAATTGCAAGTAAAGGTTGAAAAAGCTGATACAACTGTACGTTAATATTTTTATAAGGTGAAGTGTTACTTTATCGATACAATTATAGTTCCTCGAAATTTCAATCAATAAAGTTAATTTATTATTACAGTTTCATTAATGATTAATGGATAATTAGAATATAGTTTAATATAATTCATCATTATTATTAAAAGAATTTTCTTTGCTTGATACATAAATTACACATGTTTTGAACTATTTTTTGAAGATAAATAAATGATTTTGAAGTGTATTTTTGATAGAATAAATTTCAGTTAAATTAAGTTTAAGCTGGGAGATTTTAAAACTATAATGTTTATTGCAAAGAAAGGGAATGAATAATACATACTTTTTGAATCGACTATTATAAACATATTTCGTAAATGAAAGAGTGCTTCTTGACTATTAAAATTTAAGTGACTAAATTTTGTTTTTTACCGATTTTGAAAAACATTTTTTATTATTTTTTTTAATAACTTAAGATAATTAAGCATTAGAAAAATTGACCACTAAGAATTTCCTAATGGAGAAAACGCATATTCCCCAAAATCCTTCATGGAAATTAATTTTCATTTTGTTTTAGATTTATGCTTTAAAATGTTATCTCAAACGGGTTTTGAATTTACGTTGTAGTAGCGCGAAGAGAACATCTACCACTCCTTGATTCTGAAATTTAAAAAATATATTTTTCCTTTATTTTAATAAACACATAAAATTTTACTTTTGGTGTAACTTAAAAGAATTAAATACTAAGAGAATGTGACGGTAATTTTTCTTCCATTTCATGAAGGGGGGGGGGGGGCGGATCGAATAAAAATTAATTGTTATTATTTTTTGTTAAGTTTGTGTTTTAAAACATTATCACAACGAGTTCTATTCACATGTTGGTGCACTACTCTTATACATCCGCTATGGAAATAAATTTTTAGTTCTGTTTCTTTTATTCTTTATAAGTTAAAAATTATCTCAAATCGGTGGATTAAGGTAATTATGAAATTAGGTGGGGTTAACAATCCTTCTCGGGTATTTTTAGTTTTAATATACGAAATTTCTTTTTTCTCCAATTTTCAACTACATAATTGCATATATTTTTTTTTTCTTTTCGAGTAAGCTAAAATACATAAATACTAAGGAAAAGAAGAAAGAATTTTTTTTCTTTTCAAGATTGAGTGGGATATTCTCCTAAGAACTTCTCACAGAAGGTAAATTCCTCACAAAATTCCCAATATTCAAAAATATTTACTCTTTATGCATATATTCTGTACAATCTCCCAGTTTTTGTGCAAAGTATTGCTTAATAAATTAATTCTGCTATTCTTGCAGAAATTCATAACCAACAAATAATTTTTTGTTGTTACTCTTGTTTAGCGAATTAGAATATTTTACTGGCATATCGTCATGCTGTTTTCTACCTAAGCTGCCTTCCTAGAATATCATGTTGGCAAGCATTAAAAAGCATATGATATTCCTACCTCTCTATGCTTTGGAAGAAAGTTAAATATAAAACAAGCATAAAAAGCTTGTACATAGCATGTCATGCTATTTGTCCCTAAACAGGCTGCATAACATATTATGCTGGAAAGCTTACAAAAAGCACATTATAGCATGTTAAGGTACCTAACTGTGCATGCTTGAAAGTTTCTTAAGGAGCAAATAAGCAAAAGATGCTTGTACATAGCTTGTCATGCTATTTCTCCCTAAACTGGCTACATAGCGTATTATGCTGGCAAGCATAAAATAGCATATTATAGCATGTTAAGGTACCTACCTCTGCATGCTTTGGATAAAGCTTAAACAGAAAATAAGCATAAGATGCTTGCACATAGCTTGCCATGCTAGTGCTCTGTAAGCTAGCTAGATAGCATGTGATGCTAGCTAGCAATTTCAAGCATATAATAGCAGGTATATCCAGCAAACAAAGCAATATAAAGCAATAACTAGCATATTTTTGTTGCTGGTACTAGCATTAATTTTGACCTGGGTAGTCAACTAAAACAGAGAAGAAAAAAGGAAAGGAGAAAGATCGCTCGGGAATCCGGGGTCGCAAAACCCGTAAATACCTAAAGAAGGTATTCCCCTGGGGGACTTTAAGAAAAGAAACTGACACTCATAAATGGTCAACTTTTCTTGTTTCACTTGATGATAAATCAGATGATAACTTCCGATTCCAATGAAATATCAATCAAGGTAATTTTGGTCCAAATTTGAGAGTACTTTGTTCCACATTTATAAAATTTTGATCCATGCTGCCATAGTTGTATCATGGGGAATTATTTCCAATGAGCTGCCAAACGCATACTAGTGCTGCCATCTATATTTTGAAAACGAAACTTTGGCATTAATTCAAGTGACGTAGTAGATTTAATCTTTTTTCTCTCTTCGGTCAAAGTCACTTTGATAATTCAAAGTTACCCTAATTGACTGTACTGATTTTAGAGCATTAAACTCCATTGTTATGTGTTATGCAGTTTCATTAAGGCTCCTGTCTGTGCTCGCGAAGACGCTCGCAATCTAATTCTATTCCTATGGGGAGGTTATTTTCCAATAACTCGTTTGCATTTCAATGTTTTTAAATATTTTTTTCGGCCAAAGTTACCCTGATAGTTCAAAGGTACCCTTATGAACTGTATTGATTTTACAGCATTAAACCCCATTTTTATGTGTTATGCAGTTTTGTTAAGTGAATTCATTTAACATTCACGATTAAAAGTAGTTTTTTTAAGTGTCTCCTTCACTGTCACCACCACCAGCCCTGTTCAAGACTTATGCAAAGAATACTTTTGACTTAAAAGCTGCAGTTTATAAAGGAACGAATTTTTCACATTACACAGCGCCTTTTAGTCGCTTTGCAAATCTTTCTTTTTCTATCCAGGGATGAAATACAAGCAGTGTTGAATTTAGACACTTTTCTTCAGGAGGGACATCGTTTGCTCTGGGAGGAGGGACATCTTCGAATTCCGGGGGGGGGGGAATCATACTTTTTGGCCAATGAAAACGCAAAATTTCAAGTTTTCCGGGGGGATGTCCCCCCGTTTTAATATCATAAAAATGATATTATTATTGTTTTTCTTTAAATATAGAAATCATTTATGAGTATAAAATTATAGTCTTTGAAAATATTATTTTCCATATAGTCTTTGTAATTTGTAAACTACATTTATTTTTTACTATTTGGAAAATAGCTGTTATCCTCGGTAGAGAACTGGAAAATCTGAATCACTTTATTGTTTGAATTCCGCAACTTATTTTATTTTTGACTGTTTTTGAGGGTGGCTGTAACCATTTTAGCCTTTTCACCTCCTTGAGTATAAAGTGGTGTCACCGTGTCTAATATGGAGCTAAAGCGAAGCGAATGGCTAGTATGTTGAATGATAAGGAGTAAAAAAAGTTTAAACAAAGAAAAGAAATAAGTATTTTTTCATTTCATTCTTGTCCCGTTTTAAAGAGGGATGCAACCCCCACCCCTTCTAGTTTTTGGGCATAATGTGGTGTCACTGTGCGCTAATATGGAACTGTAGCAAAGTAAGCGGCTAGTCTGTTGAACGATAGAAGAAAAAATGCAAATTTATCTCAAACAGGAAAAAATGTCAACACTATTTTTTCATTTCATTTTTAGGTGCGTTCGTACAATTATGTAAATACGTAGCACCTACAGTTGTCGTTCAATCCGTCCGTCTGTCCGCATATAACAATGCAAAAACTACCCAGCCGAATTATTTGAAATTTAAAATATATAATTATTACATATTTTTGTTAAGTGATATCAAATTTTATGAAAATCGGATGCATAGATCAATTACGGGGACAATCAGAAGTATTCCATTACATTTCAGTCAATGGGGGGAAAAAGTTTCAAACGCATTTTAATAGTGTTGCACTTTTTCGAACATAATAAAATTAATATGTCGCTATAGAGTACATATTATAATATCGATTTTGCATAATCTGTGGTGCAAAGATTTGTTATTGATTTACGAGGCAACACAAAAGTATTCCATTGCATAATGGTATAGGGAGAAAGAACACTGTTTGCGCATTTTAATTGTAATTAACTATTGTAATTAACTATTTAACTAATTAACCCTTCTCCCTTATCAGATTGATATATGAGAGTGATAGTTTTAAAATTTTGTTATCGCACGAATGCACCCCATTTGCTAAGATTCACGTGCAATTTCCAACTTGTTTACTATTTCAAGATGAGAAGGCTATAATTCCAATCTGCCCCTTCCCATCTTAGAGTATACTGTGATCTGAAGTTGGATTAATATGGGATTAATGAGAATGGCTATTTTGCTGTATGATAGACGAAAAAATTGCAGATTTATCTAAAAAGGCGAGAAAAAACATTTTTTCCATTTAATTTTCAAATATTTCGGGAGAAAAGGGGGGTCTGTAACCCCCAGCAACCCCCTTTCTCTTCTTTGGTGTCAATGTAGACTAATATAGGACTAATTAGAATGACTCGGTCACAGCACAAAAAAAAGAAAAATTTTCCAAAAAAGAAAATTAAGAAAAATTAGCAATTTTTCATATCATTTTCGAAAATTCTGGTGGGGGGACTGTTACTCCATCAGCCCCCCACCCCCTTGGATACGGCCGTTTGTACAAGAGTTACAAGATCTGAGAAAACCTTTTCCCAAAATTTGTCACCCTTCATCCATTGAAATCTCTTTCGATGTGTGATTACTAGGGCCCAAAGACACATTGGAAGTGTCCCAATGTGTCTCTAAGGGCCGATATTTTATAAAACATGTTAGACCTTTTTATTCGTAGGATAAATTAAGGAACAGTAAAAATAGCTTTATTTTACGTCTATTCATATTGTTAAATGTTCTTTATAATAAATTTAATTAATTTTAAAATAATCGCATCATAAATTGACTTTGAAAACGACTTGTGATCATCAAAAATGGAGTTGCTTAACTGGAATGTTGTTAGTTGTTGTCAATAAGACTTGCAAACACATATGGTAATAGGCAATAGTGGTGCCATCTGACAATTCCTCGAAAATTTTTGCCACATGAATTTGTGAAATTAATTATTTGTCCCCACACGCCCCTTCTCCCCTATGTAAGTCTTATTGAGGATTGTGGGTAAAATCTTGAACACTTAGATACTTAAGGGGGCTCAGGGGTTGAAAACTTTTCAAAAAATCGATTTTTTATGATCTAGTTTGATTATTCAATTAATTCTTAACTCAATGCAAAAAGCCGCATAAAAATATTTGCATTTTTAACGGAGTTATAAGCATTTATGTATCAACACTTTCATAGCCGCACCCATATCATTTCAACTTTAAGTCGCGTTTTCTTAAAACTTGATTTTTGACGACTAACACTAAGATTTAAAAAAAAACTATTTGATAAAATGGCTTTTTTTTTTTTTTTTTTTTTTTTTGCATGCGTATAACATTATTATCTATAGAATGAATTAATATCGTTTAGATAATTTAATATTTTGAGTATTTTTAGTGAAAAAAAAAGTTATATTTTTAAGGAGTTTTTCAATTTTCAAATTTGAGAGTTTTTTTAATAATGTTGTGTTTGAGTTATAGTTATATCCTTAATTCATTCTGTAGAGTAAAGTTTCCGGATCATTTCAAAGCAAAAATTAAATTCTTATGTCAATTCAACGTTAAAATATTTTGGTGTTGGCGATATAAAAATTTTTTTTTCGAAAATTGTGTTACATAAATGTTGCTATATTTCTTATTATATTACATTGAAGTACTTCATTTTATAATTTTATAAAACTACAAACATACCTTTAAAATATCATAAAGTTTAAACTAGTTACATTGAATACTTCTGTTTTTATATGGATTTGAAGCGAGAGCTCTGTTTACATGTTTTTCCGTATCGATCAACCCCTGAGCCCCCTTAAGCAGACTGAAAATTTTATTAAATAACTAAAAAAATGATCTTCCATATTCAAAGCTGGAGAAGCACAAATGAGGTTTGGATACACAGAAAACTCTGCCTATGATTTATCCTGTTGAAAAAAACAAGTTGGAAATTGCACGTAAAGCGTTGCAAATGAGGTGCGTTCGTACGATAACGATGTTTTAAAAATATAACTCTCATATATCTATTTCATAAAATTGTAAATAATTAATTACAATTAAAATACACACCAAAAAATTTTCTCCCTATACTCATTATGTAATGGAATACTTTTGTGTGTCCTTGTAAATCAATAACAAATGTTCTTTGCACCACAGATTAAGCAAAATGTATATTATAATATGCACTTTATAGATGTAGTATACCAAATTTATTATGTTCGAATGAGTGTAACACCATTAAAATGCTTTTGAAAGATTTTTCCCCATTGACCGTAATGTAAGGGTATACTTTTGATTGTCCCTATAATTGATCTATACATCCGATTTTCTTAAAATTTGAAATGACTCGACAAAATTACGTAATAATTATGTATTTTAAATTTCAAACGCTTAAAATGCATTTGAAACTTTTTTCCTTATTGACCGTAATGTAACAGAATAATTTTGATTGTCCTTATAATTTATCTATGCATCCGATTCTCATAATTTTTTTTAATTTCGAACGATTCGGTTGGTAGTTTCTGTGTTGTTATATGTGGACGGATGGAAGGACCGAACGACAACTATAGGTGCTACGTATTTGCATAATTACAAACGCATCTAAAAACTAGTCGTTGGGGGCCACCGTAATACTTACCCATCATGAATATGTATATGAAAATAAAACGTGTGAAACTATTTATACAATGCATCGAATTCATAAACAAAATTTAAATATTGTTAATATACATAGTAATGCTATATTAAAGAAATGCTGATGTACCAATTTCGACGAATTATATAAAACGCCAAACTACTCAAGTAGTACCGAACTGCGTAAAAGAAACATCCTTATAACTCCAAAAATAATAATTCTATTAACTAACAATTAACTGCGTCGGATTAAGCGTCTCATTTCCAATTAAAATATACTTCTGAATTGAAATTTGAATGAAATACAGGGTCATGAAAAATCGAAGAATGTGGAAAACAAGATTACAGATATCTCGGCAACTAATAATCCGATCGACTTCGTTCTATATGCAAAATGTGTGTTATTTTATTGCCTTTTACGTCCATTTCTTTGAACAAAAAAATTCGAAAATTTTTATATACCTTTCATCAGAACGAATTTTTCGAGAGTCCGAAAAAAATAGTTCCGGATAATCGAGGTTGCTAATATTAAATAGGGTTCGTCCCATTCTTACATACTAACTACATACAAAATTTGAAGTCTCTATCTCAATTTGTTCGGGAGATAGAGCGTTTACAGACAGACAGACAGACAGATAGACAGACAGACGGACGGCAAAATTTTTTTTCTAAAAATATGTTTTTCGTAATCTCCACTATCTAAAACGTGTAAATCCGTCAAAAAATTTTTTTCGATTTTCAAAACGATTGCAAGACTTACCCTATACTACGTATGATGGGTAAATAATAAAATCTGTTCACTACGAGTTTTTGTTTTATAATTTTTAAGAAAAAGTCTGTCAGATTTTGTCTTCATCTTATTTTATCTGAAAGAGAGAGAGATTGGCTAAGCTGAATGCTAAAAACATCTGATAAACACTAGTAAAAAATGAGAAGATTTAAATAATGAGTTATTTATTGTTTTATTAATTGAAAAATGAAGCAGAAAACTGTCACATATAGATATGAACATGTTCCATGCTTTGAACGTTATCTTGATAACGAATTTTGCATCTTACATTAGATAGATATTAACGAAGAGATTAAAATGTTCAATTTCTACATTAAAAAAAAATAATTTCAAACACATAAAACTCTGTAACGAAGGTAATCACGAAAGGACAGGGGATTTATATGATTATTATCCCTTTTAAGTCTTTTTTTTTTTCAATTTTTAGAAAAAAAAAATTTTAGGTTAATAACATTAGCTGTCCAAATTGATTAATTAGTATTTAACGAATATTTCATTTCCTGAAAGATAACGAATACTGTTGTTTTGCGTACGATTCAATTAATTCTCATGTGACAGTAAGTTAAGGAAGAAATATTGAAGATGTTTAGAAAATATTGTATTACAGTAAGATTTAACTTACATTACAATTTTATAATACTTTTTACACTTTATTACACATGATTTTTTCAGAAAAGTAACTTTTATTTTAAATTTAAAGAGTTAAATATATGTTTAAAATAAAAAAAAACGCAAACGGTGCAAAGAGAACTAAGAAATTAATAATAATTATTAATACTTTTAAAGACTAAACATAAATGAAGTCATGTAGTAAATGCATAGACATATACTATCATTACTACATGTAAATATTAGCAAAAATATTTCTTAAAACAAAATAATACTCCATTAAAAGCCATGTACTATTAATAGTACACCAGACCCGAAAGGGTTA
Source organism: Maratus speculifer (assembly GCA_964019185.1). Classification (NCBI taxonomy): domain Eukaryota; kingdom Metazoa; phylum Arthropoda; class Arachnida; order Araneae; family Salticidae; genus Maratus; species Maratus speculifer. Next base: position 284,883 of record CAXHSM010001376.1, on the reverse strand, counting down.
ATTAATTGAATATTTTTTAATGTGATGTATCACAATGCTATCTAAGAATGTAGAACCAACAGAGTGAAAAATGTCCAAGCGGGGAATCGAACCCGGAGTCTTTGAAATAGCGCTCCAAGTGCTCAACCATTTAAGCTATGAAAGAGGACGATATCCAGCTTTTCATGTTTCATTAGTAGCGTATGCAGGATTTTATTTCGGAGGGCTGGTGTCTGACTTAAATTTCCATATCATTTCTGTACCATATGAAACAAGTTGAATTGTTTCGTAAACATAAATAACTTTAGAAAAAAAGAGGGGAAAGATGCAGGGCTAATTCTGTTGAAAATTTTAAGAAAATTAAAATAAATTGGTCTGCAATCTGATATTTTTGACTTAAAAAATATATCATGATTTTGAGAAAAGGATGTCGGAAAAAAATTTTCGTCAAATGTTCGCAGAAAAAATGTCCGATTTTGTTAAAGGATTGAGGAAAAAACCCTAGTTTTGCCAATACACCGCGAATAGAATGCGAATTTTGAAAAATGATTGCAGAACAATGTCAACTTCCATCAACTAGTCACAGAGAAAATGCAAATTTCTTCAAGCGATCGTGGAGTACAAATTTCGCTTAACAATTGCTGAAAAACGGGTATTTCTACAAAAGATCAGGAAATAAATGCAAATTTCGTCAAACAAACCGATGAAAAAAGCAAATTTCAACAAAAGATCGTGAAAAAAAAATTAGAATTTCGTTAAAGGACCGCACGAAGTAGATAATTTCGTCGACGGGCCACAGAAAGAAAGTGAATTTTGTTAAAGAATCTCAGAAAGAAAGCAAATTTCGTCAAATGATTGCATTCATCAAAAGAAACGCGAATTTTGGAAATTGGCAGCTGAAAAAATGAGAATTTCGTCAAAGGAGCTGTAGAAAAATATGTGAATTATAGACCCCTTGCATTGACGTCACAGCAACGGATGATTCTAAAATCTGGTGCACATCCGAAGCCCAAACAAAACGCCATAACTCCCAGTTTGTCGTTTAAAGCACATGTGGTCTTTCTGTTTAATTTTGATTTTTCTTATTCTTGCATTATTTTTCCAAGTATTTAAAAAATGAGCGCAAATCACTATGTTTACGAATGTGAAAACACCACATTTGCCTTATGTTCGGGCGCCAGATGAAGCATGTGATGTCACATGCTAGGGGTCTATAACAAAAGGTCTCGAAAAAATGCGAAATTCGACAAATGTTAGCGAAAAATACATATACCGTCAAAAGAAAACTCAGAAAAATGCAAATTTCGTTGAAGGATCGCAAAAATGCGAATTTCTTGAAAAGTTCGCAGATAAAAGCCAAATTCGTAAATAGACAGCGGAAAAAACGTGAGTTTTCACAGAATATTGCAAAAAATGGGAATTTCGTCAAAAACGATGAAAAAATTGCATTATGACGGAAACGGTTTATGAAGAAAAAAGCATATTTCATCAAAGAATCGTAGAAGAAATAAAAATTTCGTCAAAAAGCAGCTGAATAATTGTAAATTTTGACAAAATACTCGAATTTCAAGAAAAATCCGCAAAGAAATATTGCCAGTTTTTCATTTTCGATTGCTGCTCCCTCTTCAACAACTTAATAACTGTTTCAATCTAATTTCCATTAAAATACAATGATCCACTCATCGAATTGTCGATGAGTGGCCATGACACCTACCCCAATGATCTTCTCGTACCTCAAACTGGTAGGAAGTAAAATTAAACCAGACATTATCAGAGACGTTTTTCAAATAAAATTTGCAAACGCACAAAATTTGGCCATATTATGATACATGACTATGACTATCCTCCCTTGGCAACCAGTTTAGTCTTCTTTAAATGCATGCCAAGCACTACATGGTGCTACTTTTATTCCTAAAATAATTTACATTTTACTTGCTCAGTCCTTTACCAAAACAGAAGATTCTGACGGAGAAATCTAGAATTCGGTATTTGATACTGCTTGAATACTCGATGGACCAAAAAATTATCGCCAAACTATAAGATTAAATGTTAGTAATGGCCGATCGTAAATGTCACATTCACGTCATGTTTGTTGCATATCAAGTGATTTTTAAGTCATTATTTTATTTGTATTTTTATTAATATTTAGTTAATATATTTTTCTTTAATTTCTTACAAGAAAAAAAGAAAGAAAATAAATAATACTGTAAACCATGATACTTAATTTTACATCAAAACATTATTTTAATTTACCATGAGGAAAATAAACAAGTAAGAAAAATCATGCTTAAAGCATAGATTATGTAACACTTTCTGAAATATTTAACAAAACTTCGTTATCCAAGAAAATAAGGTGTTACTGTCCACAACAAAATATATAGTCTAATACTTTTGAACAGCCCTGTATTTGATTTGTCATTCAATATAGATACGATATAATGGAAAAATTTAGTTAAGCAAGAAAACGCCTCGCTGGTTGAAATTTTTCTTTTAGCAATTAATACTAATAGATAGTAACATACTTCAATACTTTTGTTCAGCCCTGTAGTTTACCTAGTACCTTTATTACACGAAAGTATTTTGCTAAAATTTAATTAAAAAATTTATTTAAACAACTTCAATCATATTTCCAGAAATTATCATCCATAAGCGAACCTGTATGCAGTTCATTGTGTGACCCTGTATATCATTTTATCAACATTCTACAAACAGTTAAAAGTAAACTCTTTCAACTTTGTTGGAAAGTGTTAAAAATATCAACTGGTAAGTCAAAAAAATGCCATTAGCAACAATTATGCTTGCCTAACATAAACGTACCAAGAATTCTTCATGATGATAAGAACTTTTATATAGTTTTATTTAAAAAAATTTTGATTTTTTGCTTTTTGAAGCTTTACATATGAAAATCGAAGATGTGTAAGATAGTCATGTGATTTTGACTATTATAATATAAATAAAATGATAGCGATGGAAGAGTATTTGGCGATTTATACCCTGTGCTGGGTAATTAATCAAAAATATCCAACTGACATAGAAAAGAACAGAGAGCTCTACCCAGAACTATTAATGACTATCACATGATTATTCTATCATTATAGAGATGATAGGAGATTACGAGCCATAGTTGATGTGCCATAACGTTTTTCGTATTTGATGATGTAGAAGACAAACAAGAAGTAATAGAAACAATACCTTAGAAAAAAGTGCATAGCTGATTAGCTTATAAAATTGTTATTTATGAAATGAGTAAAGATGATGAATAAATACTCAATTAATTATTTATATACTTCTAGAAAAAAACTAAGCTCATGCTGTGTTCAAAGAATGCATGATAATATGACATGCTTCATCTGAATCCTTTGAAAGTTTTTTAAGAAAAAAATTTAACAAATAAGTTTTTTTTTCACAAAAAATATTTTAGCATACTTATTTTCTATTTTTAAAAGTGTTATTTCAATTAATCCCTTGCTTTCGTGAGACATATTGAGGTACAATTTATCCTTTTCAGGTAAGATTAAGTTTTAATTTTAGAATAAAGTTACTTTACAGTAAAATAACAAAAATAAAACTATCAAATTTTTTACTGGAAATTAAAGAACAGGTCTGGAGTTATTTCTTTTTTTATCAAAATGACAACTGTGACAATTATGGAAAAATTTTACATTTTCTTTTATTTTATTAGTGAATGCTAAAACAGAAGAGATGTGATAACAGTAAATGGAATGACAAATACGAATTAAAAATATAATTGTGCATACTCAATTTTAACAAAACAACAAAAAAATGCAAGAGATTTTTTAGAGGTATCTATTTAATATGAGATAAATGTTTTTTTTAGTAATGGTTATCAAATAATCCTTTGAAAAACATATTGCACAAACAAAACATTTTTTCCTGTATCAATCATGAGATGTCTTTCTAGTTGACAATGTCAAGAAAATCCTCTCAGAACCAGAAACACAAGGATTTTACTTTTTATGAGTCAAGAGATGCCTTCTTAGATCACCATTTTGAGAAAATCCTTTGGAACATATTTCACAAACAAAAGGTTTTTCACCTGTATGAGTCAAGCGGTGCCTTCTTAGACTACTATTGTCAGAAAATCCCTTGGAACACAGTTCACAAGCAAAAGGTTTTTCTCCTGTATGAGTCAAGAGATGGGTTCTTAGATTACTATTCGTAGAAAAACCTTTGGAACAAGTTTCACAAATGAAAGGTTTTTTACCTGTATGAGTCAAGAAATGCCTTCTTAGACTACTATTATCAGAAAATTCTTTAAAACATACTTCACAAACAAAGAGTTTTTCACCTGTATGAGTCAAGAGATGCCTTCTAAGATGACTATTCCGAGAAAATCCTTTGGAGCATGTTTCACAAATGAAAGGTGTTTCACCTGTATGAGTCAAGAGATGCCTTCTTAGACTGCTACTCTGAGAAAATTCTTTAGAACATACTTCACAAATGAGAGGTATTTTTCCTATATCAACTGAAAAATGTTTTTCTTTATCCCCATTTTTAGGAACAAAATGTTGTTGATTGGAGGAAGAATTTTCTTCTGTAATCGATGACATTTTCCTAAGATAAAATGTTTGGTATCGGATGATAATAGAAACTTCTTCAAAGTTTCACTATGAAGAAATAGTTACCATTTTCAATCAAGGAAAGGACTGACTGAACTACAGCAAAAACAGTTTTAGCTACCATTGAATCTGAAAAACAGGAAGAAAAATAATAAATAAGACTTTTTTAAGAAACTGCATTAAATTTTACTGCCAATTAAGAAGCCAGTTTGTCAATTTTCATTTCATTGGGGACTGGTCACTCAGCTTCGGAATTCTCCTTCTTAATGTTAAAGCTAATTAAATCTAATGTTAAATTAAATCTCTTAATGTTAAAGCAGACAAAAGTAAAACTTTAACATTTCCTATAAAATTAAGCATATGCTTCAGAAACAGTGTTTGACAAGTAAGAAAAACAGAGGCATCTTTTTAAAAGTATATACAAAAAAAAAAAAAAAAAGAAGTTAAGAAAATTAATTTTCTGAAGAGATATTTTAAACATACAAATGTATCAAATGACTTTATAATACTGAGGGGAATTCGGAAGCTGAGTGAACAGCCGCCTTAGCTCGGATACAGATACATATGTGTACATTATATAAGTAGATATATTAATCCTCTTCCATCTACATCTTTTCAGAGTTTATGTGATAGGGGGCTGTACCATGCACAATGTTATCATCTTTCGGGGGGGGAGGAAGGTGTCTGGCACTTGATACAGTACTGATATTCATCCCTTCCACTACGGCAAGCATAGAAGTCAAAAATAAGGAAAAAAGTAGAAATTTTTTTCCAACATACACAATAGATAAATTTTTCAAATTAATTTATTTTCAAATATTACATTGTATTAAGTGTAAAATTATTTTAAAGAAATACTGGAAATATTGTAAATTTAAAGTTTTTTTGAAATACTGATCTAAACTTCTGTAATAGAAAATAAAATAGTATCGTTTACTTATTCTTTTGTTTTCTTAAAGAAATCTATAAAGATATATAGAAAACTTTTTAAAATGGATGGATTTGTTTTGAAAGAATCCTAGTACAGTAGACTTTCTAAAATCCGCAACTCTCTAAAAAACCGCACATAATTTACATATGTAAAAAATGAAACATTCAGTTCAAATGTTGCGAGAAAATTTGACTTTTTTATTACCAATTCCATATATATATTTTAATTTGTAATTTTCATTAATATAACCAAATTCATGACTTTCCATGAAGGAAGAATAAATTTATTTTGGAAAAAATACAAGATATAGCTGATATCATACGTAATCAAAATCTTTTTGCGAAATATATTTACGTATCAATTAAACTTTTTTGGCTAAATCTGGCCAAACCTGAAATAAAATTTTCGTATTTTTATGATTTTGATGTGAGTCAATAATGTATTTTTATGAGCCAAGATTCTTAGGAAAAATACATCTCATCTTTATAATAAATATTTAATTATGCATTATTGATTATTTACTTGATCTTTACTTTTAATGTTTTAATCATTTTAAAAATTATCTAAATTTTTATTATTTTAGTTTGTTACTTACTTTAATATTTTATTATATCGTAAGCATTTATTATAGTTTCGATTTCATTATTAATTACATTCAAATTAATGTCTTAAGAATGTAAACAAAGCAATGACCAGAAATCCGCACAACCTCTAGTCGCAAGCTGCGTGGATTTCAAAGAGTCTACGGTAATGTCAAAGTCATTAAATGAAATAATTTTTTTAAGAAAGGTTCTTGATATTTCAGTGGAAGGTTTACTATATTTTAAATCATTGTTTGTTCCAGGGTCATAGCTAAGGAGGCGCTACGGGCGGCTCAGAACCCCCCTCCCCCCCCCCCGGAAAAGATTCCAAAATCACTCAATGAATTTGTTTCAAAAATTCAAATGAAATTCTGTTTAAAAATCTATTTTAGCTTTGAAATTCTTTTTATAGTTTTACAGAATTACTAAATTGTATCTAAAATAAGTATTTCAACACTCTCACATCTTATTTATACATATGAAGCTAACATGATGTTTAATTTTGTACCAATTATACACTCAAAATTTTTATCATCATTTACTTTTCCTAGTATAAAATGAAGTTATTGCAATAATTTAATAAGAAACATAGTACCTACAATGTGAATATGCAGTAATTTATCTTTCTGCATGACAGAGGGAAAGGAAAAAAATTATGAGACCCCCCTATTGTTCACTTCTAGCTATAGTCCCGGTTTGTTCTCTCAAATTTTCATAGACGTAATGCTTTGGCCATCCCAATATATGAAGAATCGTTACCATCAGTAAATTGAAAAGGTATTGCTCTATAGATAAATTTGGGTACAGCAGGATTCTATTTTTTACTCCTAAGATTAAACAGAATACTTGCAGATATGCATTATATTTCCAGTTATTTCGTTTTAATTTGTTTTTCGATAAAAAATGGCCCCACAGAGGTTATTCTAAATGTTTTTACGAAATTTTTGTTATTTCTTGGACAGTTTGAATATGTCTTTGATTAAGTAACATATAAATAATATTTGGTACTACATGATTACCCTGTCAACTAATTCTGCAAAACTACACAAACAACCAATCTGTTGGCCAACTTATACAAATTGTCTTTTTTTTAAAATAATGAAAGAACAAATAATTTAGTAGAGCATCAATAAAAACACAAATTAAAAATCACTTAATGACGTAATAAACACGTGTATCATGTTTAATGTCAAGTGAATGCGACATTTGTGAACAACGATTGGCATTTAATCTTAGAATTTGTCAACAGTAATTTGGTCGTTCTGAATAACAAAGTAGTACCTAATATTTTTCCAATGTAAATGTTAGAAAATTAACTCCTGAGGATATTTTTTAAAAAATAAACAAAAATATCAACTATAATTTGTATTTTTGTGATTCTAAATTTTACATCAAAGAATATGCTTTCAATGAAATGCATGTTGGAAGCAACTTATTGTTTTGGTTTTTACCTTATATAATTTTCAATATAAAAAAAAAACGTTTATCGTCCATAGAAGGAAGTATTGTAATCGAAATTGTTTAGCCGGATTTACACGTTTAAGGGGTCATAAATTCCAGAAAACATGTTTTTACAAAATATCTGTATTTCCATGTGCGTGTCTGTATATCACCATTCTACCAAAAAAGTGTATGAAGATATGCATAGAATTGAACCAAAATTTTCCTGAATGTTTCTGGCTGTGACAAGCAGGTTCTCCTTTATTTTTGAAATATTCCACCAGAAGGGGGCGCTGCAATAGCGATTTTTGTGTCATTTTCATTGTTGTACCGACTAAAAGTGTATGAAGTTATGCATCGAATTTGATCAAATTTTTTGTGTAAGTGTATGACTATTAGCTAGTTGGTCCTCCTTGAATTTGAAAAATATCCACTGGAAGGGGGCACTGTAATAGCGATTTCTGTGCCATTTTCAATACTGTACCATCTAACAGTTAAAAGTGTCTGAAGTTATGGATAGAATTGAACCAAATTTTTGTCTAAGTGTATGGCTATGACTATTTGGTCCACCCTGAATTTGAAAAATATCGGCAGGAAGTGGGCGCTGTAATAGCAATTTTTGTGCCATTTTCAATACTGTACCACCTAAAAGTGTATGAAGTTATGCATAGAATGCTTCTCGCTCTTGATGCCAGCATACAAGTTTAATTCTTCTGTTATAATGTTATCTTGATTTATACTCACAGTACTTAACTTTTGCCCTGTCCCCAGAAGCAAATGGAAGATCTTAAGATATAGTAAAGGCAGAGGATAGCAAAAGAGAAAAAATCAGCTCTTTTTTTTTTCCTGATTTCACTCTAATATTGATTAGAGAGTAAGAAAAAAATTAGCTCTTTTTTCTTCCTGATTTCACTCTAATATTAATTAGAGAGTAAGAAATTATATTCTATGGATATAATGAGAGCTGATATATTGATATTTAACAAAGATTAAAATAGATTTAGACAATCTATTATAAAAATCGATATTTGATATTTCATCTAGCCCTAAACATGAATAAAAGCATTATAAATTGCCATTATTGATATCTAAATAACAATAATTTAGACATTTCTTTATTCAGAATATACTGTGTCACTCAGTTACTACCAATAATATCAATATTTTTCATGTTCTAGCAAAACCAGTAGACGATGCAAATTTTGCCAAAATATTTTATTATTGTTAAGATCGCAGACAATAATCCAGTTTCATATTGTAGTGATACACCATGTATTTCTGATGGAATAAGTTTATTCAGATGTTTCTTGTTAAAAAGATGTTTTTGTGGACCACATTATCAATTTCTTCCAAAATTTTAGGACCAACTTGAATGTTTTTAACCATAGAAAATGATTCTAGACACTATTTTATCATGCATTTAAAAACTTCTTAGCTAAATAAAAAAGGAACAGGAACCTTTTAAATTCTTTCTGTGATGATACCATTTAAAAAGATTGTATTATTATACTTTTTACTCTAGACCCAGTCAATAAAATAAGTAGTACATAATGCTATCAAATTTTTCTTTCATTTTTTTCAAAACTTTTTTGATTTAAAAATATTTTTTTAATGTATAGTAAAAATTCATTTGTTTTAATCTATAAAAGAAACCACAAAGTTTAAAATTTGACAAAGTAAACAAAAAAAAGTTTTTAATCCACTTGTTTCTTAAAATAACTCAAAGCAAAGAATTTTTTAATATAAAGTTTATTTGTGGAAATTTCTTATTTATCAAAAGAAGCAGGCACATTATTTGGTGCTCACAAATTATCCAGTTCAAGATATACATTGCCAAAAACGGTTATCGATCTTGTTTATTGTTGCCAATCACATTCAAAACAGTAATTTGATATAATTTAATATACATAAAATTGTTAAAAGATGAAGAGTAAATTAATAAATAAAATATAATAAAATGAACATAATAAATAAACAGCAAAAAAAATATAAATGAATTATTACCTCCCTCTCTTAAACTAAAATACATAAACTATATTATCTATTATTATCATTACATTCTAGTTGTTATTAGCTGTGCTATGATATAGGGGAGAGACTGGGGCACAATGGACCACTTTTACAATTTACATTTTTTTTATCTGTTTAATGTAAAGTACAATCTGCCTGAAAAAAATCTTGAACTTTCCTACATTTTTACGTGCTTTAGAATTTTTTCTGAATATCATTTCAAATACATTTTATTGAATAAATTATTTATGTACATTCATAAAATGAACCAGTGTATCCCAGAAGTGGGGACGCTGAAGCATAGTTGTCTACTATTAAGTATTATTTTAAATACAATATAACTTTGTTTTATGTTAATTTGAGTTTTTGCTTTATTTCCCTTTCACCTCCAAAATAACATAATATATATATATATGTTTTCTAAATAATAACAGATTAAAATGCAAATAAGGTGAAGTAAGTAAAATAAAGTCAGCATCATACAAATTTGAAAATAAAACTCCCAAAATTCTTGTGAGTTTGAAATTTTTCTGAAACTCTTTTGGAGTCAAGATCAATTTTACGACAACATTGATATAATCAACTGATTAATAACCATAAAGTTTTGAATCCTAATTTATTTTATATTACATCTAAAATGAGTTAATAAAATTTCAGTTACCTGCCAGAAATTGTTTTAGTAATAACAGGCTACACTCAGTAGGTAGGATACTTGTGTTTTTTTAAAAGAAGTAAATACAAACTAAAATATTTTTTACTATGTTAAAAAAATTGGAATTTTTCTTTGTTTACTTTATTTTATAGTCAAATAACTACTTTAAAACAGCATTTCTATGTGGAGAATAAACAGTTGTTAAGTAATTTGAAATTTCTGCATTACCGTAACAGGGTGGATTGTGGACCATTGTACCCCAGCAGCGGGTGGTCCACTGTGTACTATTTTGAAGTTCTATACATTCTCATAAAATTAATATTTAAAGTTTTCTTTTTAGCATATTAATCTGAATATTAAATAAAAACAAATATTTTATCTTTACAAAAAAAACTTTTTATTTATTTTTTTTAATTTATCTATAACCTACATTCTCGCTGCGACAAACCATTGGTCGAATTGATAAAAAAAGTTAATGACCCCAAAGACCAGTAAGCATGAGAGTTTACTGGTCCACAGTCATCATCAATGGCCTGATACATAAAATTCTGTTAAGCATCATTGAGTGACCCTCCCCACCTCCTACTAGAATATAAACTAAACTTCCTTTGCAGTTACCCAAAATTTTGGACATAATAAAATATTAAATAATAATTTGCTTGAAAAAACATACTACTTGTTTGTCTCATTCACTGAAAAACTATCGTCAAACTATAGGATCAAATGCAAATAATGGATGATTGTGAATGCCGCATTCAGTGACATTAAACACGATACATATGTTTAAAATATCATCAGGTGATTTTTAATTCCATTTTTCAATTATATTTTTATTAATGTGTTACAAATTTGTTTGTATTTTTGTTGTTTAAACTAAGAATTATGTCAACATGTAAAATTGAGTTATTAGTTTGACGATTTTTATAAGATAGAAAAATGGGTTGATGGAATAACATACTACCAAAAAAAGTATACAGTAGATAAACAAAAACTATAAAATTATTTATTTTATTTCCGATCATTTATAAATGACTGTAAGGATTAAAACAAATTGTTTTACATTTATTTTTTCAAATAAAATAAAATTTTGTGGCTTGTGTTTGGTTTGATTTTTACAGGGAGAGAAAAATTATGTTTACTTGTCAGAAAAAAGCAACTGGTTCTGTGTACCACTAAGGATTTAAAATTAGTGGTCCCATTTAATTTTTGATGGTCTTGGATCAGCAAACCAAGAAGGGTTTTTAATGCCGCACAAACTGATATACCCATTCACTAAGCTGCAGGTTTCATAACAATACAAAGATTTTTAAAAATTAATATGATTATATTAATATAATGCATTTTTAAAAACATTTTGTTATGTTTGATGTTCTTAAGACTTATATTTCATTACATAATTAATTATTTTATGACATGTTGGAAAAACAATATTTTTTTAGCATTTTTTATAAATTACAGAGGAAACAACATTTTATTTTTGCCCGGTCAGGGGTTGAAAAGTATGATTATGAAAAAATTTACATTTAGAAGCTCAAAACAACCAATCAGGTTAAAATGGTTAATTCTGAACTAATGATTGTTTTGAAGGCTATAAGTAATCAGTCTGTCTTAAAGGTTTTTAAAATGCAAAAATTAATAAAATATAACGGGTGGTCCACTGCACCCCTTCCTCTCCTGTAGTTGCTATAAATTTAGGTTAGTATAATTGGGAGTCACGCTTAGCACAATTCTACTTAATATTGAAAGGATAATAAGTAAGGACTCTGTTATACTTGAACAGTTACCATCATTTGAATTAATTATTTTATTTATTACTACAGTGTTTCTCTGACTGCAATTCTGTTGACAGTAAAATTTTTCTTCCAAATTTCTCTTTGATTTTAAATATTTATTTTAGAATATAAAAAATATGTTCACAAGCATCAAATTAGAAAAAATAATAATTAGACAAGTTTTCTCAAGTAATAACTCAAAAAATATTTTTTTATAGTTTACTTTACTTACAGTGTATGTTAGTAGTAATAATAAGTCATAACTGCTACTTCAACTTCTACTGTAATTATTCTAAAGTTTAGTTCAAAAAGTTTTTATAGCGTAATATGTAGGGCCATATCCTGGGCCTGTGTGCCATATCTTTTATGAGCATAAATTGATCTTATTAAGGGCAGTTAGCATACTATTATGTTTATTTAATTTTTAATATAAAGATTACCACACATTGTGACATTAGTTACTTACCTGATAGTTGCTATTCAATGAGCCAAACATTCAGTTTACCTGCTTACCAAATATTTTAGACTACAAATGTCAGCAAAATTGAATGTTGCGATACATAAAATATTGTATCATCATATGATCAAATCAAAACTTGCAAAATTTTCAGTAGAACAAAAACTGAATAAACATCTCTCACCAATTATTTATTTAAGTAAAGGAGATTGATCAGTAAAATGATTAAAAAAATTAGAAATTTTTAGAGTACGATCATTAAATCAGTACAGACGCCAACACAAAGAATGAATCACAATCGAAAATTCATTCATGAATAAAGAATTAATCCATAAATAATTTCAATTAAGAAAATAAAACATTTATTTATAGAAAAGGTGCGGAAAGCATAGGTCAAACGCGAAGCTAACCTTTTAATATTTTCTCCGATATAAAATTTGACACAATTTGATTTTGAATAAATCATGAAAATTAAGGTTAGATTTTTTAGGGAAAATCTAACCTTATAGACGAATAGAACCTTATAGATGACCGAAATAGCTTATTTCGGTTAACGGTTGTCTGATAGCCAATATTATAAACAGATATTTTAAAAAAGCACTAGTCATATTGCCTTTACAGCAGTTTTATTAATAAATAATATAAGTAATTAGTCAACTACACTGGAACTGACCATTCTCGATATCATTCGATTGAATGAATTCTTTTCAATGAGTCATGATGAAAATATCAAAGATTCATTCTTGCATTGGCGTCGTGCGTTTTACAATAGATTTATTTTATTGATTCATTCTTCATTCAAAACCAGTCAGAATGGTTCATTCAGGGCGTTGGCTTCTCCTTGCTTATACATGAACTTAGAGGTCATGAAAGTTTTCTGTTAATATATGCCTAATTTTTGAATGTAATGATTTACAGCGATATACTAACGGGCTTTTTTAAAATTTAGTAACCTATCTTTTGTACTAAAAATACGTTGTGGTAAGATATGTTTTTTTTTTGCTTACATTTCTTCTAAAGATACAGTATTTTGCAATAAAAATAGTCCTAGTTGTTTGTGATTATTAACTGATGAAAACTATTAATTTTAGTTCAGACTTAACCATGAACATCTAAAGAACTAATCTACATAAAAATGAAATAATAAATTTTAGAATTCTATTCATTATGATTTGTTTTCTGAGGAGGAACAATTATGAGTATGGTTAGTCTTTGTCTAATCTAAGTCTATTGCATGATACACACATTTTCTATTTCTGTATTAATTGTAAATGTCTAATGCTTTACATTTCATTATAAAATGATAAAAAAAATATTTATAACACTAGGAAGTGTAATTTAGTGTAATTTTAACATTGTAAAACAATTTATTTTCTAAATGTAGTTTAGAAAGTGAATAATGAAATAAAATGTGTTATTAGTGATAATAATAAGTATAAAAAAAGCAAAGGAAACTGGACAAGAAAAAGAAAGAACATGTAAAATGCATTGTAATTTTTAAAACATTTAACTTAAAATATTATTAAAAAAATAAAGTAAGTTTCATGAATGGATGTATAAAGTACAGTTTAAAATGCTGGACATTAGTTCTTTAGTTTAAATAATATATAAAAAAGATTTTTATGAATTTGTACAGTCATGGAAAACTAAGTAAACACTCCTTACTAACTTCCCTACAAATTATCATTTATGAAAGTTACTGATACTAAATGGTTGAAAATAAAGTCTACTTTTAAATGATGTATGTAAAATTTCCTTTAGGGGCCATCTACATATGAAAATGAGCTCTAACTTTGTTCTTTTACTATAGCAGTAACCAATTCTGACAGCATAAATTAACTGTATACCTTTCTATTAACCTAAAAGCAAATTTTTTAGAAATTTGTATAACTTTCCAAGAAATTAATTATTTTATAATATAACAAGGATATTTTAGGAATTGTATCGAAATATTGTAATTCAGTTCTTGATTGTTGACCAAGGAAGCCCTCTTTTTGATCAAGGCACATTAGGCACCGCTGTAGCTGTCATTGAATACTCCTTGGTTACTGAATAGCATAAGAAATTTCGACATATTTAGTCACTTCTGTCATATACGACCGCTAAAACCATCATTTTGCCCATTTTTAAGCATATTTAAAAACTACTTGGATGAAAATTTTAAATTTTGGATATAAAAATAACAGGTCTTAATCCATCAAAAAAATTGTAGGTTGAAATTTATAATTTTTTCGAATATTAATTTCATAATTCATATCATAAAATTACAAAAAATGCAAATTTAATATATTAATGTTTTGGTATTTAAGTTTTAGTACTATATAAAAAATTACCGCATTACAAGCATAATTTCAGGGGATGTTAATAAAAATATGATATAGTAATTTAACATTAGAAACACTGAATTTTGAATATTTATCATTTAAATGACTTGACATTAGGGGTCTAATCCTAGTTTGAATCAAATATTTGAAATATCTTTATAAAGTTGGGTAGTGCCATTGGAAAAAATGAAGCTTGGGTAGTTTCAACATTTAGATCCCACCCCTTAAAAAATTTTATGTGCATTTTTTTAGGAGTTAGTACAGGATGTTTACTTTCACGACTGCATTTTTAAATATAATTAAAATACATTTATTTCATATATACTACTTATTTCTTTAACAGCACTTAAATATACACTAATTTTAGAACTATCCCCATTTTAACCATCATGGTGTAAAGTGGGTATAACAAAATATCTACTTTTAAATGTATCACTGTGATAAAACAATCTAACGAAACTGAATGGTTATGCTTCATGCTTGATTTATAGGAATTCAGTTTTATATAAAATGCATCAAAAGTTTCATTAAATTTAATATATTAGTCTGTTTTTTAGGGCTTCTCTAAAACAAACTTGATTTTATGACCCAACTGATTCTGTTGTCTAAGTACGGTCAAGGATTAATAATCCGTGCACCCATAATCCACAATTTTCGCTAATTTTGTGTTAGTTTATGAATGTAAACAGAGAAATAAACAATTAAGAAAATTTACAAGTTCATGATCCAGAAATGATTTTTTAAAACAAATAATAAAAAAATTGAAAAGAAAACATCTATTTCTTTAAAAAAATACATCTCTTAATTTATCAACAGTAAAAAGCAAACTGTATTATTGAATGTATGTAATTATCCTTACATCTATATGTATCAATTTTTTTTATAAAATAATTTTAAAAAGGCATTTTTTGATATAACCTATTAAATTAATTATTAGATTTCATATTTATCTTTACATATTATACTGATTATAGAATTAAAATGCTGTTTAGGAATAATAAAATTATATATAATCCATTATCCACATAACTTTTGGCCCCAACTTGTGCGGATTATAGAACTTTCACTGTAGTACCTTTTATTACTTCAGTCTTGTTTGAACTTCCGTCAATCATTTGTTAATGAGTAAAATGTCTATGACACAAAAAAGAATGATCTTTTAATGGTTCTGTTTTTGTTTTTTAAGTACAGATACTATACACAGGTCTTCATTTGACTGGTTTGCTATTTATAACTCTCATTCCCCATTTGTTACTATAACTTAGTATATAACTGCATATTATACATCAGGGTTGGCAAGTTTTTGCCGAAGGTGGAAAAAACCGCGGAAAAAAACTGGTAAAAACCGTCCCGGCAAAAATAGGTTTTTGCGAAACAGGTGGCAAAAATAGGCTGTCCATTTAATTTTTTTTCCCCAGAAAGAGAAAAAATATTTCACGAAAGAAAAAGTAAACTGCATACTTAATTAAAGAATCAATATTATTATAAATTTATTTTAACTTTTAAGTTAAATAAGTATAATTATGCACTTTATGAAAGAATACTAATTTTATAACAAGATTATAAATGAAAAAAATTCCAATTTTATATAAATAAGAAATTTATTTATTCGTGTTTATACAATTATTTATAATTCACATAATAGAACTGTTGAGACTGAGTAAAGCATTTATGTTTATAGCTTATACAGGGTGATTCAGCTCGTCGGTGACAAACTTTAAGGATCGATAGAGCACACCTAGACGAACATTTTTGAATAGGGAATGTAGGGTCCCTGACGCGATGGTAAGGCGCTAGGCGCTTTCGAAAATTTGGGTGCCGAAATTCGAAACGTCATAAAAACTAGGGAAATGGTTAGATTTTCTTGCTTGTTGCGTCGAAATGATTCTGTTTGTTTAGACTTTCTTCAGTACCAATTTGATAAGCGTATCTCTTAAAACATGGATAGGGGGCGCTGCAGACTTTGGAGAGCTAGACAACAACTTTAAGCCCGTTATTTTGATAATTTAACACATGCTCGCCAAAGTTTATACTCTAACTTAAAGTTTGAACCCAAAAGTAGAGCCCTGCAAAAAGCGTAAGAGCCGGAATAAAATGTCAAAGTACAGGGTGGTCGAAACTCGAAGGCTCCTAAGAGATAAACAAACAGATTTCTTGACTTATGGCATGCATTTTCATGATTCTGTTTGCTGGGGCTCTCTGAAACTCAGTTGAACGGTACAAAAAGAAACATCGATAGGGGGCGCTTTGGGCAAAAAACATAATTCGTTGACATTTCGGACGCTAACTGAAAACGGGGCGCTACGATCAGTTAGAAACAAAACAAGAGAGTAATTTACTTATCATAAGAAGCTATTAAAACTGCAGTTTGTTCGTTTTTTTTAACAAACATAGCTGGTTTCAATCATGCACAATGCGCGCAATAAAATTTACATAAGGTGCTTTTTGCTGATTTATGCAAAAGATATCGTACCATATCGATATGCAAAAGATACGTAATGCGTAGACGACAACGCGAGATGACGTAGTTGTATGCGCAGACACGTCTTTTGAACGTGCGGTACCTACTTAAGCTTCGGGTTACTTGTCTGCTGATCGGTAGTAGGATGGAACGGTACACAAACTCTGAATTGGCTGACATGCATTTGGCGTATGGCGCTGCTGGTTGTAATGGACGAGCCGCTCAGCGGTTGTACGCCGAGCGTTACCCCAACAGGCAAATCCCCTGCCATGCCTTCTTCGCTCGAGTACACCAGAGGTTGTCCACAACGGGATCTTTCGACGGAGGCAGGCCTGAACGGGAGCGATCAGTGAGCACCCCCTACAACGAAGAGGCTGTGCTTAACCCAGGTCTTAGCACGAGAGATATCGCCAGACATGTTGGCATTTCGCAAGCAACTGCGTGGCGCATCTTACGTTCCCGGAATCTGCACCCCTACCACATCCAGCGGGTGCAGTTGCTCAGAGAGCAGGATTTTGGCCCTCGAGTGGAATTCTCAAGATGGTACTTGGCGATGAGATCCAGGGATCCCCGTTTTGTAAACAGCATTTTGTTTACGAACGAGTCCACCTTCAGCCGGGAGGGAATGTGGAACGCCCACAACAGTCATGTGTGGTGTAATGAAAATCCACATGAAACCAGAAGCCGAGCAGCCCAGGAGCGTTTCTCAGTAAATGTGTGGGCCGGCATTCTGGGGGATTGCCTCATTGGCCCTTATTTGTTACCTGAACGGCTGACAGGTGGAAATTACCTGATTTTCCTGGATCAAGTGCTGCCGCAGCTTCTGGAGGAGGCGCACGTACCCGAAGGTTCGCGTCGCCAGATGTGGTTCCAGCACGATGGAGCTCCGGCCCATTACACGAACGACGTGCGTCTCCATCTAAACGCAAGGTATGGCCAGCGGTGGATCGGGCGTGGGGGTCCAGTTCACTGACCTGCCCGATCACCAGACCTCACCTGCTTGGATTTCTTCCTTTGGGGTTACCTGAAGGCCGAGGTATACCATACACCTGTCAGCAGTGCTGAAGAACTTGTGGCGCGCATTGTGGCAGCTGCAGGGCAGATCAGAGATACTCCTGGCATTGTTGGAAACACACACTCCTCAATGCGACGGAGGTGCGAAGCCTGCATCATGGCCCAAGGTCGAAATTTCGAGCATCTTCTGTAGTGTTATTTTTTGTAAATAAATTTCCAGTATCATTGATGTTTTTGGTCTAAATTTATTCAGAAGTGTTGAGCAGAGGTAGAAAATGTGTTTTCATTATTACTAACTGATCGTAGCGCCCCGTTTCCAGTTAGCGTCCGAAATGTCAACGAATTATGTTTTTTGCCCAAAGCGCCCCCTATCGATGTTTCTTTTTGTACCGTTCAACTGAGTTTCAGAGAGCCCCAGCAAACAGAATCATGAAAATGCATGCCATAAGTCAAGAAATCTGTTTGTTTATCTCTTAGGAGCCTTCGAGTTTCGACCACCCTGTACTTTGACATTTTATTCCGGCTCTTACGCTTTTTGCAGGGCTCTACTTTTGGGTTCAAACTTTAAGTTAGAGTATAAACTTTGGCGAGCATGTGTTAAATTATCAAAATAACGGGCTTAAAGTTGTTGTCTAGCTCTCCAAAGTCTGCAGCGCCCCCTATCCATGTTTTAAGAGATACGCTTATCAAATTGGTACTGAAGAAAGTCTAAACAAACAGAATCATTTCGACGCAACAAGCAAGAAAATCTAACCATTTCCCTAGTTTTTATGACGTTTCGAATTTCGGCACCCAAATTTTCGAAAGCGCCTAGCGCCTTACCATCGCGTCAGGGACCCTACATTCCCTATTCAAAAATGTTCGTCTAGGTGTGCTCTATCGATCCTTAAAGTTTGTCACCGACGAGCTGAATCACCCTGTATATGTTAGAAATTCGAAGAAACAGTTATAGTAACCTAAATTTAATTTAATATAAAATTATATTTAAAGCAGAAAACTATTAAATTTCAAATTTTTCGTCAATATCTTCCTCACAACCTAAATTTTGCTGTTTTAGCATGGCTTAGCAGTAAACAAGTTTTGAAAGAGCATCTGTTGATATCTTATTTCAAATCTTAGTTTGCACAAATGAAAAATTTGAAAACAATCTTTCAATAGCAGCACTACTTGCAGGCATATTTGAAGGTGTGCTACTAATGAATAGAAGTTTTTTGAAATTGCACAAGCTTATTCAATACTTCTCCACCAATTACATGCACTGACACTATTAATCACTTCTGCAAAATATGAGCTAGGAAAGGATTCTTCTTTGAGCTTAAAATTAATTATATAAGATATAAAATCGGGATTGATTTTAGATAACCATGCTTTACAGCTTTCTTTTTGTTCATAATTTAGAAGTTCATCTCTGTACTTTCGATGCAACAAATACGCTACAAGATGACATGGCAAAATAGCTTGTTCAAATATCTTTTTTAGTTTTGAAAAATGTGGTTTTAACTCTTCATTTTTCAAAAGATTTAGCCATACATGACAAGCATCTGCTATGGTGAGGGAAGGGTGAATATAATACAAAAAGATAAAGTGACAACAGGCTACTTACTGTAAGTAAATCTAAATAATTTAAATTTTGTTCCTTTCTTGGAGAGTAAAAGTGACAGAAAAAAATCTAGTTTCCTAATAAGCCATAACAGTTTTTTCAATATATAATTTTCAATTTAATTTACTTACTTTATCTTTAACAAACTAGTTTCATCAGATAAATAGTTATAAAATAGTACCAAAGACTTAGATATTTACATTTCTTAAGTCTCATGACATAAAACAAAATTGTATAAAATCTTTTGATAATTAAAATATATATATACATATTAAAGACTGATAAATTACTTTACTTACAGTGGTCTGTCTAGACTTTTCTCACAGGGTCCTGCTTTTGTTAAATTGGGAAGTTTTCTTGTTTTTGTAAAAATTCTAGACATAGTTTTGTAAATTTTAATCCAGACATAGTTTTGTAAATTTTAAATTATCAGTGTTTTCAGGTTCTACCCTTCACATATAAAGAAACTAAGTAATATATTTTTTGGTGAGTTCAATTGTTTATTAACAGGGTAGATTTTATTTTTAAATGATTAAATTTGTGTAAAGTTCAATTTGAAGATGAAACGTCTGTTTCAGAGAAAAATAATTTTATGAAGGATCCTGTTTCAGGTTAAAGAATTTTGTAAAAGATCCTGTTTTAAAATAAATTATTTTATGAAGGGTCCTTTAAAGGACCTAAAATTTTCTTAAACATATCCTTGACTTAAGAAAAAAAAAATAGGTATGTAATTTTTTATTTTGTTTTTAAATTCTTAAGTAAGAGTGAATTCTACCTATTTTTTAAAGATTTAAATTATTTAATATTAATTAATTAGCAAATTAAATTAAAATATTAAATAGTACACTGTTAAATTTAATTGTTTATACCATTATTATCCTTATTAGCATGCAGATTTTATTACACATTAAAGACAAATAGGTTTTTTCCATTTTTGCCGGTTTTTTCCATTTTTCCCCTGGTTTTTTCCAGTTTTTGCCACTGTCCTGGCAAAAATACCAACCCTGTTACACATATATAAATAAATATTTTGTATATTTATGTGTAGTATATATATTTATTATTTTATGTATTTAGTTTATATACAAAATTAAAACATAATATTATATTACAAATGGTTTCATCTACAAAAAAATATCTCTGGAAAAAAAAAGCCAGAAAATGATAAATTTGAAAATAATAATAAAACTATGCATACAAAGTTATTATTTATCCACTTGTAGCATCAAATAATAAAAAAAATGCTTCAATGCTGACGAACACAACAACCACATCAAAACATTTATCACCAAATAAAGCAGAACAAGATATGGAATTCTTCCCTAGTTACACTGTTCTAATAGTTATAATAGTGTAGTCTTGTATAAAAGTATAAGAATAAATACTGTAAAAGTTCTATAATCCGCACAAGTTGGGGCTAAAAGTTGTTCCGATTATGGAATATTCTAGATTATAGAGTATTATATGATTTATATGCACTTTTATTATTCTAGACAACATTTTAATTTTAAAATGAGTATAATATGAAAAGATAAATATGAAATATAATAATAATTTAATATGTTATCTCAAAAAATGTCTTTTTAAAGTTATTTTATTGAAAAAATATGTAGATGCATTTAAATAAAAATAGTTACATACGTTGCATAATACAGTTTGTTTTTTACTGTGAATAAAATAAAAGAGTTACATTAAAAAATAGATGTTTTATTATAATTTTTATATTATTTGTTTTAAAAAAATAATTTTTGGAGCACGAATTTGTGAAGTTTCTTAACTGTTTATTTCGCTGTTTACATTCGTAAAGTAACGCAAATTATACAAAATCGCCAATTATGGATGTGTGGATTATCGATCCTTGACTGTAATTAAGACATTTAAGTAAGTCATATGTTGAAATATATGTAATAAGTTTCAAAAGTTTAATATCCAGTTTTTTAGTTTGCGTCGCGTGTAAAAACTCCCTTGTAAATTTTAAAAAGGAAAACAGTTTATAAAGGAAGAATTTGATTCTTCTTTAATGCCATTTTCTTTTTATTGCATTTTAATTCCTCCCCCCTTTATTATTAAAAAAGTACAGATTAAACAATTTATAGTTGTATCCCTCAGAAAAATAAATATTTTTGTACTGAGAATCGGTTATAAGAAGCTTTAAACATGCTAAAAAAGCAAATAAATGATTAAAATTTTGTTATTTTCGGTAGCATATCCGGGATTTCTATTTGAAAGAAATCCAGAATTTTCATTCATGTTATTTACATATATATAGTAAAAGCTGTCAAGATGAAATCACAAAGTATTGTGAAATTTTTTGTTTTAAACAGGTTTTTGTGCTAATATGTGTAATTGTATGGCATTCTTTTAGACAGTACTGTGGAATATTTCCATTTATGGTAGCATTCCATTATAGAGAGATTAATTTTTTGCAAGCTTTACCTCATTTACTTAAATATACATTTTATGTTGCATGTAGAGTTGAATGAACTACAGTGGGCCTAAGTATTCAGTGGAGCACCCCTTATTTACTTTAAATTTTTTTAAACTTTCCTTTTAGACTAATTAATTACAGCACTGAATTGATTATTTGTAGCCTTTAAAACACATCATTACCTCAGAATGATTCATTTTATCCTGATTGGTTGATTTGAGCTTCTAAAACTAAAAAAAAATCGTCATTATACTTTTCTTTATTATTAATTAAAGGTTATAGATAAATAAGTAAAACCAGCTTTTTATATAAAGGTAAGATAATTGATTTTTTAATATTAAAATTAATGCGCTGAAAAGAAAGCTTTTTATGTGAATGTATAGAACTTGAACATGGGGCACAATGGATCATAATCTGTTCTGTTAATATAAAGCTGAATTATCAAAATATTTAACAATTGATTATTCTCTACAAATAAATGCTGTTTAAAAGTAATTATTTAACTGTAAAATAAAGCAAACAAATAAAAATGTCTATGTATCATAGTAAGAAATATTTTCGTTTGTAATTAATGCTTTTAAAACAATGCAAGTATTCTATCAATTGTAACCGGTTATTACTAAAACTATCTCTAGTATTTTCTAAAATTTTATTAATCATTTCTGATGAAACATTAAACAAATCTGAAGTCAAAACTTTATGATTATTAATTTGTTGTTTGTATCAGTGTTATTGTAAAATCACCCTGAGATCCAAAATTATTTCAGGCTCATAAGTATTTTGGAGTTTCATTTTCTAGTTTTCGTGAAGATGACTTTATTTTATTTAATAACTTCACCTTATTTTCATTTGCTCCTATATCAATGTTATTATTTTAAAAATATAATAATCTTTTTGATAATTTTTGTGTTTTGCTTGAAAATTTTACTTGAAATATTTGCATTATTATGTTATTTTGGAGCTAAAGAGGGAAATAAAGAGGATTTAAATTAATATAAAATAAATTTATATTGTAAATCAAAAAATTCTCAATAGAGGACCATGTACCCTATTGGGTGGACCAGTGTACTCTGCTTCTGGGGCACACTGGTCTACTTTATGAATGTATACAAATATATATATATAATTTTAAGTTATTCGAAACTATGTTCTGAAAAAATTCAGTGGTGTGTAAAAATTTTACTGGTCCCATGTAAAATTTTAGTGGTTTTAAAAATTTACACTTGTCCCCACTGCTTCTGGGGCACACTGGTCTACTTTATAAACGTATACATTTTTTTTTAAGTATTTGAAATTATGGTCTGAAAAAATTCAGTGGTGTGTAAAAATGCTTAAGGAATGTTCAAGAATATTTTTCAAGAAGGCAGAATGGACTTTCCATTGAAGAGTAAAAAAAATGTAAACTGCAAAAGTGGTCCACTATGTACCATTTTCCTCAGTAAAACCTGTCAAAATGGTAATTATCTTTAACAGAAATCTGCTTTAAACAGGCGCATTATATGGCCCTGATATGGATTGCCATACAATTAAATTTTTTGAAAACCTCTCTGAAATGGACTTTTTTTCAGTAATCAGTGGTTCCATTGCAAAAGGTTTTAACAGGTACTTATAAACACAGTGAAACCTTTAAAAGCAGAATCTTTTTAAAACGTAATCAACTCAAATAGAAGAGTTTCAGAGTAGCGAAGAAACGAACAAAGTATCTTATTTAGACAGAGTATCTTAGAAATATAATTGATTACACATCTTTAAAAGGAAGTCTAAAATGTTATTTTTATTTTTCCTCTTCTTGACATCTTGACAAGGTTGACTGTGTATGTGTATGGGTAATAGAAGTATTTCGAGTAACTTTAAGAATTTAAGTACATCTATTTCACTTCTTAATTTAAAATAATAGTATGCATAAAATAAAGTTAGATTTATATCCAGATTTGCAGCTAGGAATACAATGAAGTTACATTATGATGTACCAAAAATTTTACAAACACTATGATCTAAAAAATTGAGCCCATACTGAAAAGTTAAAAGTATTTTAGTCCCTTTTCGTACAACATAAATATTTGCTTACTTTAAAATTAGTATTAACAGGTTAAGTTTAACCCTAGAATTACCGAAAATGTTACTCAAGTCTTATTAAAATATTTTACATCAGATTATTTTGGTTGATTTAGAAATTTAGTTTGCTTTAAAGAAATTTCTGATTTATGTTTATCTGTTAACTGGTTAATATTTAAGAAAAAACATTATATTTTAGCTAAAGAAACTAGTTATATAACAAGCATGCACAACAAACATAGTTTATGTTGGAAAAAATAGTATGGTTAGAATTACCTAAAACAGCCATAATTATTCTCTGTTTCCTGTTTCGGTGTTTTTGATGCCATATTTGGAATCAGTAGTTTCTTCCGATATCTGATCCTGAACTTCAAGGATGTTACTTTTATTAAACAATTTTATTTGCACAAACAATTTTATTTGCACAAAAAATTTATTTGATTAACGCTTTTATAGAAATATTGGGTTCTGCAAAAAACATTATTTGTTTCTGTTATTTTAGTTCAAAAGCAACTTATTTTCGATGGTTTGAAACAGTTTTAGAGCGTTCTCCAAGTTTAGCAGTAAGTTCTTGTAGTTTAGTACTTGAATTAGGCACAATTTGAGCTTTTAATTTCTCATTGTGGTGATGTTGCTCTGTTTTAAAACAGAGCAACATCACCACCTTCTCCATACACAATTTTTCTTCTATCAATGAAATTTCTGTAAGCAATATTAAACTGGGCATTCACAAGTCGTATTTTTTATAATTTCAGATGATTGAGACATTTTTCTGTGGGAGGGATTTTTGCAACTCTAAAGCACTCGGAAAAAGCACTTTGAAATCCCGGAGAGGGGACGATCTAGAGATCACTTCTGGAGGATTATAAGCATAAAATCCTAAATGTTCTTGGGAGACATTCCGATGCTTTGAGTTGGGCATCCCCTAAATTTGATGATATAGTGTCATCAGTGTAAAAATCATTTCGATCCTTCTCGTATCATTTAGAATTCGTACAAAAGTTACTAATTTTCCCATTGTTCTGTAACCGCCTTAAGGGTCCTATACAATGAACAAAGAGAAAATTACAATATTCAATAGGTACATAAAAATCTGTCCTTCAAAATCCATTAATTTATTGAAAAATGGCTCCAGTTAAAAAGTTCAATGACAAAAATGGACATTATTTTGTAAAAACCCAGGAGAACATCAAAACCTTCCAATATCCCTCTGCTCTTTTCCTAAATATCAACGAGACTCAAAATAAAAGAATTCAAAAAAGAAAGAAGCATTGATCTCTGGAAATATTCTTCAGATTTATCATGAGATATATCATATTGCTACATCAAAGACTCTTGACAAGTAGTCTGTATGATTAAAAAAATATATCAAAATTTTCTGTAACAAGAAATTCTGCTCTTTTGAACTGGCCAACTAACTTTTAAGCTCAATTTTCTTATTTCTTACTTACTGATTGACGAAAACTTGTTTTAGAGAAGAAAAGACATCAGTAGCATGCTTTAAAACCTAAGATAAATCGTATTTAATTTCTTAAGTTATTTTAAAAGTGTCAATAAAAGTTCACATATAGCCAGTTCAAGAATAGAGTTGCTTTTATTCATTCCAGATAAAACATTTCGTTATAATATTGCTTGATATAAATTTATAGAATAAACAAAGATAAGGGTGTCGAAACTCAATTAGTGTGCCGTTATTGCATTTCTATAAACTTATTTTTTCCCTTAACTGTCAGCAACAGTTGGTCCCATCAAAGCCATCTCCATCTTAGCAGTTGTACTTGAATACTTATTCTCCGGGATCGTCAAATGTTTCCATTTACGGGAGATTCAGTGATACGTTATTAACAAATGAAAATAAAATTCCTTATTAAACTTTTACTCTCCTGCATAAAAACAAAACAAAGGAGCGACTCATCCCTCAACCCACAGTGGAGTAAGTCAATTTCGTGTCTAAATGTAGAATTGTCTTTCTTTTAAAATTTGCTATTACTACCCACTCGTTGGAGGTTAAGTTTTGATTCCTGCTGCATGTCTTATTTAGATATACCATTCTGTGTAAAATTTCACATTCTCAAAGAAAAGAAAACTAACTCTATTGCGTCGTGCGCTAAAAATTTCATTTTATTTCAGAATTCTTTTCCAAAATCTTATAAGATAATGCTTTTTATTTACAAACAAAGATTGGGTGTCACCCCCCCCCCCCAGAGGGTGACACCCGGAACGGACAGCCCCCCGCTAACTATGCCACTGACTACAGAGAAAATACATTATTATAGTTTTTTAGGATACAGTTGAAACGGAACATGTTTATGCTGAAAATTTACCTAAAACAGAAAAGTTCATAGCCTTGGCGAACGATGTAACTTTGAATTATTCCGTTTAAGATTATACCATTTAACACCTTTTCTAAAATGAATATTTCATGTAGTCTTTGTGATTCCGTCTTAGTAGATTTGGGTGTTGTTGAATGCATAATTCAGAAACCCAGATATTCTTTTGGGATGAGGAGTGTCCACGATGTCCACTTGGCATGGTTACATTATTTAATTGCAGTGTAAATTATAGTAAATGATACAGAATGCTTTAGCAATAAGCAGTAATATTAGATAAAAAAAATCTGAAATATGGAGAATTCATTACTAAACACATTTGCATATTAAAATTCCATCACCAGAAAAAAAACTTATTTTCTCTCTATTCTTTGTAAAATGCATCATCGTTTCTTTAGATGATATTAAGTTACAGAATTTTCTCCTTAAATATACTTTATATTTTATTTATAATAAGTTATTTATTTTTTTAATTGTTGCTATTTATTTTATTTATAATTTAATCTTTATACTGTTACGAAAGGCATCTGACACACATTTGATTCTGCCAATTTCAGATAATTGGGAGTTTATTGTAATTTTTAATACTACAGTAGAAATTTTATTACAATTTATTTTCTACATTAATTTCAAATTTTCGTGATAAGTTTTTTTTATTGAAACGTAAAAATTGATATTAATTAATTTTATTTTATTGCAGATGAATAAAACTACTAATTTAACACATCACATCAGTCAAAATATATTCAATGTGTAAAACAAATGCAGCAAAATATTTCTTATCTGAACTTTTTGAAAAAGTAACTGCTAACTCACAGCCAGGACAAACCTTTTATTTATGAGTTATGCAAGAATTTGTCCCAAAGCAGTCTTTTTCATGTGAGGTATGCAACAAGACATTCTCTCAAAAGAGCCATTTAAGCAGCCATCTGTCAACTCATACTGGTGAGAAACCATTTATGTTTGATATATGCAACAAGAAATTCACTCAAAAGAACCAATTAAGCAGACATTTGTTAAGTCATACTGGTGATAAACCATTTGTATGTGAGATATGCAACAAGAAATTCACTCAACAGGGCCATTTAAACAGCCATCTGTTAATTCATACTGGTGAGAAATCTTTTGTATGTGAGACATGCAACAAAAAATTCTCTCTAAAGAGTCACTTAAGCAGCCATCTGTTAACTCATACTGGTGAGAAACCATTTATGTGTGATATATGCAACAAGAAATTCACTCAAAAGGGCCAATTAAGCAGACATCTGTTAAGTCATACTGGTGATAAACCATTTGTATGTGTGATATGCAACAAGAAATTCACTCAACAGGGCCAATTAAGCAGCCATCTGTTAACTCATACTGGTGAGAAACCATTTATGTGTGATATATGCAACAAGAAATTCTCTCGAAAGGACATTTTAAGCAGACATATGTTAATTCATACTGGTAAGAAATCTTTTGTATGTGAGGTATGCAACAAGAAATTTTCGCAAAAGGGCCATTTAAGCAGCCATCTGTTAATCCATACTGGTGAGAAAACTTTCGTGTGTAAGATATGCAGCAAGAATTTTTTTAGAAACAGTGATTTAACCAAGCATCTCTTAATTCATACTCGTGAGAAACCTTTTGTATGTGAGATATGCAACAATAAATTCGCTCGAAAGGATGATTTAAGAACGCATCTGTTAATTCATACTGGTGAGAAACCTTTCGTATGTGAGATATGCAACAATAAATTCGCTCGAAAGAATGCTTTAAGAACACATCTGTTAATTCATACTGGTGAGAAACCTTTTGTATGTGAGATGTGCAACAATAAATTCGCTCAAAAGAATGCTTTAAGAACACATCTGTTAATTCATACTGGTGAGAAACCTTTTGTATGTGAGATATGCAACAATAAATTCTCTCGAAAGAATGCTTTAAGAACACATCTGTTAATTCATACTGGTGAGAAACCTTTTGTATGTGAGATATGCAACAAAAAATTCGCTCGAAAGAATGCTTTAAGAACACATCTGTTAATGCATACTGGTGAGAAACCACTTGTATGTGGGACCTGAAATAATAAATTCTCTGAAAAATATAAATAAGGAAAGCATCTGTTACTTCATAATTCTGAGAAACCTTTTGAGTATCAGATATGCAACAACAAATTTTCTCAAAACAGTGATTTAGCCAGGCATCTTTTAATTCACGAGGGTAAGAAGCTTTTTGAATGTGAGATATGCAACAATAAATTTTCTCAGATATAGACTTTAAGCAAAAATCTTTTAATTCATACTGGAGAGAAACCTTTGTGAGAGAGATATGGTCAAAACATTCTTTTAAAAGATTGGTTCAAGGAAGTATGCGTTAATTCATAGTGGCAAGAAAACTTCTATGTGGGATATATAAAAAAAATCCAATAAAGCTGTGTAAATAATGTTAATTACAGCTAACTAATTGTAGCATTTTCCCGAAAGAAAAAAAATTCCTTCTGTTTATTACAGTGGGCAAAAAAAAAGAGTGACCAACAAAAGTTTGCCTGTATAAGCTTGTAAATCAACAGAAAAAGAGCCAGGAGTTCTGGCAAACTCAATTTTATTTTTATAAAGCTTTATATTACCTGAAAAATATTTAAAAATCTCTACTTTTTTACACTTATAAGCCTGTGAAAATTTAATAATGATTGGTTATATTTAAATTTAAAAAAAAACTTTTATTAAACCTAATTTCCCACATTAAATTTCTTTGATGGTAAAATTGATTTTCTTACAAATATTTAAGCTGAAAATATTAGTTTTGAAAAGAGTATGGCCTCCTCTGACGTACCCATAATACTGAAAAAAATATATTGTGTTACATACAGAGTTGTTACTTTAAAAAGTATCAACAGTCTGATGATATTTTGAATATAAGTAAAGGTTGGTAAAGGAGTTTTGAAATTATGCATTTCTCACCAGGCTTATATTAAATTAAATTATTCTTATTTAATTGTCATATAGCTTAAGTAATCTTTTAAGTTTTTAAATTTCAAGATCGCCTATTCTGTTTGTTATTTCATAAAAATCGGTCTGGTGTGAGTTTTAAATGTCAATAAATATGGATGAAATATTTGCTTATCTCAGACAATTCAATCTCTAAAACTTCCCATTATACTTATAAAATGTTTATGACTTTGATACAGTAGACTCCCTCAAATCCGCAAGTCTCTAAAATCCGCATACAAATTCTGGATGTAAACAATGACTCATTCAGCTCAGATATAAGTGCAAAATTTGACTTTTAGTTTTATAGTAATTTTCATTAATATTACTGAATTCATGTATTTTCATCTAGGAAGAATAAATTTATTTTAGAGAAAATTTAAGACGTTGCTAATATGATTGGTAATCACAGTCATCTTAACAAATATATTTATGTATCAATCAAGAATTTAGTTAAGTGGCTAAACCTGAAATAAAAATTCCTAATTTAATGATATTGTTGGTATCTCTATGAAACAAGTTTCATTGAATAATTTAGGAAAATACATTTCACCTTTATAATGAATAATTAATCATACATTATTAATTAATAACTTGACTTTTAATTGATTGATTGACATTTTTATTGATTTTTATATCTTTGCTTTTAATATTTTAATCGTTTTACAAATTATATAATTCTTTATTGCTTTACTATATTACTTATTTTTGTATTTTATTACATTGTAAGCATTCATTATATTTTTATATTATTATTAATTAAACTCAAATTACTCTTTAAAAAATGTAAACAACGCAATGACCAGAAATCCTCAAAATTCTAAAATCCGCACAACCTCAGGTCCCACGCTGTGTGGATTCGAGAGATTCTACTGTATAGGTAAATACCCATCTGACTATAATTTAACGCTTTGGAATGAAGAATTTTGGAATTGCCATGTTGTTACTGTAAGATACTGAGATTTACTATGCCACATTTGTTATTGGATATGAATTAACTTTGATAAACTTTGCACCAAATCAGAATAAATTTGCTCCACTTTTATGAAACTTTAATCCATTTGCAACCATAATTTGTAGTTAATCCAAGTGATGTAGCAGATATAATCTACTTTCTCTCTTGCAGAAAAGTTAATCTGATAACTCAAAGCTATCCTGATTGTCTGTAGCATTTGTAATTCGTTCAGAATAATGCGCATAATAATTCCATATCATAAAATTTACATCTGTTATAATTTATTTACCGATTGAAAAATCGTATTAAAAATTAATCTAATATAATTTCGTATGCAGCGTTTTCTGCAATTTTACATATATTTACCTTCGATTTATCCAGTTGAGCTAATCCATAGTATCAGACTAGATTATATGATCGTTGAGGTTATTTGGGTGAAATAGCCCGCCAGTGTTCGTGTCCGGGATGGCTCAGTTGGAAAAGCATTGGAGGATTCATCCAATACATCCATGATTCGAATCCTGGCCCTGACTTTTTTCACCCACATAGAAAATTTACATCTGTTATAATTGATTTACCGATTGAAAAATTGTGTTAAATATTAATCTAACATAATATGGTCTATGCGGACAATCGTTTGTGATTTTATTATGCATTATTTGTAAAAACTATTGTATAAAATGAGTATGAATTTCAGAAGTTTCCTGAAAGATGCTTGCTGTATAATAGGAGAGCAAGGTGTTTGCTATTTGTTTACATTTCAGGTGTTGTCGATGGTAAACCTTCTTTTTTTCAAAAATAAAAAGTTAAATCCATTTTTATCTTTAATTTTGAAGTAAAGAAGTTTATTACAGGGATGAGAATCTTCAACTTTTCACTCGATCCCTGCATAATACAAGTTGGAAATTGCACGTTAAAGCGTAGCAAATGTGGTGCTTTCGGACTATAACGATATTTTAAAAATATTCAGATCTTGGTACAGTACACTTGGTACGGAAAACAGTACATCTGATATGGTATAGTTGCCGAAATCTTTCGTGCATTCTTGCAAATACTATCTTTTTTCTATTATACAAAAAGTAACTTGTAGTAAACCTCAGCATCCTATATGAATTTCATGAAATGTGAATTTGTTTTAGTAGTATTAAAACGCGTTCCAAACAGTGTTTTCTTCCTATACAATAGTATAATGGAATACTTTTGTCTGGCCCTTTGAATTTATAACTGATATTCGTAGCACAATAGATTGTGCAGAATGTACTTTTTAGTACATACTTCTTAGATACATATGAATTCTATTATGTTGAAAGGGTATAACATCATTTAAATTTCCTTGAAATTTTTTTTCCATTGACCGTAATATAACAGAATGCTTTTGATTGTCTATTTAATTAAACTAAACATCCGCTTTTCATAAAATTCTAAATAACTCAACAACATTATGGAACAGTTATATATTTCAAATTTAAAGCGATTCGGCTGAGTAGTTTTTTCTCTGTTATATGCGGACAGACGGACTGAACGACGATTATTGGTGCTAATTATTTTTATAATTACGCACGCACCTAAAAAAGAATCATGAATTCCCCCCTAATACCCTCCATTCTTTAGCACACAAAATTTTAAATATTTTTTCTTCAATTCGTTATAGAATATTTAAAAATAAATAATCTATCATCTAAATACTTTTCTTGAAATGTCTTCCAATTTTTTGTCTGATCTAATAAGAAATACATATTTTTAAATATTTATCTTTATTTTTAAATTCATTTATTTTCTGACTTATTTAACGAATAAATCATAGCAAACGCGGTAGCGTTTGGTATAATATGTCTAAGAAATGAAAAATGCAAAAGTCTTTTTGAAATTTCTGACGAACCAGTTGACCTACAAAAGTGATTTTTTTTTTGTTAAAAAATAGAATACGATGAGACGAATAAAATGATAGCATTCAAAAAATTATTGTAGTTTAGTGTAGTTTTTTTATTAAACTTTTAACGAAAAGAGGAAGATCAAAAATTGAACAAACTGTAGCTAACGATCCCACGGATAGATTAACTTCATTTTTGTCTTATTTTTATCGTCATGATAAAACTTTAGATTTAGATTTTTTTTTTCATTTTTCTATGTTTGACGGTCGCTGAGAAAATCGAATTAGTGTCTTAAAACTCCAGCTGAAGATTGTTTCTTGTTGTTGCTGATGTAGTTTTTTAATTCATTGCCTCCAAATTTAAATGAATATAAAAATTGTTATGTATGTAACATAATTCATTCAAATTAAATAAATCACGTGAAAAATATGATTGTTTGTTTTTATTGTGAAGTTTTTAGTTTCTGTTCTTTCAATAAAGTTATGAACGTAGTTTTTTTATTCGACTCTTTGGTTTATTTTTCAGCATTAATATGCATTTTATATGACAATGCAATCACTTTCTTGTTATTCCAATACAGCAATAAAATCTTGACGGCAACAATTTTTCTGCTTTTCAATATGTAAAGATAAAATTAATTTTCATCAAAAAAATTTCAATTATTAATATTAAAAAATGCTCTAACGAGCACAAAAATGGTTAATATGTTTTTAAGTATGAAAAAAGATTAGACAAGTGCTTCTATTAATAATTGAGCATGAGGGAGGACAAGGGATCCCTGCCTGGCTGCAACTCACTTCAAAGCCAGCTTTAAAAAAATCACATTTCTCTTTTTTCATGAAAAACAAATCAGTCACAACTACTTTAAAAATGTATAGTGTAAAGACGTACCCACACCCAGTAAAGATGCAGCTTGTTAAACATGAGTGTAAGATCAGGCCATATAGTACCAAAAACCTAGTTCCTTTAGTGTATCGCACCAATGTAGTGCCACCAAGCACGCCCAGAGAGTAGAATCGCAGAGAAAATTGATTGTAGTGCAGAGCAGTCAACATGTAAAGCGTGATGGAAAGTTCGACTCAGTGACCTCTGATACCTAGACACCACATCGGTAACCTTTTCTTACTTTGACATGTTTGCCTTCCGTCACGTGACGGAGTGCAGATTTAGCACGCCAAACCGGTTTTTCTCCCGCGCCGAAATTCATATTGTTATGTTTGTCTTGAATTGACTGCTCTTCTGTTTTTCTCTTTGTGAAATCTGAAATTTGCCAATAAAGCGATCACCGCCAAAAACGGCATCTTTTTGCCAAAGATGTTGGATTCGAAACCATGCCGAGAGAACAATGGAATGTGGCGTCTACGTATATGGCGTCTGTGGTTTGACTAAAGTACCGCAAATTTATTTTACATGGAAAAAGTGCAAACGTATTTTTTTTTCAAAGTTGGCATTGATGTGAGTCGCATCCAAGAAGGGATCCATTGTCCTCCTTCTGGTTCAATTATTAATATAAACACTTGTCAAACTTTTTTTTATACTTAAAAACATATTAACCTTTTTTGGTGCTCATCAGAGCATTTTTTAATACTAGTAATAATATGAAACAAGCACGCATATGTTTGTACAGTGTATATGTAAGATTAAGTAAATATTCTCACTAAAATTATCTCATACTAGCTGACCTGCCCTCGTTGCCCGAGCAGAAATTGTGCATTGATTGTCACTGGAAAATATAACACTGGAGTGGACTTTAAAAAAACTAAATAATATTTATATGGCACAGATATCATACACACACCACATTGGCATGATTGTTTTCAGATGCTGATTTGTTGAAAACCTCGAAGAAGTTTGAGAAATTTAAATTTTAAACCATTATGAGTCCGTAACGTGACCCAGAATGACGGGAGAGAATTTTTTTATAGTAGATTTGTAATGTATGAAGCATAAGCTTTCAATAGACAAATTACATAAAGAAAAATGAGACCCCCCCCCACACACACAGAAAAAAAACAGTCCTATGGGAAAAACTGAAACAGTAAAAAGAACGGAAAGGGATATTTAGCTATGCTAGAAACTTCTCCTATGGCATCTCTCAACCAAAGATGAACCTAACGCCACATAGCGGCGGCGCTGTGCACATTACACGTATCATTTTAACATTGTGTTCTACACGACTGTGTAATTATTTTGTTGATAAAGTCATATTTTTGCATCATAATTTGATATAATATTTTATGTATGGATGTGAAAGCTAAAAAACAGAATAAAGAGTTGGGAAAGAAACAATTAAAAAAATTAATTTCCTTATGAAAGACGTCTTATTTTTGATAATGAATTTTCTACCCGCATTTCTATAGATAAAAATTTGATATCTATACATTGCAACTAGCATTTAGTGAAATTTAAACTCCAAATTTGTAACTAAAATGTTTAATTGTATTATATATTAAACAAATAGTTAATGTATATCTGTAATTTTCTAATAACGTCTGGTGAAATCAAATGGAATTTTGATAGAGCTGCCATCTGTTATTCAAAAATGTGTTCTGTGTTAAATGATATTCATTTGACATTTTAAATCACTTGATATTCTAAATTCTTGTGTTAAATAATATTCTCCTGAATTAACTTTATTATTTCATAAATAAAGACGACGTGCTTTTTATTATGTTATCTTTATTCAAATACATGCACATAAGATGGGCCGCTCACCGCGTCGGTTCACGAGATAACTATCTCAACCCTATTTAAGGGTGTATTCGAAAATACGCTTTTCCACCATCAACAGTTCGAAATTTTCTGATGCAATTTCAGACACATTTTTAAAAGTAGAAACGCGAAACTTGCTGAGGGGATTTTTCAAGAGACGTATAAGGTGCCTTGTGATATTATTTTACGCTCCATTCATTAGAATTTGATTTATAAACAATTACCTTCTCAGTAGGACCCTTTTTTTCGTTCTCAGATTTCCCGCTTCGAAAAAATCGGTTCAAAATGTGTTTTTGATTGCTTTTTTGGAATACTTTTTTCATTTATCAAAGAATCGACAATTGCGGCACCTTGTGCACTTTCTAAATAAGACAATTTGTCAATTTGATGCATATAAGACCAAAAATGAATTTAAAAATAAATCGGCAATTAAGGAGTTTGAATCGAAATACAGCCTTAAGAGAAAGATCCCTGTCCTATAGTTGGATTAAAAATTTTCCTTCCTTGAAATGGAGAAGTCATTCTACATAAAAGGCGCCGCCTGCGAACATAAAACACGCCAATTTCGAACCGCAAAAAATAGTTGTGTGTGTTCGCCCGTCCAATCAATGCAACCATTCGGACACAAGCTTGACCTTACACTCAGGTCAAGGATGTCCGCTTTCTCACGCAAGGAAAGTGGAAAGAAACGAGGAAGTTTTCGAATATATTTTCGTTCCCAAAAAATTAGCATTGATACAATTCTAATGTCATTTTCTTCGTTTAATAGAACGATTTACTTTGTTGGATCACTTAAAAGAACAAATGCAAAAATAGGACGAAGAGATGAAACAAAATAATAAAACAGGGACTTGTATTGAAATATATAAAAAAATAATGGCGTTTTATTAAGATTTTTAAGTTTTTATTTACTTGAAATTCTAGTTTAAAAAAAAAGGAAAATTGATAACTTGCGATTTTGCTGAAAATTATGCTTTTGTCATACAAGATTAGGTGCAGTCCTATCGTTGTACCCAGGGTATTTTCGTCCTTTTATAGCATATTTTAAGACAGATAGACATTATTGACTATCTCAATTATGTATTCATTTCAGAATGTTTGAAGCACAACACTGTCGCCATTAATTTATTCCAAACCCATCACAGCATGAGCAAGAAAAACCTCAAAATCAATAAAATATTTTATTTTTCAGATGGATGCGTTGCTCAGTATAAAAACAGAAAGCACTTCTTAAACATATTGTTGCAGAAAACTGACTTTGGTATTCATGCCGAGTGGTATTTTTTTGCCACATCACATGGGGAAAGTTCCTGTGATGGTCTAGGAGGAACTGTGAAAAGCATTGATGCAAAAGTGAGCTTACAAAGACCCTGCAAAAACCACATAATCACTCCCTGACAGCTTTATTATTGTGCAAATAAAAATTTTCCTGGCATAAATTTCAAGTATTGTACGAATGAAGAGTACCATGAAAATAATACATAACACTATATTCTGACTGGACAAAAATGGATGGAACCTGCTGTTAAAAGTTTATTTACACAAGGTTGGGAAAACACATCATTTTTCTCGCTACTGATGAGTAAATTTTTAGGTAGTCTTCGAAAACCGCAAAATATAGAGATATGCTGTAAACTTTTTTTTTACTAGCTTATATTGCAACTTTTCAAATGACTTTGATGTAAGTTCTATTCTATATTAAACTTTCTTCCATTGTATCTATTTCTTAATACTATTGAAATATATGTTAAGAAAATACACCGCAGTAACAGGAATCAACTAGTTTTGTTCCATAAATTTTGTCAAAACAATTTTCAACTGCATTGTGCAGGCTGGCTAATAAGGATTTCTAGCAATTCCAAATGAAATTAATTGTATGCATGGAAAATATTGGAAACATTTGTGAATTTTGCAAGAATTTGTTGAATGGTTCAGTAACTGGTGCTTCAAAAACAGTTCTGAAAGTTCCATACTCAAATCCACAACTTTTAAGAGTTTCTGTGTGTCGCTTCGCAAAATGGGTTGGACCAAAAATGATATTGATACCAAAAAAAAAGAATTCCCCCTCCCCCTAGAGATATCTCACAGTGTCAAGTGCCAGAACCCTCCCTTTTCTTCTCTAAAGTGATAATATTTTATATGTACAGCTCATATCTCATAAACTCTAGAGAATGATGTAGGTAGAGCAGTATCAACATTTCGAATAATAAACACATGTGTATCTACACTCGAGTCAAGTCTCATATGTCTAAGAATGTATTATGTGATAATTTAATGAATGAATTTTGTGCTAGTTAAGAAAATGAAAATTGCAAAATCGGCTACTTAATTTAGAATTAAAATTAATGCAGCTTGTTTAAAAATGTCTTGTTTATTATATTTTTCTTTCTGTTTTCAGATACGAAGTCATATGAAATTTTTTTCTTGAAGTTCAATAAGTCATTCTCTTGAATGAAAATCGCAAAAATCGGATAAATACTGATTCTTGGAAGAAATTTCTGTTATCATCTGAAACAAAACTTTTTCGCTTGGAAAAATGTCGTCAATTGCAGAAGAAAATTCTTGCTTTAGTCATCAGCACATAGTTCCCCGAAATGGGGATAAAGAAAAACATTCCTCCATTGATCCAGGAGAAAAAGACTTTATTTGTGAAGTATGTTCCAAAAGATTTTCTAAGAAGTGTACTCTAAGAAGGCATCTGAAAAACATTCATGCAGGAGATAATCCATTTGTTTGTGAAGTATGTTCAAAGGGATATCGTGATAACAGTGCTTTCAAAAACCATATCTTGTCACATACAGGAGAAAAGCCTTTTATTTGTGAAATATGTTCAAAAGGATTTTCTCACAATGGTAATCTAAAAACCCATCTCTTGACGCATGCTGGAGAAAAGCGTTTTGTTTGTCAAATATGTTCCAAAGGATATTCTCAGAATGGTAATCTAAGGATCCATCTCATGACGCATACAGGAGAAAAACCCTTTGTTTGTGGAATATGTTCCAAAGGATTTTTTCATAATGGTGATTTAAGAAAACATCTCTTGCTGCATACAAAAGAATAGAGAAACCATTTGTTTGTGAAATATGTTCCAAAGGATTTTCTCGTAATGGTGACTTAAGGAGACATCTCTTAATACATACAAGAGAAAAGCCTTTTGCTTGTGAAATATGCTCCAAGAGATTTTCTCTAAATGGTAATTTAAGAAAACATCTCTTCAGTCATACAGGTGAAAAACCTTTTATTTGTGAAATATGTTCCAAAGGTTTTTCTCACAATACTGATCTCAGAAAGCATCTCTTGACACATACTGGAGAAAAACCTTTTGCTTGTGACGTATGTTCTAAGAAATTTTCTGAGCGTGGTAGTCTAAGAAGGCATCTCTTGACACATACTGGAGAAAAACCCTTTGTTTGTGAAATATGTTCCAAAGGATTTTCTGGTAATGGTGACTTAAGAAGGCATCTCTTGACACATACTGGAAAAAAACCCTTTGCTTGTGAAT
Source organism: Maratus speculifer (assembly GCA_964019185.1). Classification (NCBI taxonomy): domain Eukaryota; kingdom Metazoa; phylum Arthropoda; class Arachnida; order Araneae; family Salticidae; genus Maratus; species Maratus speculifer. The sequence goes on along the minus strand of CAXHSM010001376.1, from coordinate 246,257 downwards.
TATGTTCCAAGAGATTTTCTCTGAATGGTAATCTAAGAACCCATTTCTTGACGCACACAGGTGAAAAACCTTTTGTTTATGAAAGATGTTCCAAAGTATTTTCTACTAATGGGAATCTAAGAAAACATCTCTTGACACATACAAGATAAAATTATTGTATTTCTCAAATGTACTTTCAATAATCTTTTAGACATTGTCAACTAAAAGAACACCTTGTGATTGATATAGGATAAAATGTTTTGTTTTTACAATATGTTTTCGAAAAGATTAGTTGATAATAATTTATTTAAAAAAAATTTTTTCTTATACTAATTAAACTCTTAAAAATAGCTTGCATATATATATATATATATATATATATTTATAGTCGTTAAAATTGAGTATGAACCTTGTGCCTGTTGTTGTATTTACTGTTACCACATCTCTTGTGGTTTAGCATTTCCTTATAAAATAAAAATTTGTAAAAATTTTCCATTATTGTCACAATTGCCATTTTTATAAAAAGCAAATAACTCCCGACCTGTTCATTAGTTTTCAATAAAACTTTTTGATATATATATATTTTTTTTTACTTTCCACTAAAATTAAATCTTAATCTGACCTGAAAAGTATAAATTGTACCTCTGTCTGTTACGCGATAGCAAAAACTTTATTGAAATAACTCTTTTAAAAACAGAAGAAAAGTATGCTAAAATTATTTGTTGTGCAAAAGAAAAAAAATCTAAATGGCGAAATTTTCTTCTTAAAAGACATTCAAAGGATTTTGATAAAGCATGTCTTATTTTTCACGCATTCATTGCACCCATCATGACCTGAGTATTTTTCTAAATTTATGTAATTAATTAATAAATATTTATTCGGCATGTTTACTCAGTTCAAAAATAATAGTTTTATAAGCTAATCAGGAATGCATTTTTTCCAAGGTCTTGTTCCTTTTGCATCTCTTTTGTGTCCTGCATCATCAAATACAAATTTTTTTTTATGAGATGGCAATATTGCCTCCTATCATCTCTATTGTAATAGCCTAATCATGTGATTACCATAAATAGTTCCAGGCTGACCACTTTGCTTTTTTTTATACATCAAGCGACCATTTTGCTACTTTAGCAAATGCAGGGAATAAATCATCAAATACTGTTCCATCGCTATGATTTAATTTATAATATAATAGTCCAAATCATGTCACTGTCATATACATCTTCGATTTTCGTATGCAAAGCTTCCTTTTGATTAAAAAAGCGAAATTCTTTTTTTTAAATAAAACCGCATCAAAGTTTCGCTGATCGTAAAGATTTTTTGGTACTTTTATGTTAGACAAGCATAATTCTTGCTAATGCAATTTTTCAACTTACCAGTTAATATATATATATTTTTTTTCGCATGATAAATTAAAACAATGTTTTGATTTGAAAATAAATGTCATAGTTTTCTGGTTTTTTTTTTTTCAAAATAAGTAAAAGCCACGAGTTTTAAATATTTCAGTTTTAAATGTAAATCCTATATTTTAAATAAAAAAGAGTGAAAGGATTACATTAAAAAAAATTACTGTAATATGAAAAAATAAGACAGGAATAATGCTTGGTGATTTATCCCATGCGCCTGTCTAACATAAAAATACTCTGTTATCCCATCGACCAATTTCGCCAAATTATATAAATCGCCAAACTGTTCTCTAGATTACACAAATTGACACTTTTTTTTTATCCTTTTCCCCCTTCAGATATCATACGTAATTACCCCCTTTTCCCTGGAAATGATATCGTTATCAAAATGAAAAAATTTTGTGATTTCTCGAATTTATTTCTTTTGTTCCATGGGATATAAAAAACTGATTTCATTTATTTTTCGCATTATTTTATGATTCAAATGAAGAGAAGTCAATAAAATTTATGTCAAATAACACTTAAAAGAAGTAGTTAGTATTTAAAAGCATTTTATAATAGTTTTTTGTTAAATGATGCATTCAACTGTAATAAAGTCCTTGTTCACTTGTCATAAACAGAGGCGGAGTGGGTGGTAAGTAGAAATTCTTATCAAAACAATACAAGTGGACAATATTCCTTCTGTATCTCTCTTATTTATTCATAAATACAAGCTTCATTCCAAATATACGTCACAAAATATTCCTTGAACAGCGATTATATATGCATACATATAAGAAAAAGAATAGGAAGCACAGGAGTATTCCATATTTTACAATTAAACAATTTTATAATAATTTAGTGATTTTAATAATCTTGCATTTTCATAAAAACAGATAAAAGGCTGGAAAAGTTAACATGCTATTTTGAACCAAAGACCATATTACAAATAACAAAAAAAAATATTTTTGATTGGATAAAAAATTATATCAAAAGACAAACGCCCCTCTGCATAGAGATATCTTACAATATCATATGCCAAATCCTAATCCCCCCTAAAATGATAATATTATGTTTGCACAGTTTCATGTATGTACTTACTCGATAATTGTTGAATGTTGATTACCTAATGTCTTCATTTGCCTTATTCATACTGACATGGAACAAAGGAATAAAACAACTTTTTGCTTCTAATAAAAAATTTACTTGTACATTGTTGTTTGTAGTTCTACTTTTTTATGTATCTTTCAATTAATGGTTTTTCATATATATATTTAATTCATATTTAATTTCTCAAAGAATCACTTTAATTTTTGAGGTATTTAAATATTATTTATAAAACAAAAAATTAAAAAAAAATCATAAAAGTATAACGTTTATTGTAAAAAGGAAATTGTCAAAAAAATTGTGGGATAAATTTGTCAAAATTTAAGTTTATAGAATAAAATCTTGAGCCTTACACACTACTTAATACATTTAGTGCCCTCACTAAGGGGACGTGGTGGGGGGACATTTCCCGAAATCATTTATTAATGCTATTACCCTTGACAATTTTACCTTCCCTATCATTAAACTAGACATCCGATTTTCATAAAATTTGAGATTACTCAACAAAATTTTAGAATAATTATATATTTAAAATTCTAAAGCATCGGTTGGATAATTTTTTTCTCTGTTAAATGCAGACAGATGGACTCCAAAGATGCATAAGTCTATACATCGATGCTTCTTATGTGTAAACATTATTAATTTAAGAAGTCCAGATGTAATTTGAACAATTCTAGGAGCAATTAAATTAATTTTATGAATGTTTTTTAGTATTACCTCCAGGTGACATCAGGTCTGAGTTGGTTCTATTATTACGAACGCACCTGAAAAGCGCGAAAATAAGACTGTTTTCAACCCCAGTGTCAGTGATATGCCTCATCATAATTCTAGGGTGAATTTGCTTGCCATAGAAAAAGAAGAAAAAAAATATTAAAATATACTTCAGATTTACCAGTCCTTTACCGAGGACAACAAATATTTTCCAAATAGTTAAAAAATTGTAATTTAACAATAACAAATTACAACGACTATTTGGAAAGTTATATTTCCAAAAACTCAAAGTGCTTTATATAATAACAGAGTCCTATATTACGTACGCCATGGATTAAAAATTAATATTCCTGTACCAATCATATATAAATTTTAAATGAAATTTAAGTTTGCAGTTTTCGGCACTGTAGATTTTTAAACTTTTAAACATAACACATTTTCAATTTTCACACCGTCGTATAGAAAAAATGCACTTTTAAATGCAATTTCTTTGAAAACTATATCTCAATTCGTTTTTAAGTTACTATTTTTTGTCATTCTGGCAACAGAAGTATTTAATTTTTGGTCATTAATCACGGAAGAATAAGAAAACGAATGAAATATAAAAAGTTGCGGAATCCAAGCTATAAAAAGATTCAGATATACTTCAGGTTTTCCAGTTCTTTACCGGGGACAACAATTATTTTCCAAACGGTTTATAAAAGGGTAAAGTAATTACAGTCCGTTTCCGTGAAATTTCAGTTGACCTTGATGGAGACCCTCCTCAATTCTGAATAATGCAATGTAACCAGTAAAGTATTCAGGGAATGGACTGATGGGGCTGCACTCATTTCAGAAATTTCTAGGAATGAAAAATTTTTTACGAAAGTTTATCAAAATGTAGTGAAACATGCTAAGATAGAATTTAAAAGGATCTAAAAAAATATTCCTTTTAGGCAGGTTTTCATTTTAAAAAGGGATTTTTCGCAGAGGACCACAAAATAACATTTCAGCCAAAATTTTTGACATACACAGGCTCAATTTACAGGCCGCAAAAATTATAAAAGTTGGGACGAAAACCTGTTTAAAACGAAAATCTAGCCCCATGCAATTCCATCTTAACAGGTTTGATTGTATAATGTATGCGTAACTTGCTAATATAAAAACCAGTTTAAGGTGAAACTGTTAATGTTTTTGTGATTTCCTCTCAGTATTTTTTACTCTATCTCAGCCCCCTCCGAAATGGTAAGTGTAGATATGCTACTGAATGTCACCCAGTACTTCGGACCCAATCTTCATATTGGTTCTTATCTTCATATTGGAAATTCATATTGGTTTTGACGCACTCGTTGCTAGTAAACCATTTCGTTATGATTTTATATCTAATATTTTAAAGTCTTTGTGTGAGAAGCTGGACGATCATTCTTTTACTGTTCCGTATCGTCCTCAGTCTAATATGGCTGAACGTGTAAATCGTACATTAATTCAAATGATTTCTTCTTATGTTGGTTCTCATCATGCAAATTGGGACCAGTTTCTTCAGCATTTTGCGTACGCACTTCGTACAGCAGTTCACGAGTCAACGGGGAAAACGCCGGCTGAATTGTTTTTGGGTAGAAAAGTCATTACTCCATTCCAAAGGCTAGTTATGGTGTCAGATGCGGAAAGTCAGTACATGTGCCAGGATATTGAGAGGTTGGTTAAAGAGGCTCAGGTTCAGATGGGAAAAGCGCAAGAAAAGCAAGCTCAGTATTATAATATGCGTAGGAGGAAGCTAGAAGTGAAAGTTGGAGATTTTGTGTTGGTAGAAAAGCATTGGTTAAGTTCAAGTCGTCAAAAGAGAGAAGCTAAGTTTGGTCCAAAGTTTGTAGGTCCGTTTGAAGTTTTGGAAGTTCGAAATAATAATTTGGTTGTTAATGTCAATGGTGAAAGAATGACTGTTAATCTGGATCAGGTTAGAGTTTATAAGTTTAGAGAAAATGGTAGTGAAGGTTCTCATGTGTCGAGTGGTGTTTCGTGAAATTCCCGATACAATGAGTGTCCCGAGTCCAGCACTTCTTTATCTAATTCTTTTCATCAGTATGCAAAAAGAAAATCTAGTGAAACAGCTCCAAAAACTGTTATTGAAAGTAGAAAGCCTAGCAATCCGAGAGGAAAGTATGATAATAAAAATAAGAGAGCAGTGTCAAATACATCAGACTCTGTGTGCCATAAAAGACAAAATATTATAAACTGTCACGTACCTCCACTTATTATACAGCAACCTTACAAACATAAATTATCTAATAGTTCACCATCTTCAGTGATTAATCCTCGAAAGAAATTTCGTATGGACACTCGTCAAACTCTTAAAAGAACTTTAAATTCCGAATTTTTGCCCAATAAGAAACAGCATAGATCCGGAAAGAAACGTGGCCTAGGATCTTCAGTAACTTCGGGTGCGTCTAGAAAGAGAAAACAACATTCAGAATATCGGCATCAGCAGTGTGAATCTCGCCATGGAGTGACCCCAGCGAACCGGCCAGAGCAGAGTCGTCGAGCGGAACCTACAAGTATCCCACGGCATCCATTCAGGACCAGGCTGCAGGCACGACAGTCAACTGTGGCATCACCGTACAGTTCTGATGACGAAGGATCCTTCGTTCAAGCTTTCTGGGACAAGAGGAGAAAGCCATCCTGTAGTATGAAGCCGGCTAGCAGCGAATCATCTCTATGATTGGGTGATAATGTTCCTTATTAAATTTCTATTAGAGTGCATATATGTGGTAGCAATGTGAAGGAATAAAAAGCAGAGAGACTCTTTTGTATTTTTGGCCATTTTTGGAATTTTTTGACGGACTCAATGGCGGATCTAAGGGGGGGGCGATGGGGCGATCGCCCCCCCCTTGGGACCATAAAGGTTTTCAAACCAACATGAGAGAAGATCTTCGAGGAATGGAACTTAGGCTGAAACCCAAGGTCGGCGCGGCGCGGCCCGGGTCGGGCCGCGTTTATTCATGAATCAGATAATGGTGGATCTAAGGTGGGGGGGAGGGGAAGATGGCGAAGTGGTGCCGCCCAAACTAGGGTCGGGTTGGGTCAGGTCTTCTGACTTTTAGAGTCCGGCCGTGTTCTTTATTTTTCTGCCGCTTTTGGTCGCGCCTGAATTGTTTTTCTTCCGAGTCGAGTCCGGCCTGGAGTCATTCTTCCTGAATATCTGTATTAGAGATGAGATAGTGCTCGGTCTCGGACTAATTTTGTCTGATATCTATAAATTTTATTTATCAATGAATAGAAAATATTAAAAGAACTCCCCCCCCTTAAACATTACTTATTCCTTTTCAAATCACTATATTGAACATTTTGATTAAAATGAAAACTAAGCAGAAATTATGTTTTTTTTTCTATATCAACATTAGAATGCTATTTTAAAAGTAATTTATTAGTCATTTCTCAAAACCTATTTTAGCCATTTCCGTCGACGTTCAGGCGCCATCAAAAACGCGTGAATAATGAATTTGTCTTTAGTTTGATATTTGTTTGTAGCAGAGGTTAGTATAGAGATGTTTATTACTATTATTATTTAGACGTTTAATTCGAAGAGGATATTTCCTTCCAGTTTTAGTTGCGGTTGGCGCATAATTTAGATTTCTATTGTACACAGCATACACAGGTCGTAATCGCTTTTCATATGGAAATAATTTTAGTGATTGTTGCTTTTTTGTGAATTCTGCTGATGCTGAAGTTGTGCTCCGGAATTTACGAAGTCACTTTTGGTTGTAAGTAAATTTAATTTCCATATTATTCCGATAAAAAGCAATTGAGCAGTGTTTCCTCTTTTCCTATAAAAGCATCGAAATTTAATTTTTTTAACTTTATATAATTGTCTGTATGATAGGTCACGCCTATTCCAAAAGATTTTTATGAGGAATGAAATGGTTATAGTTAACAATGTACACATTTTTTTTTAGAAAATTGCTAAATGTTGTTCGATTCGACAAATAATCGACAGTAATTTCTACAAGTTCCATGCATTTATTCATGAAACACACTTCATTAACATGTCCATAATATTTCCTTATTAAAGAAGACAAAATATGAGAATTTGTTTTCTGTATAAAGTACATTTTTTTTTTATCTTTTCTTTTGATAATATTAAATTTAAATTTCCGTTTAAGAGTAACTTTTCTATGTAAAATGTAGTTTAAAAATCATAATTTTTTTTGGAACATTAAAAAAAATATATGCATTTTTTTCTTCTACTGTATATTTTCGTTATTGGGCTCGGACTCTGATGAAGCAAAATGTTTCAGGCTCGGGCGGGCTCAGATTTAAAATCGCCGAGCTCGAGTGGGACCTAATTCTGAAAAATGAACCCAAAGCAAAATGTTTCAGGCTCGGGCGGGCTCGGATTTAAAATCGTCGAGTTCGAGTGGGACCTAATTCTGAAAAAAAGAGCCCAAACTTATGTCTTGTCTGTACTGATCAAAATTTCCAGGTCGCGGCTCGGCCCTGAGTAAAAGCTAAACGTTTGTTCCGTGTCCGACCAAGCCTGTATGATAAACATTATTGGCCCGACCGTGATTCGTGCAATCAGCGTTGAATTCAGACACTTTTCTCTAAGAGGGACTTCTGTGATTCCGGGGGGGGGGAATACAATAGAATCCCGGGGAGAAATTACACTTTTTTACCATTGAAAATTGTTCATTTTTTTCTTCTACTGTATATTTTCGTTATTGGGCTCGGACTCTGATGAAGCAAAATGTTTCAGACTCGGGCGGGCTCAGATTTAAAATCGTCGAGCTCGAGTGGGACCTAATTCTGAAAAATGAACACAAAGCAAAATGTTTCAGGCTCGGGCGGGCTCGGATTTAAAATCGTCGAGCTCGAGTGGGACCTAATTCTGAAAAAAGAGCCCAAACTTATGTCTTGTCTGTACTGATCAAAATTTCCAGGTCGGGGCTCGGCCCTGAGTAAAAGCTAAACGTTTGTTCCGTGTCCGACCCAGCCTGTATGATAAACATTATTGGCCCGACCGTGATTCGTGCAATCAGCGTTGAATTCAGACACTTTTCTCTAAGAGGGACTTCTGTGATTCCGGGGGGGGAATACAATAGAATCCCGGGGAGAAATTACACTTTTTTACCATTGAAAACACAAAATTTTTGGGGAGGGAGATATTTGATAGCTTCGGGAGGGGGGGGGACACTGCGTGCAATTCTTCACTCCGAGGCCAATTTGAGCTGGCATTTTACTTATTTGTTATTTATGTTGTACATTTGTTTAGCGAAATTTGAAGAAATACATTTTTAAAAAATTACTTTAGTTCGTATTGTAGAGCTTTTCTACCTATGATTTATATTATAAGTAGAAGTTCACCCGACCCACAGTAAAAAAGAAGTCAATCGGACCCAAATACAACCCACAGAAAAAAAAGTATAAATTAACCCGACCAGCAGAAAAAAAAAAAGAAAAAAAACAAGTTAATCCGAGCAGCAGCAAAATATAGTAGTCAATCTGTCTCAAACACAACAATTAGCAAAAAAGTTGAAGTTAATCTGACCCACTGCAAAAAGTAGAATTCAAATGGACATAAATGCGAACCACAGAAAAAGTATAGTTACAGCGCGGTGCGAAAGGGTGGGAGCGAAGGGGGCGGTCGCCTCGGGTCCTGAAATTTAAAGGACATCAAATTTATACTACCAACATCATTTTTGGCCTGTCACAAAAAAGTCGTTTTTTTTGGGGTGGGGGGGGGGTAAACTGAAACTTTACCCATGTTCAGTTTTCTGTTCGCACGCCCCTGAACACGATCAGCACCGAAAAAGAGAAATCAACTGGACCCCATACCCGACCCGCAGAAAATATAGAAGTTAACCGGACCCAAACCCGACTCATAGAAAATATAGAAGTTAACCGGACCCAAACCCGACCTACGCATAAGATTCGAGTCTCCCAATTTTTAAAATCGCTCCCCCCCCCCCTTGAGGACTCTCCAGATCCGCCCTTGGACGGACTCACGATTAGTGCTTAATTGTGTTCAAAATTTGTTTGCAAAATTGTTAGTTTTATGTATGTTTGAAATTTTGGTCTTAACTGCTTTTAAAAAATTCTGGATCTATTGTTAAATTGTTATGTTAGTTGTTAAAAATGTTACAATGTTGTTATACTGTTCATGTGTTATAAAATGTATGTTAATGTATGTTTAAATTTTCAGAAAGTACAGATAGTAATTTGGGTTATTTTGTACACGCGCTGCGGTTCGGACGGGCACGTGTTTTGCGGTCAAGAAGTCCTTGACACGCGTTTCTATCTCTTATACTAACATTTAATGAATTAACTTTCTCCTTATCGTTCGTGTTTTATGTGTTGCGTTTGTACTTTAATTGGGAATGGTTTCCGCAAGTTGCGAAGTTTTAAGCTGCGTTTGAATTTGAAATTGTATTGTATTAAAATTGAATGTTAATGTGATTTTCTTGCAGGGAAGTATATCTGTGTTATGTATTGATTCTGCTATTTTTCTTTTAGTTAATACAGATGAAGAGTTACTTGATGACGTCATTTTGTAAATTTGATATTTTTGATTGTTGCATGGGCACAGCGATGTGGCGCTGTACGTGTGTGCCCCAATTATTGTTAAAGTAGAGTTAAGTTCTGAAGAATTTTGGGAGTTAGTTCATTGGCTAATGGGTATGTAGGTATTACGTAGTAGCAGAGTTATTGTAGTATGAAGTGAATTTAATTTTAGATGAGTTCGGAATTTGGATGAGGAAAATTTTTGCGCATTGGGTTTTTTGGACTTGGTGCGAATTCTACTATTAGGAAAGTTATGGAGAAATTTTTGGTAAAGTTATAGTTGTATTTTAATATTGAGAAAAATTTCGAAAGTTTAGTGTTTTGAGGAATTTTAGCACTCCGAGTGGAGTGGGTTGTTTTGAAAGAAGAAGTAATTAGTTTTGAAAGTTTTACGAGTTTTGGAAGTTTTACGGTGGCTATTTTTAGGATGAAAGGATGATTGGATTGAATATGTGAATATTTGAGGCAAACTGAGGTTTTTTGGGTGTGATGGGTTAAAGTTAATATTTTAAAAGTTATGTTTCGGTGCTAAATTTCACCCATCACTGTGTTTTTTTTACGGTTTGAAATTTATCGCAAGAAAAAGTCCTGGGCATGCATTTGGCCAAGTCCTTTTTCTCTGTGGAATCCGAGGGGGGGTTGTGAGGGAGTGACCTTTGTCATAAAGGCACTCTAGTATTTCTGAGATCGTGACGTCAATAATTTAACATGTGTAAGCGTAAAAGCGACATCTATCCTCTCTTTTACTTTAACTTTCTATTGTGTATGTGTCTTTTTCGGGTTCTGCAGTTAGCTCGCGGTTATTAGTAATATGTTAATGTGAAGTATCTCAGTTTGCAGCATATAAAAGCTGGGAGTTTGAGTTTGTGGAGAGTATCTCTGGCGTTAGCCAGCGTGTGAGTATCTCTGGCGTTAGCCAGCGTGTGAGTATCTCGGGCATTAGTCAGCGAGTGAGAGAATCTCTGGCATTAGTCAGCGAGTGAGAGAATCTCTGGCATTAGATAGCGAAGTGAATCACTGGCGATAGCCAGCCGAATGTTCTGGAGAGATTAGTCAGCGAAGTGCTAGCAGATTGAAAGTAGCAGCGAGCCTCCAGTGAGTTGTAAAGGAATTTCGGTATTCGACTTGAGAGTTGGCCGCGGTAAGAAAATTCATAGTAATTACATTTTGATTATTTGAAAGTGAATGAAGAATTACACACAGCCACGGGCTGTCTAATTAAGCTTTATCTAGCAACTTAGCCGAAAGACAGTGGAGAAGTAATAGAAGGTGCCACGATTGAGCTAGTCCGGAGCCTGTGAGTATGCGTTTAGTCTTTTAAGAGTGTTCTCAGTTGTAAAAATCAAGACTTGGTCCACTTCCCTTGAGCCCTTATCATTTTAATAAACTGTGTTTTTTTTATCTTAATTACTGAGTATGTCTGCATTTAACCCCCACCACGACCAACCAAACGTTACAAATGACACCCAGCGTGCGTGTAACGTTACAAAGCTAATAAATATCTTTAAAAAATAAATTTGAATTTTGTTTAAATCTTTAAAAATTCTTTTAATAAAGTAACATCACTTTAAATAAACTACTTTAAAACTACATGAACGCTGTCAAAATTTTAAAATTTTCAATCTGTAACAGTATATTTTTTTTCTTTTTCATTATTAAATACTTTTCATTCACACAAACACTTCCATACCTCGGTACTTTCGGCAATAAGACATTCATAGTCAACATAAAATAAAAAATAAAAACATTGTTTAATGTAAATTAATTTTTTTTAATCCTTTAATGAGAATGAGAGTATTTCATAAAATAAATGATAAAAATGAGGAACTTGCATCTTTACTAATGTTAGTAAAAAAAAGGTTAAAGGAAAAATAAACTCATAGCTTGCACATTAGAGCTTTTTTTTTTTCAAAGTTATCTGTACTTTTAAGCTGAAAAACATCAATCTGAACAAAAAGAAATAAAAAGAAACATACCTGTCAATTAGATTATCCATTTTTTTTAATAAAGAAAAATTAATATTTAAAAACTACTGAATTACTATTTTTTTTTCATTTCAAGTAAGTTTTAACGATAAATAATTAAATAAAACACTCTAGTGCTTGATCATAATTTGTCCACTAAAAAAGTACAAATAAATAAATTTCCACATCCTAACTCTTGAGAGAATCATCTGTACGGTGATAGAAAACGGAGATCTTCTTGACCTTTGCTCTCCTGAAAAACACATATCTCGCAAACTTGACCTACTTCCGCGAAATAGAGAAGTTCGGTTTGTTCGGTCTATTCTGCGACTCTGCTTGGAAAAGAGAAAAAATACATCGATTGAGACTGTCCATTTTTGCTTTGATTGTTAGAGAATCGCGTCTTAATATTTGCGGTTTCTCATTCAGTTGAGTAGGGGAAAAGTTCCAAATGAGTTATGAGTTATTTCGGAAGTTAGTACGTGTAAATAATAGATCACAACTGACTATATTTTTTTTCTTTCTCTTGTCTTTTCACGATTGACCAAAAAATTTTCGGAATGTAGATAGTTTCTGTTTTAACGACATTGTTCATGGGGGAAATTTCCTTTCTCTGGCTTAATCTTTTTTTTTTTTTTTTTTTTTTTTTTTTGTCGACGGTAAATGGCGTTTCCGAGGGAAAGGAATTCTCGAGCACTTCTGAATTTTCGCGGCTTGGTGGCAAGGCAGAGAGATTTTCACGGCAGTTAACTGTACAGCCGATTTTAAATAATGTAACATCTTCAGGTGTTAGTCGTGTCGTGGCATAAGAAGTGGGGCTCGAGAGCCTCTTGTTGGTTCGAAACCCTTTTATTTGGCCGCTCTTCGTACAGAGGGATTCGCGAGTCCGGTCAGAGGTCGCCCGAGCCGTTTACCTTGATGATTTAGCGTTACATGACCGCAGGTTCCGCAGACATCTCAAAACTGCAAAGTATCTCGTTTTTCGCGCGTGTTCTGGGTAATATGTTGGGGATTGCAATATTTTCCAGCAGAGGGCAGAGTTGTGAATTTGGGAGGAACATTTAATTTAATTGGTTCATTAGGTTTTGATTGATATGTGGTCAAAGCCCGCACAATTCCCGGGTCGATGACGTATGTGACTGTAACCACAAATGGCTGCAAAAAGCCCTTAGATCATCAATTTTAATCTTAAGGAACGTCCAAAATTGATCTCTGAAAGTAATAAATGTTAGGTTGGGAAAGAAAATTACCAGGGGCAAAATAGCTTTAAGATTCAGAATTAAAGTTAAAAATATTAATTGGTACTTTAAACTTTTAAATTTTAAGTTTAAGTTTTTAAAAAGGCTTTAATTTTTATCCTTTCATATATATATATATTCTTTTCGTAAATTTAATTGCTTTAATCTGTTTATTATATTTTTCTATGCTGTTTTACATTATTGCACTTAATTTTAAAAGCAATGTATACTAGAGATATGCACGGGCCAATTTCCATTGACGGCATTCGGGTCGGGTTCGGGCCTTACTTCTGAAGACTTGGGCCAGCCCGGTTTCGGGCCTTATTTTTTTTTTCTGGAGTATCGGACCGGGCCTAACGTATATTTTCCGAGAGATTTTTTATGAATCCGAGACTGATTTTATTCTTCCTAGTCTTCACGGATCAAAATAATCAGTTCCTACTGAATCATCCATTATGAGAATCCTTTTCTCGAAGTGGCCAAGTCTTTCAGTAAAATTTGGAAAGATCCAAAAATTTTTGCAAAAAAGGCATGTATTTTTAAGTCGTCATTATTCTACAATTAAACATTAGAATGTATTATTTTTAAAGAATCGTAGATTATTAAAATAGAGTTAAACACATGAAAAAAATGATTATGACGGATTTTTTTAACTGAAAACTGATAATTTCTTTTAAACTGTTCATCCATGCAAAATGAAAACAACAATTAGCGAGAAAAAATTACATTAAACATTTAAATCTGCTAAGAAGGGGCCGGGTTGGGCCGAATTTTTATCTTATTTTCCGGCAGGGCCGAGTTCGTGTCAAAATTTTAACTTTCGGTTCGCGTCAATATTTTTTTTCGGGCCGGGCTGGGTTCCGGCCGAAATTTTAACTTTCGGTCCGGGCTCGGGCTTAGAAATTTCGGCCCGTGCAGACCTCTAATGTATACGACTGAAAATGAATTTTTTTAGCATCTTGTATTTTTTATAACCGCTCTTTAAATTTTTCTATTAATTGGTCTCTGCCACATTTTCCAATCAGATATAAGTCTAAGAAATTTTAAAAATATACATTGGTTCTTTACATTTGTCATCACACTAAGAATTGAAAATTTGATGAGACTTTTTGTCAATGAGTACCCGTCCTGATACAAATTTAATCCCATCCATGTATCCCATTTTGTTAGAAATGTTTTTCTACTAGTTGCAGTTCGTTTAACATGTATAGTTTTTAATTGTATGTCTGTTTTGAGGAAAAAGCAATGACGAAAGAAAATTTATTTGAAAACTGTAATTAATAGCCAAATACTTTAATAAAATATCCAAAAAATTAACAATGCTGCACCAAACAATACATTTTATATATTTTGCCCCATTCACTTAAACACTTAAACGAATTTTAAATGTATTTTTTTTAAATTGGCTCAAAAAAAAAGAAGCTGAGAGACGATTGATCTTTGTTACATGTTTAGAAGTACTAGAAACTTAAAGAAGAACGAAAATACATTCCATAATCGTTTGATTCTATGACGAGTAAGAAGGACTATCGAAAACCTGTTACATAGTTACTCATGGGTGACTGGAACTAGGCATTTTTTTCGAGAATACCCTTATGGAATTGTACGGAAGTACCTCTCTGCAAACGAAAACTGTACAACTTAACTTTTTTTCTGTGTCTGTGTGGTTTTTGACATAAATAATAATAGTTTTACGTAAGCCCCAATGCAATGCATAATCCAAACATGGCTACCATTTTTATCTTTAATTCCGAGTTCATACTGGAAATCCAAAAGAATATTTTTTATTTTAAAATTGGGTATCATTAACCCCTTAACAGTATTGCTTGAACATCACTCGGGTAAAAAATAATTTGTTCACTTCATTATTAAGCGCTTTCAGAAATCACAAATTTTTAACTATAACGTTTGCTGTGTTTGAAGGAAATATCTCGATTATACAATGATAGATATTTTAATACAAAAAAGGAGGGTTTTATTCCTTATTTTTATTTTATTGTATCCAATAATATTAATATTAAATAAAATGTTAAAAGGTTATACAATAGTAAATTTGACTTTTAAAATTTCTAGCGTGAATCAAGAGTTTCTGTATCAGAACGAACCAAACTGAGAACCTTAGTCCAATGTTAGAAATTACTTTCTCGGATTTTTAGTCAACAGATTTTTCTCTGCTCTAAGGGCATAAAAAACATTAATTTGTAAATCACAGAGTATAGTTGGGTTCAGGGGCTCCGCCTTAAAATTTCTTCCCAAAAAGGGCTCCGCGAACCTAAAAGTTTGGGAACAGCTGATGTAACTTATTGAGAGAAAATTTACCCTTTTCACGTCCAATTATTTTTTTTATTTCAGGAAAAATTTACTTTCCAGTAAAATAACAAAAATTAAAACTATCAAAAAGTTTTACTAAAAACTAATGAACAGGTCTGGAGTTATTTGCTTTTTATCAAAATGACAACTGTGACAATTATGGAAGAATATTACAATTTTTAATTTTATGACTAAATGCTAAACCAAAAAAGATGTGATAATAGTAAATGCAACGACACATACAGGGTTCATATTCGGATTTAACATAATAAAAATACAAGAGATTTTCAAGAAGTATCTATTTAGTATGAGACACTTTTTTTAATAATGGTTATCAGATAATCCTTTGGAAAACATGTTGCACAAACAACAGGTTTTTTCCCTGTATCAATCTCAAGATGTCTTTCTAGTTAACAATGTCAAGAAAATCCCTTGGGACACATTTCAGAAACACAAGGATTTTATCCTGTATGTGTCAGGAGATGTTTTCTTAAATCACTATTCTGAGAAAATCCTTTGGAACATATTTCACATGCAAAAGCCTTTTCACCTGTATGAATCAAGCGATGCCTGCTTAGACTACTACTCATAGAAAATCTCTTGGAACATACATCACAAGCAAAGGGTTTTTCTCCTGTATGAGTCAAGATATGTTTTCTCAAAATACTTTTATTAGAAAATTCTTTAAAGCATATATTACAAACAAAAGGTTTTTCACCTGTATGTATCAAAAGATGAGTTCTTAAATCACTATTCTGAGAAAATCCTTTGGAACATATTTCACATACAAAAGGCTTTTCACTTGTATGAATCAAGCGATGCTTGCTTAGATTGCTACTCAGAGAAAATCTCTTGGAACATACATCACAAGCAAAAGATTTTTCTCCTGTATGAATCAAGAGATGCCTTCTTAGATGACCATTATCAGGAAATCCTTTGGAACATATTTCACAAAAAAGAGTTTTTCCCCTGTATGCTTCAAGAGATGCATTCTTAGATGAGCATTCCGAGAAAATCCTTTGGAACATATTTCACAGACAAAGGGTTTCTCTCTTGTATGCGTCAAGAGATGCTTTTTTAAATTACTATTCTGAGAAAATTGTTTGAAACATACTTCACAAATAAAGGGTTTTTCTCCAGTATGCGTCACGAGATGCGCTCTTAGTTTACTATTGTGAGAAAATCCTTTAGTGCATAATTCACAAACAAAAAGTTTTTCTCCTATATCAGTCGAGGAATGTTTTCCCTTATCCCCATTTTCAGGAACAAAGTATTGTTGACTGGAGGTAGAATTTTCTTCTTCAATCGATGACATTTTCTTAAATGAATAATTAATTTTGGATGATAACAGAAACTTTTTCAAAGTACCAGTATGAAGAGATTGTTGCCGTTTTTATTCCAGGGAATGACTTATTGAACTTAAGCAAAAGAAATTTTATCTTCCATTGACTCTAAAAAGCAAAATAATAAACGAGACATTTTTAAACAAACTGCACTAAATTTTAACTGTCAATTAAATATCAGATTTGACAAGTTTCATTTCCTTAAAGAGCACAAAATTCATGCATTAAGTTATAACATGATGCATTATTGGATGTATGAGTGTAGATACCAATACATAGAAGGCTCGAAATGTAAGCAACCTGGACATTATTTTGTTTGTGAAATTGTTAAAACACATTATTACCGTTTATATGTATCTAACTTCATGTGCTGTCTGTTAATGTATAACAGAATATTGAAAATTATCGATTTTAATAAATATCATGATCGACACTAACTTATATTTTATCAGATGAATGAAGTGAATCAGAAATTAAAGTTGATTATAGCATTGAACTTATGATATTTAAACACTGAACCTACAATATTCAAGCACTATTATTTTTTAACACAATCAAAGTGATTGGTAAAGTGATTGGTAAAGTATTGGTAAATCAACTTTACCAATCAGTTTGATTGTGTTAAAAATAATAGTATATCAACGTATCCATCGTTATATGGAGTTCCTTTACCTGCAGTTTATTCTGCGAGCTGTTTCAAATGACAGACCAGATGTTACGACCAATAAGGTTAACTGAGCGAAAAATCCCAGCCGGCTATCGCCCAGATAGCTTAACAGGTAAAGCATTGGCCTTGTAAGCCAAGTATCCGGGTTCGATTCCCGGCCTGAGCAATTTTTTGCCCAGCTGGAAATAATCAATTAGTTATCAACAATCAAACATTAACATTTAAATTATTTTTTTAATTGTAGTACTTTTTGAAACATTAAGGTATACGAAATAGAATAAAGTTTGGATATTGGCACATCCAACAAATTAAATTTATTTTGTATGGTTAGGTATAAATTTTCTAGACTTGAAAAAATTTTTAGTCAACAATAATTTTCAAATTGCTATTAATTTGTACATTTCCTCATTTTGAGCCTTGGATGTATATGTGCTTATTATATAAGTAGAAATATTGATTCTGTTCCCAGCTACATGTTTCTTTGGAAATTATTTATGTAATAGGGGACTGTACACAGACAATGTTACCACTTCAGGAACTTGGGAGAGCGATTTCTTGCATTTGACATTGTAAGATATCTGTAGGGGGAGGGGGTTTTCTTCTAATATTTTTATCATTCTTTATCAAATGTGAATTTTTCCTTTTTTTGATATTTTTCTTACACTAGTAGTCTGCTATTTTCACTTTATCTTCAGTAGATGAAACTACATTATAATCAAAATTTCCTTTCACTTCAGATTTTCAGGGTTTTCCCAATTCGGCTCAGCTGAAAAAAACCTGCCCGGGTTTTTTCCACTTAAAAAAACGAACAAAAAAATCTGTTGAGGGTCTTTTTTTTCAATTTTTTTTGTATTTTTAAATTTGGATCATTATTTAATTTAGGGTATGAGAATGCAAAGATAAACGCCAATAAATATAAATAATAAAAAAAAATTAAATGAGTTTCGAGGCAGAGATAAAATGAGCAAAATAGAAATTATCTGTAAAGAAGGGAAGATTTTTATGCCTATCATCTAAAATGTATCTAAATGCTTTTAAGTCTTAATGCATACCTAAAGATACTTGAACACCATCCTGTTTGCTTAGATTTTGATTAGCTTTTAAGATTAATCATAGCATTTATTATCCTGCTCCATTGTTCAATGAAAGTGTTATACAAGAGTTTTCAACACGAAAATGGTGACATATCATGGCAAAAAAGAGAGAAAAATATAAGTTTACTCATGAATTTTGTCAATATTTCTTTTCTTTACATACAGCACAACCTACCTTTGCTTCGATCTAACAATACGTTTCTACATTGGGTCTGGTTTGGAACAAATGACATAATCATTTAGGGGCTGATAAAGCAGTAAAACCAATAAAAGTGCACCAAAAAAATTTGCAATCTAAATTTAAAAATATGACTGACACCGACTTCTATGACAATCTAAATTAACATTTAATGCTATCACAATATATATGTAGCAAATTTTGTTAAAACACTTAAAAATATTATTATTATCCCATTTTTTAACCCTCCCCCCCCCCCAAAAAAAGTTGCCTTCAATTGTTTTCTGATTTAAAGTGCATGAAAGAAACTACATCAATTTATCATAACTTAAGAATTATACGTAAAGAAATTTACTTGTGATTCACTTGTATATCCATAGTCCTGCAAACTAGTTTAAAAATACAAATATACTTTTTAAATCAACTTAATTCTATTTCTTTTTATGTCTTTATTTATTAATTTATATTTAATTAATACAAAATTACACTCACAAATGAAGAATCTAGATACTATGTATATGAAAATTTAAAATTAAAAGTATTTTTTCAAAAAATTCAATTAAGCCTGGAAAAAACTCAAGGTTTTTAAAAGAAACTTGAAAAAATTCGGGTTTTAGACAAGTGGGCAGGGTTTTTTCAAACCCTGTTGGTTTTTGACAGATTTACTCATTTCAAAGGTCAGAGATAAAAAAGAAAATATTTATACAAAATGTCTGACTGTTCGTTGCTATTGTACCATCAAAAACTACATTAAGATATATATGTATAGAGTTGAACCAATTTTTTGTGTATGTGTTTTGCTGTAGTAAGCAGTTTTTCCTTCAATTTCCAACTGTTCCACCTAAAGGGGGAGCTTTAATTTACAATTTTTGACCCATTTTCAATATTGTATCATTGAAAAGCATATGAAATTATACATAAAATTGAAATAAACTTTTTGTGTATGTTTATGCTAATGGCTAGCAAATCTTCATTTAATGAAAAATATTCCAAGGAAAAGAGACACTGTTACAGTGAGTTTTTTTTTAAATCATTTCCTTGAGTCTTCCTAGTTCTATTGTCCATCGGCTTGTGCAAATATGGGAACTTGTGTCCTGCTGAGTTGGCTATGTGCAAACAGCTGATGACAAGAGAATAAGGAAAAACTATTGATTTTAATAAATTTAATGATCTACATTAATTTTTGTTGTTGTTGTTTAACTGTGATTAATTGACTAGAAAAAAATTTTAGATTAAAATCAAAGTTTGCATAATATTAAACTAATACTATTGAAGAATTAACATGCATAATTACTTTTTGAAACATGAATGAAACAGAAGAATGTTTTGGGTTCATGCAAATCCATCCATTTCATTTTTTTTATCTATTTAGTCATTTATTTTGAAGCAGATGCTAAGTTATTATTAAAACAATTAAACTATTACAAAATCATTTCATTTCAAAATATAGAACATCATAATGTTTATCATTCCGATTCTTTAATTACATACATAATTTGTTGTTTGGAAAAATGATACTCAGTATGCTTATTGGCAAAAAAGGGATAATAATATTGTATATTTTTTTGTTTATAAGAAGTCATGCTTAAGGCCCCTGTCCTCGCTCTAGGAAACGCTCGCGAGCTAATGCTATTCCTATGGGAAGGCATTTTTCTAATAATTCTTTCCCATTTTGACATTTTTGAAAAATTTTTTTTTGAATTGGATAGCTGAGGTGCATGCCGACAGCGCATCTTTTTTACTTTTTCGATTTTGGTTGCAGATATTCATTACAAAGTTAGTTTCACTTCCAAAACCAGTTTTGAAATTGAAAGTGCTTTTTAAAAAAATATCTGCAACCAAAATCGAAAAAGTAAAAAAGGTGCTCTGTCAGCATGCGCCTCAGCCATCTAATGTAAAAAAAAAAAAAAAAAAAAAAAAAAAAAAAAAAAAATCCAAAATGTTAAAATGCGAAAAAGCTATTAGAAAAATGCTTACCCATTAGCATTAGCTCGCGAGCGTTTCTTCAAGCGAGGACAGGGGCCTTAAAGGACAATGCAAGTAGACCACATTATTGTTGAATCTATTATGTAGTGAAAATCTATTAATAAATACTTTTAAGTACAGTGGACTCCCTTAAATCTGCACAGCTTGGAACCAGCTGTTGTACGAATTTTAGAATTGTGGAGATTTCTGGTCATTGATTTGTTTACATTTTTTTAAACAGTAATTTTAGTATAATTAATAATGCAATCGAAACTGTAATGAAAGCTTGCAATATAATAAAATATTACAATAATAAAAATTTAGTTAATTTTTAAAATGATTAAAATTATAAAAGCACAGGCCAAGTTAATAATCAATAATGTATTCAATAAAAATATGATATTATAGTAATCAATAAAAAAAAATAATATAGTAATAGAAAAAAGAGAAGTTTTATTTTTAATTTTAGCCAGATTTAATAATCAAAAAAGCTTGATTAATACATAAATATATTTGGTAAGAAGGTTGTGATTACCAAAGATATCAGCAGTTAAATTTTTTCTGAAATAAATTTATTTTTCCTTCATGAAAAAACATGAATTTAGTAATATTAACAAAAATTACAAATTAAAATATATATGGAATTGATATAAAACTAAAAAAGTCGAATTTTGTCCATAAAATCTGAATTGAATGTTTCACTATTTGCACCCATAAATTACGTGTGGATTTGAGGGAGTCTACTGTATTTGTTTTGTAAAAAACTAGCTAGACATTCCATTAATATCACAATACATTCATGCTTAAATTTTCACACAAATAATTAAATATGAAAAAAAGAAAACCTTTTTATTTTTACTAGATTATTATTGATATAAAGATTCAGATGTGAATCTTCACTGAAAAGAATCTAAACAACCTGTGACAAACATTAGGAATATTGTAGAACTTCTCAAATCTGCTAACATCTAAAGTCGGCACTTCATTACAGATGTAACCAACAATGAAACTTATAGTTCAAATGTAAGGGTAAAATTACAGATTTTTTTTTGGTTTATATCTTTCCATATATGTTTAAATATATAATTCTTGATAATATGACTGAACTTATAGTTTTTCATGAAAGAAATAAAACTTTATTTGTGAACAATAAAGCTGAAAATTTGGCATGTGATAGGATTGGCCTCAAAAAAGTTAAATTTTTTTAGCATTTACTATTTGAATAAATTGATTTGTCTTTTGTGCCACGCTATCCAATAACTAATGTAAAATTTATTTAAGAATTTTTTTTTTTTTTTTTTTTTTTTGTGTGACATTACACCACTTGCATACATTTAACTTAGTTTAGATACAATGCCGCAATATTAGAAGCATTTTACTTATGTTTTGTGCCATGCCACAAGTTTGTATTCTCATGTAGACATTTCCATCTTGTATTACAGTTACAGTCTTATCAACAGGAGATATCAAGCTGGCGTCATCATTGTACTTAAAAGATAGAGCACTTGGAGCATTATTTCGCATTTTCAGGGTTTAGTCACTGGGTTGGGCATTTTTCACTCTGGTGGTTCCACACTTAGGTAAGAATGTGAATTTCACTTATCCAATTTTCAATGCTATCAAATTTTTCTTTCATTTTTTTCAAAATATTTGTTTGATTATAGAACATTCACTTCACAGTGATAAGATTTTATTCATTTGTTTTAAAAAACAGAAGAAACATTGAAATTTAAAACTCTACAAATAAAAAAATAAATAAACCATCGTCTACTTAAAATAAATCAAAGCATAAAATTTAGAACAACGACAACAAAAAATAAAAATGAGCCATTAAAATTCCCGGTAAACTATAACTGCATATTTGTTGCGGTCATGTGTATATTTTGAAAGTCGAAATCATAATTATCTTCTTTTTTCAATAATATTAACAACACAATATTTATTTGAAAACTTGAAATAAAGCATAGCGCAATGTCGAAATACAAAACACAGAATAAAGAATAAACATAACATAAATACCTTAGTAACTATAGCAACAAGAAAGTATTGTTGCCATCACTATCAACTTAAACAAATATCGTTTGACAGATACAATAATATTATTATTACATTATATTTCTTGTTAGTTCTGCTAAGCTATAAAGCTATTAAAAAAATGTTAATTTAATTAGTGTAATTGGTATAAAGCTTGGCCCAATCGTACCTGATCTGGCACAGATAATATGAGTAATCACCAATTAAATAAATTGTATTATTTATATGCTGTAAAGTACTGAAAATTAGCTGCTTTAGCACACAATAAAATACATATGATATAAAAAATACTTTATAATTGAGACTTTTATGAAAAGGATAAGCAAATTGGAAGGGTATTGTCAAGGGAAAGGTTTATCAATACACTTTTTCAAAATAGGGAAACTGCACATACATTAGGAGGAAGGGAGGATGCTTATATTTGGAAAGGGATTACTTTAAATATTATTCAATATTTTTTACTTCAGTACTATTTTATTTTCAATTACAAAGAAATAGTTGACGGTAAAAATTTTCTTTAAAATCCTTACATATTCTCTTTAATTTTAAAAAATATATTTTTGATTATAAGAAAATTGTGCTCACAACAATGAAATTTTATTAATTAAAAAACATTTCTTAGATAAGAACTCAAAGCATTGTTTTCATAGAGTATTTTACTTAAACTTTATGTTAGTTACTTTAGGATATTTTACTTCTAAAAGAAAATCTTGTTTATGTAAATGGAAGTATCTCTTTTAAATATTATATGAATTTTAAATTTTTAATACCATTAAGTTCTA
This sequence comes from Maratus speculifer, assembly GCA_964019185.1. Classification (NCBI taxonomy): domain Eukaryota; kingdom Metazoa; phylum Arthropoda; class Arachnida; order Araneae; family Salticidae; genus Maratus; species Maratus speculifer. The sequence continues at coordinate 222,969 of CAXHSM010001376.1, read as the reverse complement.
AAATAATAAACTATTGGCTAATATCTGGTTTAGCTGTGTAAAAAATATTTTAAATGCTTATAATAAATGTCAGCAAAAATAAAAATGGCGAAGAGACACATAAAATTTAGTGTCTTCATAAGATCAAATCCCGAGTTATAGAACTTTCAGTAGAAGAATAGCTAACGAAATTTATATTACCATTAAGTTGTTTTAGTAAAAAAGATAGATTCAGTAAACTGATAAAAAAAGAATAGCTTGAGTAGTAACTCAGATTATCAACTGATCAGACTGATTAGTAACACTGATCAGACTGATTAGTAACTCAGTAATATCATTTTATTACAGACGCTAACACAACGTATGAATCATGAGAAAATATTCATTCATGAATATTAATTCAATCAATTTCATTGTTCCATTAGAAAAAAACTCAATATGTTCAACTAATTTTTAATTAACAAAATAAAATATTTAGTTTTAAAAAGAAACAGATAGCTTTCTTAAAATTTGCAAATCTAGAGCTTCAATATGCATTTTGGATATAAAATTGTATGCAATTTGATTTGGGGGAACTCGGAGAAAATTTTCCCCAGAGTCTTTGGAAAAGCTTGTTTAATAGTGGTCTGGTAACAAGTATTATAACTATGACTTAAAAAAATACTAGTCTTATTGTCACTGCAGCAATTTAATTGATAAAAAATATTAATAATTAGTTTCTAAAGATGCAAGAATCATTTTCTATGCATCATGATTCAATTCATGATTCATTCTTTTATTGGCGTCTTGTCTCTTTGGTAGTTCAGGTAATTTTTAAAACAAAAAATTTTTGTACCCAAGTTCTTTACCAAACTAAATTCATACTAAAGTAGGGTAGTTTCTTTTATTACTATTCAATAAAAAATATATAATTTACTGTTTTATAATGATTGTATAAAATTTTATGTGCTGCAACTTTCATTTTTTGCTGATTTATCATTGAGTTATTTAAAGCGTTATTAATTTTTTTTATTTATAGCAGATAACTTCTTTTATTATTATTATTTATTTTTAAGTCATTTACAGAATATTATTAAAATTTTAATTTAGATGCAGCTAATTGATTTGAAAAAAATTTATGCCCAATTTAAAATACTGTGTTGCTCATAAACTGAATTTGATTCTATTCTATTCAATTGAAAGTACATATTTTTTAAATAATTCATCGCTTAGTTAAATACCTCTATAAAGTTTATCGAAATTTACATAAAAAAACACATAAACATAAGAAACTACTGTTGAATTCTAAAACAAATAATAAACGAGATTTTGTTATTGCAAAATTGTTTCTTAAATTCTTTTAAAATTCGTTTGTGACATGAGTTTTGTTTATTTTGTAAAACGGTAGCTGACATACAGTAGTTATTGAGTGGTTTCATCATTGAAAATGGATATAATTGAAATTTGAATTTGAATATTTTTCTGGAATATTTTTTTGGAATATTTTTGCATAAATTGCGGCCTTTTTTTGGGAGGGAGGGAGGAAGAAAAGGTGGCTTTTCCAAAAAAGCTTTTTTAGGCAAGTTTAAAATTTGATGTATGGGGGAACAGTTTATTTTTTAGGGGCCATTTTTTCGTTAATTAGAGGATGACGAATATGAGACAGAGTGAGTATTTTTGTGATGTCTGTGTGTTGCTAAGTTGCAAAGGTGAACATGATAGTCATAGATATCGTCCCTCATAGTATATATATGTGTGACAAATAAATGCAAGTGAACTTTTGTGGATTTTATTTGATAAGTATTGTATTTTTTGCATTTTGGAAAGTAGTACACACAGAAGTTCATATACATACACAGTAAAAATTTAAAAGTAAAAGAGAAAATTTTTTTTTAAAATAAAAAAAAAATGTTGAAAATATAAAAGTAAAGAGCAAAAAAATTGTAAATAACAGTAATAAATAAAATTTTAAAAAAGTGAAAAAAATTGTAAACAAAAAATTATAGCAAAAGTTTGTAAATATCTAAAAATCTGGAGCAAAAAAATTGTAACAATTTAAAAATCCAGAGCAGAAAAATTTTAAAGATCTACAGCTCTGGGACAAAAAGTTTGCAAAAATCTTTTAAAATAAAAAGTTGAAAATTTTTAAATTTTGACCAAAAATTTATAAAATTCTGAAATGAATAATTTATAAAAACCTAAAATTTCAGAGAGAAAAATTTGTATAAATCTGTAAATTTCAACTGAAATATTTGCAAAAATCTGTAATGAAAAGTTTGTAAAAAAAACTAATAACCTGGAGTGAAAAATTTGTAAAAAACTGAAGCAAAAATCGAAAAATCTGGAGGGAAATAAACAAACTAAAGTTGACACTAGGGACTTCTGACAGACATGTGGAATGCAGCACTTTATGAATTCTGTGGCATAATACCTGGACATGTTTTAATGGCATAAAAAAGATTAATAATAATTATTAACTTTTTTGCTTTTTTCATTATAACTGTTTCGTTATTATTCTATAACTATATAATATGATATAGCACATATAGACATAACATATGTATATTCGTTGATACACTATGTAGATATCTATTGCATCATATTTATATTATAATCATTCTGAAAGGTATAACTAATAGTAAAAAAAAAAAATAATAATAATAATCTTTTATCTGTATTCTTTATTACTATCTATCTTGCTGTATATTCATATTTAATAAATGTATGCTAAATGACTGGTGTATTATTTTAGTTTGCTTTTATATTGTTCACCATTTTTAATGATATTTTGTATTTATTAAAGGTAGAAGATTTTAAATTATCAACAAATTTGGCAACAGACAGTCATTTTTGATAATTTATCATATCCGGCTTCATAGTATAGGTAAGTACTAAAAGTTCTTATTATAAGATGTGAGCAGAGCATTTTTCAATCCTCCGCTGTATCATAGTAAAATTATTGTTTTTATGATTTTCAATCTATTAAATGTTGAATAAAAATAATTAAAGTACAGTAGACTTTCTCAAACATGTAACCCGGAAATCCTTACATAAACAGAAATGTAAACAATCAAATTTCCAGTTCACATGTAAGGCAGTAAAATTATGAAATTTTTTAGTTTTATATTATTTTGTAAGTATTTTAAAATATAATTCTCAATAATATGAGTGTACTCATATGTTTTCATGAAGTAAGTATTGTATATATAAATTTCTGAAGAAATTCAAAATGTTACTGATATCACTGGTCATCACAATTTTTTATACCAAGTACATATGTGTTTTAATGAAGCTTTTTAGGTGTGTTCGTAATTATGTAAATACGTAGCACTTATTGTTATCGCTCAGTCCGTCCGTCTGTCTGTCTGTCTGTCCGTCCGCATATAACAACGTAAAAACTACCCAACCGAATCGTTTGAAATTTAAAATACTTATAACATAATTTTGTCGAGTCATTTCAAATTTTATGAAAATCGGATGGATAGATCAATTACAGGGACAATCAAAAGGATTCCGTTACATTGCGATCAATGGGGAAAAAACTTTTAAATGCATTTTAATCGTTTGAAATTTAAAACATATAATTATTGCATAATTTTGTCGAGTCATTTCAAATGTTATGAAAATCAGATGCATAGATCAATTACAGGGACAATCAAAAGGATTCCGTTACATTACGGTCAATTGGGAAAAAAATTTCAAATGCATTTTAATCGTTTGAAATCTTAAACATATAATTATTACGTAATTTTATCGAGTCATTTCAAATGTTATAAAAGTCGGATGCATAGATCATTTACAGGGACAATCAAAGGTATTCCATTACATTACGGTCAATGGGAAAAAAGTTTCAAATGCATTTTTATGATGTTACACTCATTCGAACATAATAGAATTGGCATGAATCTATGAAGTATATACTAAAATATGCGTTCTGTACAATCTGTTATGCAAGGAATTTTTATTATTAAATTACAGGGCCACACAAAAGTATTCCACTACATAATGCTATACGGGGAAACATTGTTTGGGGCGTGTTTTAATTATATTCAACTACCGTAAAATACCGTTAATCCGCCCCCCCCAAACGAAAAGAAAAATCGTACAATAGTTAGGGGAGGGCGCTTACACGGGATTTTTTCCCGATCGTTCAACAAAATTTACAGGAATGAATCATCATAAAATCAGTGAATCGTTGAATGAATCATAAATATTTATACTTGAAAAAATTTGGGTTTTTTCTTTTTTTAAACATAAATTCTGTGGAAAAAAGGAGAAATTAGTAAAAAAAGGCCAAAACAAGCATGAAATCAATTAAAAAATCTTGAAAAAACGCGCATTTCATCTAAGATTCATGATTCGTTCGTTTCAAAATGATTGATCTCGCTCTCAATCGCCTTTGAGAATCGGGAGGGAGGGCGCTTTCTCGGGATTTTTTGAAAATTTCAAATTCTTTATAAAGTGGGGAGGGGGCGTTTGATCGGGAAGGGCGGATTAACGGTATTTTACGGTATTTCACATTTTATGAATAAGATATACGTTTCTGAGGTGTAATAAAATTTACTTTCTGTATATTTACAGGAACACAAAAAAGATTTCGACTACTATACTGTATCCGAAGTACGCTCTACTATATCAGCAAGATTTGAATATTTTTAAAATTTCGTTATCGTACGAATGCATCTCATTTGCTATGTTCACGTGCAATTTCCAACTTGTTTGATTATTAAGTCTGGCTAAACCTGAAATAAAACTTCCTTAGTTTGTAAATTTTCATCTGAATTAATAGAGTATCTTCAAGAACAAAATTTCACTCAATAATTTAAGGAAAATGTATCTAATTTATATTATGCATATTCTTAATTATTTACTTGATTTTTTACTTTTAATAATTTAAAATCACTTTTTTAATTTTCTTATTATATAAATCTTGTTATACATTTTATTCAATAATCAAAACCAAATGTATCTCATCTTTATTATGCATATTTAATTATACATGCTTCATTATTTACTTGACCTTTACTTTTAATGTTTTAATCATTTTTAAAATTACTTTATTATAAATCTTGTTGTAAATGTTATTCAATAATTCTAGGAAAATGTATCTATTTTTTATTATGCATATTTAATTATTGATTCTTAATTATTTACTTGATCTTTACTTTTAATATTTTAATCACTTTTAAAATAATCTTATTTTTTTACTGTATTAGTTTCTTACTTTACTGAATTATTTCAATACTTTACTATATTGCAAACATTCATTAAAGCAATCTCCAAAAACTCTGGTCCTGAACTGGGCAGATTTGAGGGAGTCATTGCGTTTATTTACTAGTAATGATACTTCATAATTAGTTAGAATGATTTTTTTATTGCCATACCTATTATCTGAATTAAGGCTGTTTTCAACTGTTCTGCATAAGAAGCACAAAACATTTTAACATGTTTACAAGCTCATTTTTCAAAGGAAAATTGTAAGACCTGATTATGGAATCAAAATCTTTTTCCATTTTATGATCAATAAATTATCTATTGAGTTATGGTGAAATTGATCACTTTTTTTTTTTTTTTTTTTTTTTTTTTTTTTTTTTTTTTTTTACTTTTTTTGACTTGTTTTTTTGCTTTTACCAAGAAATTTGGTTCAGAGTGTCTTTGACAGTATTTCTTGAAAAATCTATGAAAAATCTTCTAAAAAAAAAAAAAAAAAAAAAAAAAAAAACAGAAAATTGAGTATGATTAGATAGCTTCTGAACAATAACACCTGCTAGTTTAATGAATTTCTGAACAAAAATAAATTCACATTTATGTCATAAAGTTGCCCTTTTTGATTTAAGCTATTCTTTTACACCTTGACATTATTTCCAGAAGAAACACCATGTAATGTTGGCCTTCATTTAAAAATAATGCATAATAATATGGTTCTTTTTGAAATATTTATATTTGTAGTGAAATAATATATCTATAATCATTTATATTTAAATATTGTTTTTGTTTAAAATTGAAATAATACAGTAGACTCCCCAAATCTGTAGTTCTAAAATCCACATAATAATTTACAAGTGTAAACAATGAAAATTTCAGTTAAAATGTAGGGACAAAAATTGATTTTTTTTAATTTTTATATCAGTTCTTTTAATATTTTATGTGTAATTGTCATTGATATTACTGAATACATACTTTTTCATGAAAGAGAAATAAAAATTATTTCTGAAAAAATATCAAGATATTGCTGATATCATTAGTAATCACAATCATTTTGCAAAATGTACTTATGCAATAATCAAGCTTTTTACAAATAAGTCTGGCTAAATATGAAACAAAACTTTCTTATTTTATGGTTATTTTGCTGTGAAGTAGTAGGGTACCTTAGTGAGACACGTTTCATAATTTCAAGCTTTGAATAATTTATGAAAAATGCATCTCATCTTTACAATAAATAATTAATTATATATTATTGATTAATAACATGAACTTTACCTTGCTTTTAATAATTTCATAATTTAAAAAAATTATCTTGCTTTTAATTATTTTAGTTTATTACTTTGCTAAATACAGTAGACACCCTCAAATTTGCTCAGCTTGGGATCAGAGGTTGTGAAGTTTTTAGAATTTTGCGGATTTCTGGTCATTGCTTTATTTACATTTTTTAAAACAGTAATTTGAATGTGATTAATAATGCAATCTAAATTATAATGAATGCTTACAATATATTAAAATATTAAAATAAATAATAAACTAAAATAATAAGAATTTAGATAATTTTAAAAATAATTAAAATATTAAAAACAAAGATCTAATTACTAATGTATGATTAAGTGTAATGTATATTGATGAAATGTATTTTTCCTAAATTATTCAATGAAACTTGCCTCATAAATAATATGCAATAGTATTTCACATCAAAATAATAAAATAAGGAATTTTTATTTCAAGTTTAGCCAGACTTATAACCAAAAAGCTTGATTAAAACACAAATATATTCAGTAAGAAGATTATTATTATAATTGAAATCAGCAATATCTGGATTTTTTTCAGAAATAAATATATTCTTCCTCCAAGAAAAAATATTAAGTCAGTAATAAGAACAAACATTAAAAATTTAAATATGTTTGGAAATGATATAAGACTATAAAAGTCAAATTTTGTCCCTATATCTGAACTAAATGTTTCATTGTTTATACATCTGTAAATTATGTGTGGATTAGAGAGTGGTGGATTTTAGGTTTGCAGATTTAAGGGAGTCTGTAATTTAATATTTTACCACATGGCAAGCACTCAAATACAAATGGATTACATTAGTAATTATATTAAAATTACTTTATAAAAAATATATATACAAATCAATGACCAGAAATTCACAAAATCCTAAAAACCGCACAAATTCTGGATACAAGCTAGTATGTGGATTTGAGGGTGTCTACTGTACTTCTTTTCAAAAATTAGATTAAACTGAACCTGACTTGCATGGAGTGTTGGATAATCCAGTTATTTTTTGTTTATGACAGCAGAATTTAGCCTAAAAGCTTAAATGACATTCTAACCAAAGTGTACAAACATTCAAACTATTTTATTTTCATGTTTTAGGACAAACACTTTTTTTATTTTGACGCTGATATAAAATAACATCATGAGTAAACATATTTATGAATTATCAGCAAATAGAAATAACCAAGTGAATGGCTCTCATATAATTCTGGATATGTATTATAAAATATTCTGTAAACAAGCCTCAACTGAATCAAAACAAACAAACTGCATGTTTTTTTCAGTAGAAAAAGTTACAGTGATTTTCTTCATGTCAACGATTTCTAGAGTCATCTGTGTTCAGGTATAGAGTTTATGCATTCCATTTTACAGCATATATTGTTTATTTTTTTAATATGTCATCACTTTTTCCATTTTAATCTCTTTTTAGCACTTTCAACAAAGTTGAAAGGTGCTTATGCATTCGGTTTGTCTGTCTGTCTGTGCTGTAACTCTGGTAAATATACTCGTATCGCCCTGAAATTTTTAGATATTATTGACATTTACCCTAGCACAAACTCTATTGAGAATGAAGTTTCTACCATGATTAGTTTATTTACAGGGGTAGTGATAAGTTTACTGTTACATTACATCCTGTGAGAAAAAATTCTTTCAAACGAATTTTAAAATGTTACACCCTATCAAACATATTAAAACGTACAGGAATTTACAAAATGTACTAAAATATGCATTCTGTACAAAATGCAGTGAAAAAATGGCTATTATAAATTTACAAGGCCGCACAAGAGAATTCCATTACATAATGGTTAAAGGGAGAATTGTGTGTGACATATTTTAATTACATTGAATTATTTCATATATAATAAAACTGATATATATAGCTGAGGCTTAGTATAAATTATACAATACAGTCATGCATAATATGAAGTACATAATATTTACAGGGAAACATGAAAGATTTAAAATAGTATATTCTTTTTGAAATACTGTACATGTATCCAATGATGTTTGATAGATGAATGGAATGCATTTTAATTATGATATGCACATTTAAGTTTCACTGAATCTATGCATATTATATGGTGTGTCTAAATACTATAGCTGATATACAGGGCTATGAGAAAAAGAGTTCACAAACGTTACTGAATATGAGCATGAATTACTTCAAAATGGTTTTTATATTCGTTATGCATTTTTACGCTGAACTGAGTTCAGTTTACTAAGAAATATTTGCAAAATATAGATAAAATTACATACAGGGTCACACAAAGATTTGAATACATGGATGCCTATGAATGATAATGTGATTTTAGTAGTTTTAAGAAAGTTTTAGTTTAAAATAAATTTTAGCTTAATACTAATGTGTAATAAACTACAGGGATGAACAAAAGTATTCAAGTATGTTTCTATCGATTAGTATAAATTGCTGAAAGAGAAATTTTAACATGCTAGACATTTTCTTACTAAACTAAATTTTCTCACTATAAATATAATTATCTCACTATATATCAACCAACATATCAAATACAAAGCTGTTCAAAAGTATTAGATTACATACTTGACTATATACAGTAACCTTATTTTTCTAAATGACGAAGTTTTGTTAAAGATTTCATGAAGTGTTGGAAAGTTCTTCCTAATCTATGCTTAATGCCTGATTTTTCTTACTTGTTTTAATAATTGAAATATTATTGATTAATTTAATAAAATTATAGATCTTTTTCATTATAGAGATCCTGATGTTTTTTAAAAGATTTTGGCACATCTTGGCTTCAGAAAATTAGACTTCTTGTCCAATAAAAGAAAAAGTAGCTAGATAATGGTAAGCAAATACAATAAACTGTATTCTTGTTTGTATACACATTTATATCTAAATATATTTATATATAATACATAAAGTAGACTCCCTTAAATCCATAGCTTTACAAAGTTCATAATTTTATGAATTTCTAATCACCATTTTGTTTACTTTTTATGGTACTATTTGATTATCATTAGGCCTAAGAACTATCATCAAACTATAAGATTAAAATGCCATTAAAAGGATGATCATAAATGTCACATTTACTTAACATTAGTAAAATACCGTTAATCCGCCCCCCCAAACGTGACGAAAAATCGTACAATAATTAATGGGGGCTCTTACATAGGATTTTTCCGCAATCGTTTCACAAAATTTACTGGAATGAATCATGATGAAATAAAAGAATTGTTGAATGAATCATGAATTTTAATACTTGGAGAAATTTGGGTTTTTTTTTTCAAAAAAAAAAAAAAAAAAAAAAAAACGTAAATTCTGTCGAAAAAACGCAGAAAAAAGGAGAAATTTGTAAAAAAAAAAAAAAGGCCAAAAAGCATGAATTCAATTAAAAAATCCCGAAAAAACGCACGTTTGATCAGATTCATGATTCATTCATTTCATAATGATTCATCCCATTCTCAATCGCCTTTGAGAATGAGGATGGAGAGCGCTTTCTCGGGATTTTTTGAAAATTTCAAATTTTTTATAAAGTGGGGAAGGGGTGTTTGATCGGGGAGGGCGGATTAACGGGATTTTACGGTAGTTCGTTATGTCATGAAGTTATTTTTATTCGACTTTTCCTTTGTATTTTTATTAATATTTTTCAAATTTATTTATTTTTTCATTATTTGAAATAAAATTATATCAATATGTATAATTTGATGATTTCTCAATTTTTATGAAATTGGTCGATAGGATAATCAAAAAGTACCCGAATATTTATATATTTAAGCAGTAATTTTATTATAATAATGCACTCTAAATTATAAAGAATGTTTATAATAAGATAAAATAACTAAGCAAAATTTTAAAATAATAAACTAAACTAATAAACGTTGAGATAATTACCTTTTTTTAAATATTAAAAAATAAAGATCAAGCAACTGATTAATAATGCATGATAATGATGAGATAAATTCACTTTAATATTTTGCATAAAAATCTTAAACTATATAATAAACCCTTATTTCATGTTTAGCCATAATTAATAATAAAAAAAAAGTTGTTTGAAGATTTATACATAAATGTGTTTGGCAAAAAAGATTGTGATTTCCACTGATACAGCTCTGCTTGAATTTTTTCAGGAATAATTTCTCTCATAATATAGCACAAGTTCAATCATATTAGCCAGAATTACACATCAAAATGTGCACATAATGAAATGAAAATAAAAAAAATCTTGTATTTTTGACTGCATCTTATAAAAGTTAAGTTTCATTGCTTAAATCTGAAAGGATGTGCAGATTTTAAGCTTTCACACATTTCAGAATGTCAATTAAACTAAATAATATTGTAAATAAGAAAAAAATCATAAATGGCTTCTTTTTATTAAATAAAGAATATAATCTGTAAACAAAAATTATAAGCTGCTATCCAATCTGTACTTTATTGTTAATGTAGACTTTGGTGTAAAAATTAAAATCTCAAAAATAAAAATTACATTCAGTTTTTTGATTTATCTTTAAAACCATCCCCAGGACTTAATTTTCTAAAATACAAATTGGTAAAAAGTTATTTATACGTTATGTAAACAAAGTGATATTCAAACTAAAAGAAATAAAAATTTCAAAAAAACTTTTAAAATTCCCCCAGAAGAGCTATCCTTTTTTCAAAATGTAAATTAAAACAAAATTACATGAAATATTATTATTATTTGAAAGAATTTTGTTTAGTATTATGTGTAGAAAAGTTAATCCTGTTCTGCATATATTTTACTCTTTCTGGAATACCCTTAACACTTACTGATAAAACAGATTCTTCAGGTACTGGGATGACAAAAGCTTGGCCTCTGTGAAATGTTTGAAATAACATAAGAGTGATTTAAAATATAATAAACTATCCATTACATTGTCAAAAAAGGAACATTTATATTATCAATCCATGATTTAATCAATATATCCTCTACATTATCATAAAGGAACATATACATTATCAATCTTCCTCAAAGGAAATATTTCATTTATGACCTTTGACAATATCAGGATTCTTTAAAAACAGTCCATTCATATAAAGCAGTTATCCAAGAATGTTTAGAGATTTGTTTAAAAAGTCAAAAAAAAATGTAACGACACTATTTCGTTTACTGTATTACAAATTTGGAAAGGAGGATAAAGGAGATATAAAGATATTTTGAAAGTACTTCAGTTATTGTATAATTTTTCCACTGATTTTGTTGCCTTCAATTTTGTATCATTCAAATAATTTTTACCGATTTTCATATTAGAAAATTAATTCCTAATGATAGTTTTAAAGAGAAAACGAAACATCAGGTATAATTTTTAGGGATGAATCAGATACTGAATTTACTAGATATTAAATATCTTAATTCTTTTTCCCTGCTGGATATGGATATTTGGCTTTTAGTTATTGTATATATTTAATAGGGATGCACCGAATAGTGATTTTGGCCGAATACCGAATGCCGAATATTCGGCCGACAGGTGAACCGAATACCGAATATTCGGCAGGCCGAATAGTAATTGTTGAGCCGAATACCGAATATTCGGCTTTCCAAATATTTTTTATATTTCAAAATTTAAAGGTATTAAAATGTTACTTTTTAAAACAGTTTTACATAATATTTAATAAAAGAAACTTACTTTTTGATAAACAAGAGCTTTTAGTATTGAAAAAAATCTGGCTTGAGTTATTTAAGAAGCGCAACTATGAAACTTTAATTAATAAAATTTTCTACGAATCTAAACAAACATTTTAAAATCAAATAATGAAAAAATGGCCGAAGAAAATTTTTACAGTCTGATAATTGTCCTTTTTAAATAACTCAAGGCAGATTTTTTTCAATATAAAGTAGAAATACTTTCAACTTAATTCTGAATAAAGGTATGTTTGGCTCATAGTTCTTTTCTTATGAAAGGTGGTATTTTCCACCCTTCTCATCATATCATATTTTACAGAAACCAAAGTATATGAGTTGAAAATATGTTATCTTATTTATTGTTAATGTAATAAATGAACACACAAGTTTTGACCTAGAGTGAGATGAAATACAATATATTTATGACTCAATGAGTTGATTATGATTATGGTTTCATGAACAAAATTTGTCTGCCTTGATAGCTATTACTAATCCTAACCTCTTCGCTACTGGCGATTATTACAGTATTTTTAATTATTACTGGATTATTTCTTCTCTCATTTGACTTCTGAGCGAAATTTTTGTTTTATTTTCATTAGCTCGAATCTTAGAATTCGAAACCTATTATTTTTATATCGAAATTTCATTTATATTTGAGTATCACTAAAGAAATGGGACAAAAATGATGTACCCATTTGGGTACTCAGGGACTGAAGAGGTTAAAAGTTTTTTTTTCTTTAAAGAACTTTTATTTGGGTAAAAGCAAGAAACAGATTATTTGCTAAACAAAATTTAGAAACTTGTATCAGCACATAATTCATTCCTAAGGAGAATCCTAATAAATCACCATTTTAATCCTTCTCATGGTTAATTTTCTTAAGTTATACTTTACAAACAGCAAATAAATAATGGAAAAACATTCTATTTTATTTAAAAATGATTTTGTTTCTAAATATTTTAAACGTAAATTTAAAAATTGACAGTTAAAAGTAGAAATAGTAAAAAGTTTTTAAAAGGTTTTATTAAGTATTTGATTCGGCCGAATACTTTGATATTCCGCCATACCGAAAATTCGGCAGGCCGAATAGTTTCATATTCGGCCAAGCCGAATATTCGGCTCAACCGAATAGTTTAATATTCGGCCTAACCGAATATTCGGTAACATGGCCGAATAGGCCGAATACCGAATAGATACCGAATATTCGGTGCATCCCTAATATTTAATTTTTTTATATAACGCCATCTCAGAGCAATAAATTACAAACATGTTTCACATGCTATTAAAAGATTTTAAATATGCTGAAATATAATTTATAAAAACTGTATTTCTTTAAATATCAAAGCTTGTAATTAAAACTTTACTAGAAGAGGAGTTTCTCTCTGAGCAGTTATAAGTGGAGGCGAGTTGAACTATTTGGGAGGGATAAAATATATTTAAACTTGCTATTTTTAGATCAACAGATGTCATGATGGTGGGTGATAGCTATTGAGTTTATATTTGTTTGGGATATATGGGGAAAAATTTATTTAGAGTACTTTCTGTGGTCAGTCCCAAATATCATTGATAGGTGACACTATTCCACCTTAAGGTATAATATTGTGTAAAATAACCTTTTAATTTGAAAATACAAATAGTTTTCTTGGTATTTCATAGCTAATGAAATAAAAAGGTTAAAGGCTGCATGAGTGTATATTTGTATGGGCTAGTTTGAACATTCTAATACAGCATAAAGAAATGCATTTTTGACATCACAAACTTAAAAGAAGCTGAAGGATTAAGATATTTATTGAAACTTATTACACATTTTAGTCTGATTATTAGCTGTGTCAATATATTAAAAAATTGATAGAGTTTCCTTGAGTATATGCTTATCTCAGTAAATATCATTTTTTACTTTCAAAACATATACAGTAGACTCCCTCAAATCCGCACTCCTAAAATCTGCAACTCTCTAAAATCCGCACATAATTTACGGATGTAAACAATGAAACATCCAGTTTAGATGTATGTGAAAAATTTGACTTTTTTAGTTTTATATGAATTCCATATATTTTTTAAGTTGTAATTTTTGTTAAGGTAATTGAATTCATGTTTTTTCATGAAGAAAGAATAATTTATTTTTGAAAAAAAATCAAGATATTGCTGATATCATTGGTAATCACAATCTTACCAAATATATTTATGTATTAATCAAGCTTTTTTAGTTGTGAAATCTGGCTAAACCTGAAATAAAACTTTGTTTTTTATGATCCTGATGTGAATTAGTAATGTACTTTTATGAGGCAACTTTCATTAAATAATTTAGGATAAACACATTTCATCTTTATAATGAATATTTAATTGTACATTATTGATTATTAACTTGACCTTTGATTTTAGTATTTTAATCATTTTAAAAATTATCTAAATTTTTCTTATTTTAGTTTATTACCTATTTTAATATTTTAGTATATTTTAAGCATTCATTATACTTTTGATTTCATAATTAATTACATTCTAATTACTTTTATAAAATATAAATAAAGCAATGACCGAAAATCTGCACAATTCTAAAATCCGCACAACCTCTGATCCCAAGCTGTGCGGATTTGAGGGAGTCTACTGCATTTAGATTTTGAATAACTATAATAAGTTTACTCGTGTTTTAATCCATTTCAAATTCAGTGACTCCTTCTTAATGTGTCTTGGGTTAAAATGTTGAGTGTGCTATGGTGGCTTTAGATTCAATGTATGATTTGTCTGCTATGCCAGTAAGAAAATGACTTAAAAATTATCATACACTAGAAAAAGTAGGATATTTTAATAACATATTTCTTGATAATGCTTAAGGAAATTTACTGTGTAAAAACATTTAACTTTTGGCTGACTACAAAAATGAAATGTTATTTTTTATATGTGAAACAGGAAGATTGTGTAAATATCATCCTTGTTAAATAATACCTCCTTCCTAAAAATAAAATCATGGATTTTTCTCCTTTTAGAAGGAAGTTTTTGTAAGTTGTCCTTTTGTTTTACTGTCTTATCAATGTTTTATTACACTCCTGATGATGATGCTTTTTTGCATTATTTTATTAATTTTAAATAATAAAACAACTTGTCTTTCTTTTTTTACTTACATTTTCCATGCGTTGTCAATACTTTGACTTTTGCATCTTAAAACATGAGTATCAATCAAGCAAATAAAAAAAAGTAAATACAGAAGGGAATTAATTAAGTAGACAAGCTCTTTTATTCCTATGCAATGTCTATTTATCAAGATTTCACTGCATTTTAAAGTACATATTTAATGTTAATATTCTTGATACATAATGTGATTTCCATTCAAATTGTCTGTATTAACAAATCAATTCAAACCAGATAAAATAGTTGTCGTCAAAAGCACACTAAACCTGAAATAGTTAATTCGAATCTTACCCAAGTCTAAAAGAAAAAGAAACTAAAACTAGTTGTCAAATGTTACCTTTAATATTGCTTGTAAAGTAAATCGATTCTATATGCAAAATATCCCCCAAAAAATTGAAACATATTTTGATTTTTTCCTGTTATAAATTAGAGGCTATACATACATGTGATTATCATTTTAGGGGGAGGGGCAGGTACATGGTATCGTAAGATATCTCCAGAAGGGGAAGAAGGATTTATCTTTTGATATTCTTATTCTTTTTGATCCAACTAAAACTTTTCTCTTTTATCTATAGCTTAGTTTTTACATCAAAAGAATGGCTATTTCTTATAAGTTTATTACCTGTTTTTATGCAAACATAAAATAATTATTGAATCCATGAAATGATTATAAAATTATTTAATTCATAGAATGAAGAATACCCCAACATTTGGCATTCCTATTCTTCTGTAATAAGGGTATGCATATATAATCCACTATCATACAAACCATATACAAAGCAAGTTTTAAATTACTGTTGTATTAACTAGCAATTAAAAGAGAAAAATGTTGTGCACCTGTTTTGTTGATACGAAATTGTTTCTGTCCCGTCCCATGTAGCGACAAGTATTAGAAGGCATTATTACTGTTGAATGAACTGTGTAGCAAAAATTATTGTTAAGGGGTCAGGTACCTTTTGAACAAACAAAATGCGTGAAAAAGTGACCTCTGTTAGAATTGCAGTAACTCTGTATTTAATTGACTTTTGGCTATAAAAATGAAAACACATATTAAGAAGGCATTATTTTACTAGTTAAAGTTGTTAAAAAAAGTATACACATATGTAATGTTTTTTTAATTATTTTTAAAGATAATACAATTTTTACGAAAGAATAATTCTTGCATGCCTTGCGCGCACGATTTTTCAAATTTGAATAGCTAACACAAACCAATATTTTTTTCTGAGTAGAGATATAATGTGTTTTCAAAATGACCTACGATGAAAAAAATCAAACCTATAGATCCAGAGAAAAAAATTATTTTTTAAAGAAATTCGAAATATCTATATTTTTTTGCACAAAAGTAGTCGTGAATTCTAAACGTCTAATTTGAGGAACATAATAGTAGGTCATTTTGTGCCTATGTACGCTTAATACATTCAGCGAAAATTTTGTGAAATTCTACGCAACCATTTTTCAGAAATCGTGCGCGCAATGATCAAAATCGCTGTTTTGAGAAAATTGACGTTAAAGTTTAAATTACCCGTTAGTCGTATAGGAAAAGCGCAAAGTGTTTTAGACATAATTCTTCTTCTAATGCGAATTTTTTAATGCGGTTTGTTTTTAAATGTTCCTAAAGAATCATATTTAATTATAAGCTACTTTTAAAAAAATCGATTTTTGGATTCTTTAAAGGGTACCTGACCCCTTAAATCTTTTAGTGTTGTTTATATCAAGTTATTTCAGATATAAAGTGATTTTTTATTGATTTCTCTTCGTTTAAGTCTATAAAGTATGCAAAAAAAATGTAACCATATTTTTTATCACTCCAAACAAAGGGGAAAAAACAATTTTTAGACATTACATTGATAAGGTGGGGAGGGGTACAAAAGTACCAAAAAGCGGATAATATTACATGTGTACAGGTCCTAAGTAGATACCGTAATAAGTAGTAGGTTGTTAAAGAGTTAAATTTAATCATATGCGATCTGTTTAACGCAAAATTCTGTAATAACACATGACCTTGAATTTTTAAATTTGCATTAAACTAATCTGCTGCATGTAAATATTTTTATCGAATACATTTATTTAAAAATAAAGTGAATTAATGAGTATCGATTTTTATACTTTCTTTTTTTAATGCAATGTAAAGAATATTTTTATGACTTATAGATGGATAAAAACAACGTTTATAGCACCAAAACACTTTATTTCTTGTTGCAAACTAGTTTTGGTAGACACAGTGTACCCATCATCAGTGCAAAATATGATGGCTCAGAAAAGAAACTTGCTGAAGTACATGTAGGAGAAGCAGATTCAATGGTAAAGTTTATTAACTATAATATAATAACAAGAAGTTTTAGAAAACAGCCGGTGTAATAGCGGTATCACACGGACGTCTTTTGCAGAACTTTTTCCCCTACACAACATTACAGCCAGCAAAAATTTAGTGACTTTTATGTAGGAGAGACTTTGCTCACCATTCTTGTTTACCGAACATTTCCCGCATTGCACGGAAAAGGTTGGCTTTTCACGCAGCACTGATCAACTGACCAATGGGAGTGGAGCGAGAAATTAAACAACCCCGCGAGAAGTTTGAAAAACCTGTTTACCGAACACACAGCAAAATGAACGATTGTGTTTTGTAAAATGTTTGCGGAACTCCGTTCTCCGTGTGATACAGCTCTAAAAGGAAAGATAAAGTTTATTAGATCAAAGATTATCAAAGATAAAGTTTATTAGCCAATAGAATTACTGTAAGAAATTTCAGGTAATGGACCACATAAACATATTCAAATATTAAGTTTATTGGCCAGTATAACTTCAACAACCAACAAGATGTTTAATGAATGCAATGTGAAAACTTGCAATATCTTTTTGAAATAATAAAATACACAAACCAAAATCTATCGATACAAATAACAGTATCTCACATAATAAAAGCTATTAATGATTAGAGACCAGTTGATAGGTTTTTAATATGGATCTGCAGCAAGCCAAAATTAACCTACAGCCTAACAATGCTGAACTAAGTTACTGTCATAAATGCGTATAATAACCCATTAAATAGGCAAAAATTGTAATTTACAAGGAAAATGTAATAAACACAATAACTCTTAAAATAAAGTCAAATTTTTAAACCCAGTACTATATTTTAAGCTTTTAAATTAATCTGCAGCGCTGCTGCTGTACTGCACAATTTCTGCTATAAGGAACTAGACTTAATCATTAGCAGAAATGTTTTAAAAAGAGATGACATAAACTAAAAACATGTTTATTTCAGAGTGAAAGCACGGTATATCTAATTCTATATTTACAAAAAAAAGTTTATGACAGGTGTACAAAGATGTTTCTTCTTGTGTCAATTTACATTTATGTTGTGACATGTATGAATGATGCATCTCCATCGAATTCTATCACAGGGCTGCCACAGGCGACTATTTTTATAATCTGGTTGGACCAGTATTTTTCCTATATGTATTTTGAAGTATATTTCTCTTGCAAAAATTGTGAGTGAGTTGTGAATGCACTTGATGTAATTTTGTTTGTGTCTTTACTGGTAAGTTGCCGTTACACAGATAATCATTTCTGTCTTTGACTGTTGCTAACTGGTGTTGATTCATTATTTCTATAAATAGAATAATGTAAGTGGCATGGTGCGATTGAACACATAAAATGACATACAATTGTTTAATAACGTGGATAAGAATCTCCACTGTATTGACAAACACATACACGTACACAAAAAGGAGCAGAAATCAAGTACTCACAATTTGGCATGTCTGATTGTTCTTTTACTTGCCAAATGGAGCATTTTGTTGCGATTTCGTGTAATGCAGAGCAACAGCGATAACCCTGGTTTTAAGTCTCTTTTTGTACTTCCATAGTAAATATTGTTATTTTGCTATTAAGCAGACACTTTTATGATGTTTTCAGATGATGCATCGTAACTGTAACAATATAGTATTAAATATTATTGTATTGCTATTTTTATTTAACATACAAAAATTTCATTGATTCTTGTGTTTTTAAGTGAGCGCTTTGTGTTACTCACTCTCTCACATAATGTCCTTGAATAACTATTATATACTTTCTATTTTATAAAATGCTTTATTATAACTCGATTTAATACTTTTTGTATATCTCCATTTCATCATCCAATTTCCATGGACAATTCAAAGAATTTTCGTAATTTTATTCTTACATTGCACTAAAAATGCATGTTTTTATACCGATTATCAATTTCACGGGACTTTAAAAATGACTAAAATGTTAATAAAATATTGAAATAATATTTATAGTGTAATTTTTATTGAATGATGCAGAAAATTTTAGAGATATTCATTAATATTTGATAGATTAAAAAAAAAATCTGAAATCCGAAAATTTTTAACATAACACATCTGTATATTAGAATTTCATTTCCACAAAAATTATTTCTTTTGTATACATTCCCTGTAAAATAAATTTTTACATGATTTTTACGTATGATACGAGATTATAGTATTTTCTCCTTAAATTTGCTTTTTTTAAATTTATAATAAAATATTAATTTTAAAATTGATGCTACTTATTTTATCTGTAATTTAATCTTCATAAAGTAAAGAAAGCATTGACATATCTATGGTTTAGTTAATGTTAATTGGAAGTCTACTGTAATTTTTAATACTATGGTAGAAATTTAGTTACAATTCATTTTCTGTATTGATTTTTACTTTTAACGGTAAGTTTAGTTTCTTGTTAAATTACCGTTTACATGAATCATAAAATGTCATTCATGAATTTTATTTTATTGCAGGTGCATATACATCATATAACTCAAAATATTCTTTAAAGCGTGGAATATGCAACAAAATATTTCTTTAAGAGAATTTTTCGGAAAAGTAGCTTCTAGTTCACAGCAAGGAAAATCCTTTGTTTGTGAAGTATGCAATAAGCATTTCTCCCAAAAGAGTAATTTACGCACACATCTGTTAAGACATACTGGTGAAAAATCTTTCTCGTGTGAGATATGCAACAAAAAATTCTCTCAAAAGGGTGACTTAAGGAAGCATCTGTTAATTCATACTAGTGAGAAACCTTTTCTATGTGAGATTTGCGGCAAGAAATTCTTACATAAGAGCACTTTAAATCAACATCGGTTAATTCATACAGGTGAGAAATCTTTTCTTTGTGAGATATGCAACAAGAAATTCTCACGTAAAAGCAATTTAAGCAATCATCTATTAATTCATACTGGTGAGAAACCTTTTATATGTGAAACATGCAACAAAAGTGTGTCTACAAAGTCTGAGTTAATCAAGCATCAATTAATTCATACTGGTGAGAAACCTTTTGCATG
The DNA here is from genome assembly GCA_964019185.1 of Maratus speculifer. Lineage (NCBI taxonomy): Eukaryota > Metazoa > Arthropoda > Arachnida > Araneae > Salticidae > Maratus > Maratus speculifer. The sequence goes on along the minus strand of CAXHSM010001376.1, from coordinate 202,463 downwards.
TGAGATATGCAAAAAGAAATTCTCTCGTAAGAATACATTAAAAACACATTTAGTAGTTCATAATAGTGAGAAATCTTTTGTGTGTGAGATATGCAATAAAGAATTCTCTCTAAATAAATCTTTACGAACGCATCTGTTAATTCATACTGGTGAGAAATCTTTTGCGTGTGATATATGCAATAAAAAATTCTCTCTAACTAGCTATTTAAGAACACATCTGTTAATTCATACTGGTGAGAAACCTTTTGCATGTGAGATATGCAATAAAAGATTCTCTCAAAAGGGCAATTTGAGCAGACATCTGTTAATTCATTCTGGTGAGAAACCTTTTGCATGTAGCATATGCAATAAGAAATTTTCTCAAAACAGTGCTTTGAGGAAGCATCTGTTAATTCATTCTGATGAGAAACCTTTTGCATGTGAAATATGTAATAAGAAATTTTCTAAAAACGGCGATTTAAGGAGGCATCTATTAATTCATACTGGTGAGAAACCTTTTGTATGTGAGATATGCGACAAGAAATTCTCTCGTAAGTACCATTTAAGTGAACATTTATTTATTCATACTGGTGAGAAACCTGTTGTGTGAGATAAACAAGGAAAAAAAAATAGTTACTTATGTTCAATTTGTTATTTGCTGATAAATATTCTTTTCGATAGGAATGCTTTCGTATTTTAGTTTTATGAATGTGACATTTCATATCAATAAAAGTTACTAAAATAAAACTCTGACCAACGAAAATATATCTAATTAAAATCTATAAATTATGAGTGACAACTTCCGGTATGGCAAAAACATTTATATTTTGTTCTTGCTTAATGTTTTCTCGAACAGTCTTGTTTCTGTTTTTTTTTATATAATATAGATTTAAAGTTTTATAGTACTCTCTCAAGATAGAAATATTAATTATGATGGAATTTGTTTAAAAGACTCATGTTTTATAGGATTTTTATGCAACGTATTCTTTATCTCTAAACTTATTTCTTTTTAACCTGAAAAATATTTTTCTTTAAAAGGTTGCTACTCACAAATCCTCTGTAATGATGAAAATAAAAAATAATTAAATATTTAAAAAAGTCTTATTTTCTATACTCAGATTGTTATTTGATAGAGGGATAAAAGTTCAATAATGTTTTAAAATGTCAATAAATGTTAATAACATGTGGCTCAAGTTTTTACTTCTTTATCCAATTCAGTCTGGTCTAAAAATGTGATTGAATTTTCCTTCATATGTCAGTGCTGCAACTTTAGCGAGTTATTTGGATTTCCGTGTAATTGATGTATGGCACTGTTGCACATTCATTATTGAAAATCAGTTATGCAGTATTTGTAGTTTAGAGAAACACCCAAAACAATTATATTCCATTACGGTCAGTTTGGCAATATCGTTTTTTATACATTTTACACTGTTTCGAAATTTTTTTAAGTGAAATTAGTCTGAATTTCTGAGGAGTACAGAAATACGCTTCGTGTATAATAGGTAGTGCAAACTATTTATTATTCATTTATATACTCAACTTCCGACCCTCAAGAATAATGATTAATCCATTTTTATAAAAATGTGATTTATGTAACAAAAAGATACTGAAGATAATCACTATTGTTTTGTATATTTATATGGTGAGACAAGAATTGCCTTATTATTTAGTCTTTGTTTAAAACTATGATTAAATATCCTGATTATCATTGTCAAATGATCTTTTTACATGGAATCCTATTTACATTGCAGTCGTTTATAGATTTATTAATCAAACATTATTTAAAATTAAATTGATTTTGTCCTGTATTTTTACATGTCAGAATAATAATTTTTTGTGACAGTTCTACTTCCACTAGATCAGAGGTTCCCAAAGTGTGCTCCGCGGAGCCCTTGGGGCTCAGCCTGAACTTTCCAGGGGCTCCGCGGCGTTCCAGGAAAAAAAAAACATGAAATAAATTAGCATATTGCAAGTAAAATATTTTCAAAAGTATGTAGTATTTTGTGCGCGTCAAAAATAACTATCTATAACTGGGTTGAAAAAACACAATAATACACTTTAAAAAACGAATATTTGTATTATACATATATCTACTTATGTATGATATTTTTGGTTTAAATTGCTTTTTTTATGTGTCTGCATTTAATGTGTTTTAAAAATTCGTTTTAAAAGAAGCTACAAGAAATAACCAATAGTTGATTTAAAATAAGCTACAATAAGAAGTCAAAGGAATGTAGCATTAGACACTGTTATTTACAGACACGCACCAGCTCAAGAGAAATGTCTCTTGAACTTATGAATGATGCCATAGAAATAATAAACTTCATAAAATCGAGACCACTTAAAAGCAGACTTTTTTTTCAAACTAATTTGTGAAGATATGGGAAGTTTTTATCAGTCCCTGCTGCTGCATACTGAAGTAAGATGGTTATTCCAAGGAAAAGCGCTGACACGTTTGCTGGTGCTGCGTGGAGATGTTGAAGTCTGATTGATCACAACCACAACCCTCAATTAGAGACAATTTTAAACGATAAAGATTGGTCATGTAAATTAGAGTATTTGGCGGACATTTTTAGTAAAATGGACAGAATGAATTTAACGTTGGAAAAAGAAAGTGTTGCTGTTTTTAATGCAAACTCCAAAATGTCGGCATTTAAAAGGAAACTTACCTTATGGTCTGATCCTTTACCTTTGTTTTTGATAGTGTAGAAGAGGCTGACGTAAGTTGCTTTCATTTTATTAAAATGTTCTTAAATAACCATAAACTCAAGTTTGAAAAAAAATCAGATAAGTATTCAAGATCAACTTGAAGCTCTAATAGTTCATTTGTGCATTACGTTCTAGCTGCTCGAAATAAGATGCTGGATAATTTTAAATGGATATTAAATAGTTTCAGTGTCAAAACAAAACCACACAGCATAAACTCTGATGAATACGAAACCCTCATTGATTGAAAATCTCAAAGCGATCTCGTAATTTATTTTCAAAGCAAGCACATCACGGAATTTTGGTGTCATTTAACAGATGAATTCAAAATCTTTTCAGGCAGAGAAAAATTAATTTTACTTCCATTTTCAAAGACATATGTATGAAGTTGGATTCTCCACTACTCCAAAACAATATACAGAAAACGGTTAAATGCAGAAACAGATATTTACAACTGACAATCGCTTACAGTTGTCGAAAATTGCACCAAAAATCTGAAAAACAATTCAATCACATTTTCACACTTAACTTTTATACATTATTGTTCGTTAAACTTTATGCAGAATTAAAAAAATACCGACATTTCATATTTGTATATATTGCATATTTTATTATTTTTAGAATTTTAATTTCATTAAACTGTTTATTTATTTTTTTATTTTACTTATTTAAATCTTCTATCCAGGTTTTCTGAATTGTATTTAATTTTTAGATCAATGTCTGCGTTTAAAACGTCTTTTTTGAAAAGATCTTGTGTTATTTAAAATCCCTCACTAGATTCATTTGCGTGTAATGTGTGTACATATATATTTTTTTCTATTTTTATAGTTTTGATTTTTTTATTTGTTTACGTTATTTGTATTAATTTTCAGTTATATAATTTTTTATACTGTTTTTCATAGTAAAAATGTTTATCGCTGAAAACATATTTTGTATTGCATCTTCAATCATTTATAGCCCCTCATTAGAATTATATTATTATATATATGAATCTTGTGTATATACGTATATATATTTCTTTTTTTATAAATAAGTTTAAATTCTTTAATCTGTTATTTGTATATTTAAATTAATATTTATTATATAATAATAAATATTAGATAAATAATAAATATATAATATAATAATATTATACTTAATATTTCTCGATTAAATTGCCCCTTTTTTGTAATATCTTGTATCATTTAATAAACCCCCCAACTAGTTTAATTTAACATTTATATACGTTGTGTATTTAGTTTTTCTTTTCATAAGTTTAATTGATTTAATCTATTTTATTTTTATAATTCCTTAGTTATTTAAATTTCTCTGCTGTTTTACATAATTGTACTTAATTTTATAAGCAATGTATTTTCCTGAAAATGCATTATCTTTGTGTAACTTTACCTCTTTAAATTTTCTTTTAATTGGTCTCAGCCTCATTTTCCAATCAGAAATAAATCTGTAGTAATTTAATATATATATATATATATATATATTTTCATCACACTAAGAATCTAAAATTTTTCTCAGGTTCACCACTTACACCTTTTGTCAATAAGTACCCGCCCTGATATAAATTTAATCCCTCTCATATATCTCTTTTTGTTAAGTTTTTCTACTAGTTGAAGTTCGTTTATCATGTGTAGTTTTTAACTGCATATCTGTTTTGAGGCAATAAGAATGACAAAATGAAGTGTCATTCAAAACTATAATAAATAGCCAAATACTTTAACCCTTTGCGGCGCAGAGCAAATTTATTGCTTAACTGTTGAAATTAATGACTGACCCCAGAATTTGAAAAGAAATTTTATTTGTTAGAAAAAAACTATATTTCACGCATTCAATAAATAGTAAATTTTTTTTTACCAAAATTCCGGTGCGGATGTGGCGTTTGGGTTTTAAAATTAAGTGGTTTCATATATATACCACCGTGACGTAAGGGGTTAAATAAAATATCCAAAAAAGTGAACAATGCTGCACCTAAAAATACAGCTTATAGATTTAGCCCCGTCCACATAAACACTAAAACGATGACCTGCTTCTAAATGTATTTTTTAAAAATAATTCATGAACAGAAGCTGTGAGGCGATTCATTTTTGTTGCAGGTTTAGAGGTACTCCAGGAATTTAATGAATAACGAAAAAACTATTCCATAATCGCATGATTCTATCACGGATGGGTGAGACTATCGAAAATGTGTTACATAATTACTCATGGGTAAGTAAAACTACTCATTTTTTTTCACGACTAGCCTATTGAAATCGAATACTGTACAACTTACCTTTTTTTCTGTGTCTGATTTTCATTATAATATTTTATGTAAGCCCCAATCCAATGCAAAATCCAAACATGGTTACTAGAGCCGTACCGAGTACTCGGTAAATACTCGGTATTCGGCCTACTCGGCCAATTTGCCGAGTACTCGGTATTCGGCCAAATTTTGGCCGAGTACTCGGCCAATACCGAGTAGTTGTAAGAATTTCATTTTTTAAGCATATGAATTTATAACTGATCTGAAAAAAGTTATTTGAATATCAATGTATCATATATGTAGTAATTCATAAAACTATTTACTCTGTATTTAACAATATGTCTGCAAAATATAAAAAAAGTTAAGAACGAAATCCCTAAAAAAAATTCACATTTATACAAATAAAACTACTTTTTTATATATAGGAAAACAGAAAAGACTTATTTTGGATAAAGAAACTGAAAATACGATAAATGCAATAAAAAATTAATAATTAAATTTAATACATTTAAAATTATGGTGCAAAATTGCCAAACGTTCTACATTATCAGTAGACAGGGCATTTCTTTTCCTACTATAAATTTGGCCGGCCTCTATTACGTTCAGAATAAACAGTTGTTGAAGGTGCATATAAGAGTTTTTTGCAAAGTTGCACGTAATCGGAAAAGTTTTTTTTCCCCTCACCATGCAAATGGAGTGTCAGTTTTACATGTCTTCTGTTAAGAAAGCCTGTACATCTTTTTGTACCAATTCTTCATGCGGTGATTTTAAACTAGTACTAGTGCCACAATCTTTTTGTTCATTCACAATTTCCTCAAAACATTGCCAGAAAATAGATGAACTTTTTGCTAGCATTTTCTTTTTTGATTCGTCGACATTAGCATTTTCATATTTATTTTTTGTTTCTTTGGTGAATTTTCAAGTTCTAGATCATCTAAATTCATCAATTTTAGAGCTCGCTTTTTAAGACAATCTTAATTTACACATTTATAATTTTCATTGAAAAAGGTTAGTTTTTTACTGAGATATTTGAAAAATAATAAATTTAAAATAAAATAACATAATATAATCTGTACACATGAAAAATGAAAAGAAACTGCAAAGCCAATACATTTTTTTAATCAAAAGAAAATAAGGTACAGACAGTTACAAAATAAATATGAAATGTTTGCATTATTCAATGAATTGTTACAGTAACCGACGAACATTTTTATTTTTGATAGACAGATTTCAATGGTTGGAATAAATTGGAGGGTTAAAGAATATTTAGTTATTATTATAAGAAGTATATTTAGTATTAGTTATTATTAGTTAATAACTGTAGTTGTTATGTATCAATTCTCCTTTCTTATTAGTTTTGAACTGTCAAAATTTGTCTTTAAAAGGTGCACAAAAAAAATTTCAAATTTAATAAGTTAATTTATTTATACTATATATGTATATTATATATATGTATATTATATATATGTATATTATATATATGTATATTATATTGTATGAACACACAGGTATAGATATGTGTATACAGGTATATTTATATATATGTACACCTAAGCTCACATTATGCACGCATCAGTGTTTTATTTTCTTATTATACAACTACTCGGTACTCGGTACTCGGCCGAGTAGTCAGTGGCCGAGTACTCGGTACTCGGCTACTCGGCCAAAGTACTACTCGGTACATCACTAATGGTTACCATTTTGATATATAATTCAGATTTCATACTGGGAATTCCAAAAGAAATTTTTTTTATTTTAAATACGGATGTCATTAACCTCTTAACATTATTGCTTGAACATTGCACGCGTAAGAAAGAGTTTTTTCCCTTGTTACTAAAAGTTTTCAGAAATCACAAATTTTTTAAAATAATTTTTGCTGCATTTGAAGGTAATATCTCGATTACACAAGAAAGATATTTTAATAATAATAAAAAAAGGTTTATCCTTATTTTTATTTCATTGTGTCCAATAATAGTAACATTAAATAAAACTTATAAATGGTTATATAATAGAAAATTTGATTTTTAAAATTTCTAGTATGAATTCAGGAATTCCGTACGAAGAAAGAGCCAAGCTGAGAATCTTGGTCCAATGTTGAAAATTACTGGCCCGAATTTTTATCCAGCATATTTTTCTCCATAGTCATAAAAAACATTAATTTGTAAGCCACAGAGTATTGTTGGATTCAGGGGCTCCGCCTTAGAAAAATCTTCCTAAAAAGGGCTCCGCGAGCCCAAAAGTTTGGGAACCGCTGCACTAGATGAATACATTCTGTTCACGAATACTTGTGAGGTTTTGTTATTGGCTCGTCAGATTCAGATATGGGAGTGATGACCGATCATCGTTTGCACATGTTCGTATGTTTGTTTTCAGCTATTTCATTCCTCATGCTAAACAAGTCTTATTTGTACTATTTTGTATATTTAGATAATAAAACTGAAATTAGCTTCTCAAAACAATTCCGAACATATGTGTATAAAAATAACCCTTTTTCTTACTGAAACTCTTTTTTTTCAAAATCTTTAAGATTAAGCCTTTTTTTTTTTTTTATAAATTTTAAATAATTATTGAATATATGTTGTTTATTGGCTTAATTAGCATTGTGAAAATTCATTTATTAAATATTCAATAATTTTAAGTTCACAACTGAAAATTATTTGAAAAAAATAATTTTTTAATTAATTAATTAATTCGTATAATTTAAAACGAAAATTTTAAAATGAAAATATCATTATTTATAATAAAATCAAACTGTTAATTATAAATAAACTATTTAATTGAAAAACATAAAATTTAAAGCGAGTTTAGAGGTGAATAACACATTCACTTCTAAAATAAAAGCAATTTAAAGTTTATTTTTTTAAATGTGCGTACAAATTTATTAAATATTCCGTTTTAAAATAAAATGGTCTATATAACTTAAAATCCATTGACTTTAAAAATCATATGTAAACAGAAAATATGGCTACCGGTTTTTCGATCGCAAGCGCTATTACATTCAATGAATAGTTTCATTGGAGTGTCGCATTCTTTGTTCTATTTATTTGTCAGTTTCGGAAAAAATCGGTCTGTTATTCACTGGAGGCATATATGAAAATTGGAACGTGTCAATGATGCTGTTGGATGTTTTCAAAATATTCAACTAAATATGAGATGTCGTAGGATGAAGGATGATTCCATACACAATTTCCTTTATTTAAAATTGACATTGATTCTTTAATTCTTGAAGTATAGTAATCTAATTTAGGCACGATAACTTTTGCATTTTCAAAATCTTGTTTTAAATTTAGCAGTTCCTTTAATCTTAAAAGTGCTGTAGATGGTCGGTTAAACATAGTATCTGTCATATGCTCTCTTAATCTTTCTATACATTTTCGATTGTTCATACCTATGCAGCTTAACTCACTATTTTTTTTTTGTTCGAATGGAATAGAACCAAATAGGCATCTGTATTTTCCTTGTTGGGTATGGGAACGATTTTCCTCTGATTTAAAGCTTTTAGTTTTGTTGGAGACTATTGAATTAATTCCAAATATATTTAAGGCGTATTTTAATGATTCGTATAATCTTGGTATGTTTTTGGAGCTATACCTTAGAGATAGAAAAGGAGGGATTTTTTAACACATTTGGATACAGAACTGTTAAAAATATGAATAAGAAGAAAATAAAAAGGAAAATATACATAAAGCATTTCCGTTCGAGTACTATCTCTTATTGATAGCAGCTCACATTGAAGATATAAACTTGATGTTTACAGATTTTACTTAAAACGAGCCTTTGATAATTGCAGTGAAGAGTATCTACAATGTTAAAAAATAAATGCAATTAAACACATTGCAATAGCAAACACCTTTTCCTCTCAACGCTCAAATAAATAAATTTATGAATTAAGAAGAAAAATCAAAAGAAAACTCTAAATCGGTGCGAACTTAAAATCTTATATTTATTACAAACCAAGATTGCATGAAAAATGTATTGTAATATATCAGAGTCTATCTATTTTGATAAAAGCTTTGGTTAAAAATACTGATTTTTTTTTAAATATTTAAAATTTGGATATTAAATATTAAATAACTTATAATACTAATTAAATAGTCAATATCAATTCTATTAACTTACTATTTTTCTTATTTTACTATTTTAATAAGTATTTTTCTGCATTATTATAACAGTACACTTTGTTGTGTTTAACCCTTTCCGGCACGGAGTAAATCTGTAATAAATAATTGACATACACTGAATTTATTAGAAAATACAAACTTGTTCTTTTTTTCAGATCTCTTATAAATATCAAATTTTAATTAAATATTCTTGATGCCAGTAAAATTAAAACTAGATATCCCTTTTTAAGAACACTGTGGCAGAAAAGGTTAAAGCTATGACTGATTTATAGTGTTTCACTGAACAATTCAGTTACATAATTTATGTGTAAAAGATCTATTTCAAAGATAATAAAATTTATGTTATATAATAGGACATGTATAACATTTATGATTAATTTACAAAACGATATACTGTATTTACTTGTGTATAAGGCGCACTTTTTTTCAAATAATTAGGGCAAAACTCCTAGGTGCGCCTTATACACGGAATAATTTTTTACTGTTGGATGCAGTCGAAAGATATACGTATGAAACAAGAAATTATTCAAAGAAGATATTAAAACTCAGAAAATGCTACTTAATTGAAGTACACTGCTCAAAACAATTAAAGGATATTGCAGTTTTAGGTGGATTTTGTATCTGGGAAACTTTTTAGCTGATTGATACATGGTCGACAGACATAGTAGGTTATATGAGAATAAATTACACATGTTTGGCAGAAAAAATGCATTTTATTGCGCATTTGTGTACAAAAGGAAAAAAAACACAATTTGTGTATATGAGAAAAAAAGAATAAGAAAAGGTGTTTTCTTCAAAGAAAATCATTTTCAGTAGGGGGTACGGTTTCCACGGGCGGCCAGCAACGTTGAACACCTTTGAGGCATGGACTCAATCAGGCTATTAATGACGAGTTGGGGTATTCTGCCCAACTCTTCCAGAAGAGCTCTTTCCTGTTCTTGGAGAGTTTGTGGAGGTTGTTGACGGCCAGAAACTCGTCTTCCTAGAGCGTCCCAAACGTGCTCGATTGGATTCATGTCTGGAGAACACGCTGGCTATTCCATTCGAAAGATTCCTTCCTCGAAAAGGAAATCCTCCACCAGGTTTGCACGATGTGGCCTGCAGTTATCGTCCATTAAAATGAAGTTATATCCGATTGCTCAGCGTAAAGGACTACAATAGGTCTGGGGATCTCATCCTTATATCGGCGACTAGTCTCTCCATCTCGAATGATGTAGAGGTCAGTGCGCCCGTCAATGGAGATGCCACCATACACCAACACACCTCCACCGCCAAATCTGACACTTTTGTGCACGAACGCAGGATTATTCCTACTGCCATGGTCCCTCCAGATGAAAATACGCCTATTATACGGATGCAGAGAAAAACGGGACTCGTCAGAAAACAGAATATTGCTCCATTCATTTCTCCTCCAGTTGACATGCTCGGTTGCCCACTCCCTGCGGTCGCGACAATGCCTTGATGTTAATCTAACGCATACCATCGGTCGGCGAGCATACAGACCTACAGCATGTAGGCGGTTTCGGACAGTCTGCGTTGAAATCGTGGTGCCTGTAGCCGAGCGAAAGTGTTGTTGGAGAAGAGTAGCGTTCATGTTTCGGTGTCTCCGAGCTGTTAACGCTAAATACCGATCTTCATTGGGCGTTGTTGCTCGTCTACGGCCTTGCCCTGGTCTTCGGCCTGCACATCCACTCTCCAAAAAACGGTTCCAGATCCTGGAAATGACACTTTGTGACACTCCAATGGCTTGCGCTACTTCGGCTTGAGTTTGGCCCCCTTCTAACCTATCAACAATTCTCCAAGCTTCTGAATCTCTCAAATGACTTCGCTGAGACATCGTACTCATCGAAACAAAGCAATCACTGAATGCCGATCATCCTTGTCTTCATTCTCTTTTATCCAGTTGAAAGTCAAATTTCATTCGCTGCCGCTGAAGCGACGTTTTTGACGCCGAACTCAAAATTTGCATACTCCACAGTTTGAAAACCAGAAAAATTTGCATTTGTGATTCTCTTCTTCTATTTACGGCAAAAAAAATTTCGTTTATATCTTTATTTTATATAAAACTTCAAATATCCTTTAATTGTTTTGAGCAGTGTATTACTGCATATTTATTTCACTCCTTGCAATTTTTTATACAACAGAACTAGTGACATTATATAAACGCTAATCAGCAATTCTCTTTATCGTCATTCATTCCTATTTCCCGTCATTCTCTTACAACCCAAAGTCTAAAAATGCATTTTCGTCTTGTTTTCTGGTCTGGTGTGATATTCGTTTCGACTTTTTTTTCACTGAAATTCATTTGGTCATCCTTCATTAGCTATCAAATTTATGGTGCGCGTTATACACGAGATTCTTAAAAATCTCCATTTTTACTTGTAAAGTAGAGGTGCGCCTTATACACGAGTAAATACGGTATCTATTATCGTTATTAACCCTTTCGCTACGAAGCCGCCTGAAACGGCCGTTCATCCAGCGTACGGAGCTATCCGCCCGGACGCCTGAGAACAGGTGTTCCAATTCTCCCCCCTAGAAAACATCGAGCTATTGTCATGGAGTAAGTGCGAGGCGAGTGATTGATGAGGGGATTATTGCAATCAACCGATGGGGAATTTTCGAAGGAAAACACTTTTCACTTTTTCTTCTATTGCATGATATTTATATTTATTCAATTTTGTATATTAAAATATTACATATATTTTAATTTAACTTGGTTATCTGCGTTTTATTTAGTTATTTGCATACGGTATGTAAAATGCAAAATATAAGCTGGCAATAATTTTTAACGATTATGCAGACAAATATAAGTATGATTCTAATGACAACATACATTTATCCTACGACGAATCAGTGGATGCAGATATCGATCGAAATGAAATGCAAGATCTGAAAATAAGTACAGAATTTCACTCTCAAATTAATGGCGAATATTACTTAGAGTCTTGTCCAGATAATAAAAAAATAAGAACTGATATATTTTTAATTCTTCTAGTTAACTTTGTTTTATATCCTTTTCTCATTATTAATCACTGTATTTTTTATGATTGCAAACTTAGAAAATCAATTACACCCATTAGAATCTATAATAAGGAATCTTTGATCTATTTGTTACAAATTTGTATATTTAAATAAAATAATAATAATAATAATAATAATAATAATAATAATGTCAATTTTACAGGGGAAAAAAGAAAAAGACTAAAAGAAAAATAGAAAGATAATTTTAAATCCTCTAGATAATTTTGTTCTCTATATTCTTTTCTCTTTTTTTAATACTGCATTTTCTGTATGTTTGGAATCTTAGAAAATCCAGTACACCCATTAATATTTATAATTATAAATCTTAGTTCAAAATTTTACAAATTTAAAAAAAAAAATTACAATGCTCATTTTTTAGAAAAAAAGGGAAAATAAAGAAAATTTTAATTCCTCTATATAAGTTTATTTTCTGATACATACTTTAAATTTTTTAATTGCTGTATTTACTATATATCAAAAATTTTTAGAAAATCAATTACAGTAATTAGGATCTATAATAATGAAATCCACTACTGCCGAGAACTTCAGCTCTCAGGACTGGGTTTGAACTCAGTCACGCCCGTCGACCTAGTCGTTCGGAGATCTTCATGGTTTTCTTCGAACCTTGGATTTCCTTGCATAAATACGGGTTAGACTCCCCTAGAAAGACCCCCCCACACACACACACACAGAGGGTAACCCCTGAGGATCAATATCCTTCGTGTTGATAACTGGCCATAATAACCACAACCAACCAACTATAAAAATGAATCTTAGATCCATTTACCGTAATTTTATAAAAACTGACAATGTCCATTTTCCAGAATTTTTTTAGAGAAGAAAAATTCCTCTAGATTTTTTCTATATGCTGTTCTTTCTTTCTTTTCCTTATGTATATATATATACATGATTTGAAATTTAGAAAATCTATTACATCAAAAAGGAGGTACAATAATGAATCTTAGATTCATTTATTGCAAAATTATAAAAATTGACAATGCTCATTTTCTTGAATAAAATAAATAAATAAAGATTTAGAAGATAATTCTAGATAACTTTGTTTTCTAAATGTTTTTATTATTATTATTATTATTTACTTTACTTTTTATGTATTTAAAAATTTAGAAAATCCATTAGGATATATATAATATTTAGATCTATTTATTACAAATTTATAAAAAAAAATGACAACGTCCATTTTCCAGTTTTTTTTTTTTTTTAATTGGGAAGAAAGAAAATTTTAATTTTTCTAGATATTTTTCTATATGCTTTTATTATTTTTTTTGTGTACTATTATTACAAGTTTCAAAATTTAAAAATATGTATATTAACCTCCATACATTTTTATATAGCAGAATATATAAATAAATTTTGAACAGGCAGATATTAAGTCATTATTATTTATTTATTCAAATGAATATTATTATATTTTATTTAGTGTTACATTATTTTGTAAAATTTTTAAAGCTGTAATTTCTTAGAAAATGATGAAATTTTATCAAGTAAAAATAAATTTGAATTCTTAAAATATTAATTTCTCGATACAGTTTTTTTAGTTACTATGTTTTCATAAATAGCAAGTTTTTAGTAATTAATAAAAAATAAATATGAACTTTTAAAATGGCAAAAATAAAGAATAAATCATTTACTATCATGCATTTAACGCCATCAATCAATAATATATGTATGTTTTTTATCACAATGATGTTATTCCAAGCATAATTTTAAAATTCGATAGAAAAGGATTTTTTGTGGGGGGTGGGTTACAAATGCATTACAATATGTAAAACTTTTATTTATGAGGTGATTTTTAAAGTAATTTTTGGACAGATTTTTTTTTTTCCGCGTCTAATGTTTCTTTTTTAACAATTTTTCACATTACTAAAAAAAAAAAAAAATGTTAAATTAACTTAGCAATCTGAAAATACTGTGGAAATATTGTGATATTTTTACATAAATTTCTTTAAAAACAGAAGTAGATTTTTCATGCTATTTAAAGAGTGAATTTTTCTCTTTTTTTTTAGCTTAAATATTTATCACAAGAAAATATACAAAATACGCTATAAAACGAAAAGCAAGAAATTGACATCCTGTCAGAAAAAAATTTACTCACCCTTTAACTAATTTTATTATTGGGCAAAAGTAAGAATCTAATTTCGAGGAAATAGTATGCCAGGAATAAATCCCAAAAGATAACACATGCACAAATATATCGAGCATAAATATATTTTAGTACAATAAAAACATTCCCTTGAGCAGGATTATACTATTGTCCGTCTGATCTTAGGGGGAATAATAGGGAAAAATAAGTACTACTTTCGAAGGTAGCTGCCTGCTTATTGTCCCTTTGACAAGTAGCATGAAAGTAGGCGGGCAGAAGAAAGGGGTTGAAAATTTCTCGCAGATTATTTCAATTTTCGGGCGGTTTCGTATTTTCAGAGTCAGTGCGTTTTTAGACTTCCGTATTCAAAGGGTTAAAAATATAATTTATTTCAAGAAAAACATTTAAAAAGTTCAAAGGTGCCTGCAGTTCAGATGTGACTCTCTTCTACTGATAGAGGAAATAATATCTATGAGAAATTATATTTAAAAACAATTTGTGTTTATTAATGTTTTTTGTCAAATACCTTTCCTGATAATAGTGAAATTTAAATAGTGTAATTAAAGTTTTTAAATCATTAATTTAATGTTATTAACTAATGGTGTTTCCATGTACACATTTTTTCTTAAAATATAATGTTAAAGTACACTTTTCTTTTATAAAACAGCTATGTTATACCTGTTACAATAAGGTTTTTTATAGATTGGTTACATTAAACTACGTTAATTTATTTTTAAAGTTCTATTATTTTCAGGATAAATGAACTTGTGTTTTTATGATTCGTACTAAAATTTCCTTTAGTGTACGTTTTTTTCCGAAATGCGTTTTCTTTAAACAAACCCTATATATTGTAGTAGTAGTATTGTAAATTTTTTTATTTATTTATTTTTTTTTTTTTGAGACTGACTTGAAAATTTTAATCTTGGAAATTTGAGACCAACCTGTTCAGGTAATGTTTTAAAATAGCTATAATACAATTGTTATTCCAAATCTTTTTCTGCACTTTCCTAGTAAGTCTGCAATCTTGCTATTAGACAGGCATTTTCATGTTTTTTAAGATGACGTATTCTAACTATAGCATCGTAATATTAATAAATGTTGCTTTGTTAATTTTTAATTAACATACAAGCTTTATTGATCCATGTCTTTTTTTAAATATTACTATTTGTGTAATTTTCCTCCTTCATCTGATGTTCTAGTCAGTGTAGCGATTATATTTCCTACAAACTGTATTATAAGATATAATTTAGTAATTATTCTAATGACACTCTTAACACATTTCATCAGTTTTTGTATAGACAGGTCAAAGAATGTTTGTAGTTGTATTCCTAAATTACACATGGAATTTTTATTTTTATACCTATATTAATTTAACATGCCATTTAATTTAACATGGCAAAAATGCTTATAACTAAATAATATATTGTATGGTACTAAAAAATACTACTATACTATTTAAAGTGTAATTTTTTTAAATAATGCAGAAGGCTTTCTTTAAAATTGGATTAAAACAACCAGAAATCTAGAATTTCTTAATGAACAAATTTGCATATTAGATCCATTGTCACAAAAATTATTTCTGTCCATTGCATCTGAAATACATAATTGTTTTTTGTAAATAATATGAAACTATAGAATTTTTTCTATGTATTTTTTATTTATAAACAGTTACTTATTTAATATTTTTTAGGTTTAATTTATAGAATCTTAATTTATGCTCCAAGGAAAAACATCTTACACACCTTCAGATCTGCTAATAACAGGTAAATGGAAGTCTACTGTAGAGATATGCAAATGGAAAATTCTCCCAGGAATGTTTTAAGCATGCATCTATTAAATCATAATAATGAGAAACCTTTTGTATGTGAGATATGCCACAAAACTTTCTGTCAAAAAGGTGCCTTAAACAAGCATGCGTTAATTCATACTAATGAGAAACCTTTTGTATGTGAGACATGCAACAAGAAATTCTCTAGTAAGCATGGTTTAAGCAAGCATGTGTTAGATCATACTGGTGATAAACCTTTTGTGTGTGAGATATGCAACAAAAAATTCTCTCAAAACAGTGCATTAAGACAGCATCTTTTAATTCATGCGGGTGAGAACCCATTTGTGTGTGAGATATGCCAGAAGAAATTCTCTAAAAATCGCAATTTAAGAATCCATCTGTTATTTCATACTGGTGAGAAATCTTTTGTTTGTGAAGTATGCAACAAGAAATTCACTAGAAAGGGTCATTTAAGAAGCCATATATTAATTCATACTGGTGAGAAACCTTTTATGTGTGAGGTATGCAACAAGAAATTTTCTAGAATGAGTGATTTAAGAACTCATTTGTTAGTTCACACTGGTGAAAAACCTTTTGTTTGCGAGATATGTAACAAAACATTCTCACAAAAGCATACCCTAAGTAAACATTTGTTAATTCATACTGGTGAGAAACCTTTTGCGTGTGAATTGTGCAACAAAAAATTCTCGCAAAAGAGTAATTTAAGCATACATCTATTAAATCATAATAATGAGAAACCTTTTGTATGTGAGATATGCCACAAAAGTTTCTGTCAAAAAGGTACCTTAAACAAGCATGTGTTAATTCATACTAATGAGAAATCGTTTGTATGCGAGACATGCAACAAGAAATTCTCTAGTAAGCATGGTTTAAGCAAGCATCTGTTGGTTCATAATGGTGAAAAACCTTTTGTGTGTGAGATATGCAACAAAAAATTCTCTCAAAACAGTGCGTTAAGACAGCATCTTTTAATTCATACGGGTGAGAAACGATTTAAATGTGAGATATGCAAGAAGACATTCTCTGAAAAAAGCAATTTAAGAAGCCATCTGATAATTCATACTGGTGAAAAACCTTATGTGTGTGAGGTATGCAACAAGAAGTTCTCTAGAAAGGGCCAATTAAGCAGCCATATGTTAATTCATACTGGCTGCAAACCTTTTATGTGTGAGGTATGCAACAAGAAATTTTCTCACAAGGGTGGATTAAACAAGCATCTGTTAGTTCACACTGGCGAAAAACCTTTTGTATGCGAGATATGTCACAAAACATTTTCATTAAAGAGTAACCTATGTCAACATTTGTTAGTTCATACAGGCGAGAAACCTTTTATGTGTGAAATATGCAACAAAAAATTCTCTCATAAGAAAAGTTTAAGTAGGCATCTGTTAATTCATACTGGTGAGAAGCCTTTTGTGTGCGAGATATGCAATAAGAAATTCTCTGAAAACTACATTTTAAACAACCATCTCTTAATTCATAAAGGCTAGAAGAATTTTGTGTGTAAGGTATGAAGCAATAAATTCCCACATAAGAGCCACTTAAGCAGCCATCTATTAATTCGTACTGATAATAAATCTTTTGTATGTGAGTTATGCTATAAGAAATTATATCATAAGAGTAGTTTAAGCATGCATCTGTTAATTCATATTGATGAGAAACCTTTCGCATGTAACAAGAAGTTTTCTTAAAAGTGTAGTTTAAGGAGGCATCTGTTTATTTATACTGGTGAGAAGCCTTTTACTTATGAGTTATGCTGCAAAAAATACGCATGTAAGAGCCTTTTACGTGCACACATATTAATTCATACTCGTCAGCAGCTTTTTGCTTTTGAGATGTGCTGTAAGAAATTCTCATGTAAGAGCCTTTTATGTGAACATGTGTTTATTCAGTGATAAGAAATCTTCTGTATGTGATGTATGGAACAAGAAATTCTTGCTAAAGAATTACACAAGAAAGCCTCTGTTAAATCATACTGATAAGAAAACTGTTGTGTATGAAATATGCTACAAAAACTTTTTACGAAACATCGATTTAAGCATACATTTGTTAATTTATATTTGTGAGAAACCTTTTGTATGTGAAATATGCAACAAAAAATTTTCTCAAAAGAGTTATTTTAACACGTATCTGCTATTTCATTCTGTTGAGAAATGTTGTGTTATAAAGAAGAAAAAAATCAAAATTGTAATCTAAGTGTAATTTGTTATTTTGTGTTAACTAGTTTTTTTAATATAAGCCAAGTATACATTCCAGTATTGTTGATATGGCATTCCATATCAAGTATTATAATCATTTAAATGAAATACTGACAAAGGAAAACATTTGAAATTTAAAATAATGTTTCTGCAGATTGGAAGTGTTAACATCAGCAATGGCAGACACAATTATCTTTTGATCTTGCTTTGTGTTTTTTCAAAAATCTTGCAGTTCTTTCTCTCTTGTTTTTGCATAATGTAGTTTTAAATTTTTTTAATATTCTTTCATCGGTGAAGGTATTTTAATTAAAAGTCTTGTGTTAAACAGGATTTCATACAAGGAATTTTTTAACTGTAAAATGGACTTTTCTACAAACTAAAAAATATATTTTTTAAAAGTTTTTTTTTTACCCTTGAATCCTCTGTAATATTGAGAAAAAATTATAATTATCTGTAAAAAACTGCTTATGTCTTTATACACATAATGTTCATAAAAAATAAAAATTCAATAAGTTTTTAAAATGTCAATAAATATTGTTAAAATTTGTTTGAAAAATTTGTTTTATCATCCAATTCAGTCTCTTCTTTTAAACTGTCAGATATACTTGAAAATTATATTTTAAATGAATTGTCTACCATATATCTGTGCTCTAACTCGCGTGAATAAATTTGTCTTCTTAGTAGACTGGGATGAGGAATTTTCAAGAAATCTTACCAGTCAAGGATTTATTTTACCAGCTAGCAAAATGCAACATACAGTTGAAAATCGTTAAGACAAAATTTAAACAACTGCAAAATCAATTAACTTTTATTGCCACAATGCATTTTCATATTTTTATTCTTTAAAAGTAAGAAATATATACGAGCGAAAATATTAGTACTATAGGATAGAAATTAGTACCATGTTTATATTACAGAAATTTGAAATGTTGCAAAATATAAGGAACTAGTAAAACAAATAAAGATTTTGGCATCTTTACAATTTAAAATTTTGAAAGATAACTTAAAACTTTACTCGCCATGACCGAAAATTCACTCGGCAGTGGCGAGTAAAATGATGTAGTTCTTCAGCCCAGTTAATGGATATTATGTAATTTAGTACTTCACATTCATAATTGAAAATCATTTGTCTTGTGTTTATAATATGTTTAGAAGGACATTCAAGATAAATGTATTCAATTAGTCTTGTGTCAATTTTATTTCTCCTGTATTTTACATTCTTTTAAGAATTTATTGAATAAAAATAGTGTGAAATTTTGACTTAAATATACTTTTTGTGCAATTACTACTATTTATTCATTTATAACTAAATTTCAAGCTCCAAAATTCAATCATTTATCCATGTTTATGAAAATGCATTATGCACATAAAAGATATTCAAAACCTTCTCTGTTGTATTGTATATTTTTATGGTGAAACAAGAATTGCCCTGTTATTTAGTCTTAATATGTTTAAATATCCTAATTTTCAGTCACTTACTTAAATTTTCTTTTTGATTGGAATTCTATTTAGAATGCAGTTCTGTATATATTTTTTAATGAAACATACTCTGTTATCTCTTCGACCGATTTCGCCAAATTATACAAATCACCAAACTAATAGCCAACTTATACATATTGACGTAATTTTTATTTTAAATAATAAAAAAAAACAAATAATTAGTATAATATTAATAAAAATACAAATAAAAAGTGGAAATAAAAATCACTTAATGACGTTCACGTTTTAAACACATGTATCGTATTTAATGTCATTGAATTGACACTCACGATCATCCATTATTGGCAATTAATCTTATAATTTGGTAATAATATTTTGGTCAACGGGAAAACAGAGTAGTACCGAAACATATTTTAATTTTAATTTCATTTTCATTCTGTACTTTTACTTTCGAAAATGATAATAACAATTTTGCGATTTTTTTTATTTCCATTAAACTTCTATTGTAACATGCTTCAGAGCCATTCTGATTGGATCTCTATATTCAGATGTGGAAAAGATTAGAAAAGTGATCATCGTTTGTTTTCAGCTAATTCTTTTTTCATGCTACATAAGTTTAATTTGAATAAATTATTTTTTTATTTTTAGATAATAAAACTGATATTAACTACTTGAAAGAATTCCATAAGTGTCTGTATAAAATAAGCCTGCATCATTTGCATACAAAAACTGTTCTTTTTTTCCAAGTTTTTGATGTGAACACTGTTTCATAATTTAAAATTTTATTTAAAGTAGAAATATTTAATCAAATTTCATTATTTAAATCTAAAATATATTCACACATATCATACACACATTAAATTATTCAGTGGAACTTGCTTCACTACTAATTGAAATTAAAATCTTAAATTAAGGAAGTTTTATTTCATGTTTAACCAGACTTAATGACCAAAAATGCTTGATTAATACATAAATATATTTGATAAAAAGATTGTGATTACCAATAATATCAACAATATCTTGATTTTTTTTAAAATTTTTCTTTTGGAAAAAGATGCATTCAGTTATAGTAATAAAAATTACAAATTAAAATATAAATGGAATTAATATAAATCTAAAAAAGTAAAATTTTCTCCCTATATCTTAACTGAATGCTTTATTATTTACATTTGTAAATTATGTGCGTATTTGAGGGAGTCTATTGTATTTCATCAAATTGCGTCTAAATGTCACTGTTCTTAACGTAACAAATATGTCTTTTGGACCATAAAACAAGCATACAGTGAACATAAAAATTAACATAATTTGAACGCACAAAATATGTCCGTATTGCGTACAAAATTTATCCTTATTGTGTTTAAAATTTTCCATAATATGTACAAAACTTATTTATATTACATCCAGAAATACCAACATCTGGACAAAATATAGATGCCTTTTAGTGGTAATATGAAAGTGTTTGCAAATTTTAAATATGTATTTAAAAATGCTTTTAAAAACAATTAATTTAATGTTCTTTAAATAATTTAAAATTATTGTTTGACAAAACAAAACTAATTTCTGCCATCTTATTGAATTAAAAAATATTTTATTTATCTAGAATTGATGGATGTGAAAAAAAGTATACATAGCTATTGTCAAGAAATTTTTTTTTTTGACATTTTAGTTAACTATTTTTTTTTTCTTAATATGATTTCATGATAAAAATGGTGATTTTTTTCTTAGTTATTTTAATTAATTAAGATGAATGACTTAGTTCATTTTTTATTTGTTTTTTAATACAATATCATCTTTCTTCATAACAAGAAAACATAGATCTAGTATGTTATCTTCACGAAATCGTATTAGAAAAAAATCGTTAATGAAAATTTATATCTTGCCAATGCTCATGTATATATTTTTTACATATGTTAATTCTAGAGAAATAAAAGAATTTTTTAATTCAATAAAAAACAGAAATCATTTTTTCTTTTCTTTTCTTTTTTGTCAAACGATAACTTAAATTATTTTTAAAAAATAGTAAATTTTCTGTGCTTTTAAAAGGATTTACATTTAAAAATGTTGCTAATAAAAGGTATTTGAAGATTGTTTACTTTCAATTCTATAAGATCTTTAATCGAACTACTTTAAATATTGTCCTTCATCTTGACACGAAATAGTTTATTAATTTTAGAATATGTATTTCAGTAAAAAATAATGGCATATTGTAATGTTTACAAGCTCATTTATTTCAGTTTCAGAAACTTGGTAGTAATAATATACAAAATAAAAAATTTAAGGTACATACCAGCATATTGGCTTTCATGTTTTGTGTATTTCTAGATTCTATAATTATACATATTTCTGCTCTTCCTCACATTTTAACTTTTTATATAATTTCTAAAAAAAAAAAATCTTAGAATTTTTTAATATTATTATCTGTTATGATAATGTTTCTAAAAAGAATTCTATTTTCTTTAAAAATAGCTATATCGAAAAATATCAATGTCTAAATGTACAAAAGAAATGGAAGAAATTTGAGTTTTTTAAATGCTATGAGACTGATTTTATCCCTTAATCAAATACTTTTTAAACTAGTAAATCTGCAGATCAAGAGCCTCAACGTCAGCTTTTCACATCTTTTTTTAAAACACACTTAGCGTAATATTCAACTTCCTGGAAACTGTAATTTAAAATTTTCGAATTACGTAATTATTTATAAGAATAAAATAAGAATAAGAAATTTGAAGCCATCAAAAGCCGTTAAATTAAAGATTTAGTTATGTTAGGATATTCTGAAATTTTCATGATCTATTATTTTTGTTTTTTATTATACCACAGTAGATTTCTTCAGGGGGGGGCTCCGCCCCCTGAACCCTCCGTTGTCTCATTAAATTTAAATTTCTAACTTTCTATCAATCTGCTAATGGTTATCGTATATCGTATATTTCTTTATACATTTTGATTTATAAGGATAAGTGACAGTTTTAATAAGCATTTTTCATTATCCTCATACTTCTAGATACCTGCCCACCAAAAACACCTAAATCTGATGTATCAGGAACTTTTGAAAGTGTAAACTCAGTAATGTAGGGTTTTACAATTTTGTTTCCGAAAAAAAGAAATTTTGATTGCATTTTGTGGCAGTTATCGGGGTCTAACAGATAGACAGAAGAACAGACAAAACAATAAATTTTGCATCGCCAAAATAAGCCTTCACTGAAGTTTCGGCAATGACTTCATTATTCATGAGTTATTGCTGTCCATGTTTCTTGTATTTTTAACGACTATTATAAAATACCTGTTTTATTTCAATTATGACGTCAAATTTTACCAGGTGAAAAATTTGTTAAAAGTAATTCTTTTTTATTTCTTTTACTTCTAATTATGCCTCCATTTTTGTCAGAAAAATTCTTATTAACGAAAGAAATTTCCGTGTTTAATATTTAACAAAGTACTATATTTATTTTTATTTTAATTCTGACGTCATTTTTATTTTTTCTTAGTTTAATTTTTCGAATGGAAATTGCTCAATTGAAACTTATTGCCCTTGAAAAATTATTTCAGATTTTGATTTTTTTTGGCAACGATAAAGGAAATTGATTAAATTTTATCTAAAAAATCGCTATTAATTCTGTATGAAAAAGAAAGAAATTTTGAATTATTAAGGAAAATATTTGAATAAAATTAATAAAACATACCCTATGTTCTTTTCTGGGCTATGTTATATTTATACGCAAAGATACAAAGACATTAATTAATTCATCAGTTCTGACGTTGACTGCATTTAAATTTTTGAACACGCATTCAAATTTATAACATTATAAAAATAAGGATTAGGATGAATGGTTGCTTAGCAACCATTAAGAGAAAATAAAGAAAGTGAAATAAATACATTTGAAATAAGTAAATCTCTAAAACAAAATAGTTTATATTATATGAACACATTTATAAAAAATCTCCAAAATTTACAGTATTAATTTTTAAAATCTGACAAATGCGTAGACAAAATTTCAAAACAATACGAATAATTTAACTGGTAAATTTTAGTATCCATTTATCGTTGAATTCCATTAATGAAATTTGTCATCTTCTCTCAATAAAAAAATTATTGAAAATCATTGGATTTGCCATAGAAAAGCATTATTGTGCAAAATAAAATATTCTATATTTTCCGAACGAATAAATCAAATCTAACAAAAAACTATACAGCTTAATTCCAGTGCCTCACTAACATACCCACTTAATTTCAAGCCAAACGAGTGCTTTTTGCGTCAGTTATCACGTAACAGACAGACAGACTTGCAGACAGACTGACAGACAGACAGAAACCAAAAAAATTCGAGTCTCAAAAGTAATTCTTCACTGACGTTTCGGCAATTATATAGGTTCCATAATATAGTTTGTTTTTCATTGTTAATAAAATAAAAGAGTTATATTTATAAAATGTAAATGTTTTATTATGAATTTTTTTAATTTTTGTTTTAGTTATTTTTAGTTGTTCCCCCTCTCGGACCCAAGCTTCTCGGTACACTTTGGTTGCTTTCTCATGCAAAGGAAGGGGAAAGAAATGAGAAAGTTTTTGAGAATATTTTCCTATCAAAAAATTGCCTCTATAAAACTAACAGTTTCCCACCTTGTGCAAAACCGAGAAGCCCAGTATTGACAAGATAGTGACAAAACATTATTTCGATCTTTGCAATCATTGTAACTGACTAAACTACCGTAGTGCAGTGAGAAAAGAACATTTTAATTCATGTTGACATAACATATTCATGTTCCTACTAACTATTACTGTAATGAGTTGAGTAAAATAATTGGTGCATAATACCTTAAATTTTAGACTATATTAATTTTAACATAATTATTCTAATTGGTAAATAATTCAGATGAGCTGTTATTTTCTAACGGGGTGAAAAATGTCCAGGAATCGAACTAGGACTTCTTAGCTGTGTCAGTGCTCTGCCAACTGAGCTTCCCGGACAAATCTCAAGTATATAATTCATATAAATCAAATTTTATCCAAAACATTAGAAAATATAATCCATATATATAGTTTCCATATATATAGCATTTATATAGTTTCCCGAAATCAGAAAATACATTAATGGTAAGAATCTATATTGTCTTAAAATTCATCCCTATATTTCATTTGTTTTAAAAAATAGTCCTATTTTATAACCCTAATGATACTGATAGGACTATAAAATAGTCCAATCAGTAGTCTGCTAGTACAACATAAAATAAATATTGTGATTTTCAATAAACCTTAGGAATGTAAATGACACTCAAATTTTGTCATTTTTCAATCTCATTTTTTTGAAAATTAAAAATGAATTTTCATTTTAAAAACATGTTCCATCACTCCATTACACGAGGTAGAGATGGGACACTTTTTGTTGTTGTTTAATTGATTAATTAATCTAAATTTTTCATCCTTATCATCAAATTTATATTTTTTAATATGCTAAAATGAATCAAAATGATATTATGAAAATTTCCATTTTGTACTATTGAAACATAATTTGTAAAAAGTATTTTTCTTAATTATTGTAATTGTCCTCTCCCCTCCAACACACCCCTACATGATAATGAGATATGCTTCATCTAAACCCTTGGGAAAATTTTCAAGAAGAAAATTTAACAAATAATTAGGACTTTTTTTTAACACAAAAACTAATTTTAGCACACTTCTATTATCTATATTATAAAAGCCAAACGTATCTGTGCGTAACGCATACGTCTTTTTGCGAATGGCAACACTTTCCCATGCAATTTCGGCTTTGCAAATTTTGCTACTGCAAATTTTAAACATCTAACATCGCACATTTTAAATTTTTACACCGCCCGCCGTATAGAGTAAAAATTGTACTTTTAAATGCAATATGTTTGAAAGTTCTATCTCAATTTATTTTTGAGATATTAATTTTTTAATAGTTTTTAGTACTAATTTTGTAATTGTGGCAATAGAATTATTCCATTTTCTCTCAAAATTGGAAAAAAATAAAGAAATAGAAATTAAAATATGCAAAACTTTCACATGCAATTTCGGTTATTCAATTTTCGGTACTGCAAATTTTACATATCTAAACATCATACATTTTTAATTTTTAGACCTTCGTATAGAGAAAAAAATGTACTTTTAAATGCAATTTGTTTCAAAGCTTGTATCTCAATTTATTTTGAAACACTAGTATATAACCCCTGTCAAAAATAACAGGATGTTAACTACGCATTCAATTTTTGATATAGTTCAAAAAATTTAAATGGACAAAACATTAAAAAAAAAAAAAAAATTGTACAAAAATTTCTGTGAAATGTGTTATCAATGAATTTCTAACACATCACATTGTTAATCATAAAATTACATAAGCAAAATCAAATTGAGTTTCACAAATATTTTAACGATTAAAATTATGTTATTTTAAGTAATTGTTTAGGTTAATAGTAGAATGGTAGGGATGAACCTGTGACCCATGATGGGTTATGTAAGTATGTGGTCTGCAAATTTCTTAAATTTATAATTTAAAAAAATTGCAGATTTTGTCATGGATCGCAGAAAAAAAAATCATGAATTTCGACATCTTCTCTCATGGCAAAAGTGCAAGTTTTATCGAGCCAGTTAAAAATTATGAATTTTGTTATATAGGTAGCCATTACCATAGTTATTTATATAGGAAATTCTTAAGTTGAGAATTTTGTCAGTCACTATTTTAAAAATATTTTAAATATCATCGATCATGCTCACAGAAGACATGAATTTTGTCAATTGCATACAGATAAAAAATGTGAATTTCACTTATCATGCACAGAGAAAATATGAATTTCGTTGATCAAGAACATGAAATTCGTGAGATTTGTTGACTGCCTGTAGAAAAATTCCAAATGTTGTCGATTGAGTGCCAAAAAAGTCTTGAAAAACTACCCTCCTTTTGAAATCGTTTGTTATTTGAAAAAAAAAGACAGTAAAGGCCATTATGTACATAAGTTGATGAAAAAGAGCCTCTGGATATATAAATTAATTAAAAAGGGCTGCCAAGCATTATGCCATGCCAAACTTGCCTCAAGTCAACACTACTATATAAGTTAGTTTTTTACGGTGAAGTTTCGCAGTTATATTTATAAATATAAAAAGTTTTAAATATAAAATACGACAGCAAATTCATGCTTATGAATTTATATAGCTTTTCCATGAATAAATCAAAATTATTGTAAATTTTCATATTGGCAAGCATCTATTTAGTAGTAGAAGATAAATTTTAATATCTGTTGAGTAACAAAGCATTCCAGTAATAAAATACAACTTTGATTAAAAAAGAAGGAAATATAGCATATCTACTATCTGACAAAGTTTACATTCAACATAATACTGGCTATGAAGGAAAAAATTACCTTTTAGTATAAAGTTCAGCAAAAATATTAAACAAAATCAAAATATTAACACATCAAATACAACAGAAAATTCATGCAGCTATACCAAAAATAATAACAAATATATTGTAAACTTGATTAATGCAAGTATCTATTTCTCATATGACACCTTTTTCATAAATAAAGACAAAAATATTGTAAATTTGAATATTGGCAAGTATTTATTTTTTAATTAATAGTAGAATATAAATTTTAACATTTCTTGAATGGCAAAGTGTTGCAACAATGAAATAATACTATGTATTCATGAGATTTGTTGACTGCCTATAGAAAAATTCCAAATGTTGTCGACTGAGTGCCAAAAAATCTTGAAAAACTACCCTCCTTTTGAAATCATGTTTGTTATTTGAAAAAAAAAAATTACAGTAAGTGCCATCATGTACATGAAAAAGAGCCGCTGGATATATTAATTAATTAAAAAGGACTGCCAAGCACTATGGCATGCCAAGGTAGTGGTAAGTCAACACTAACTACTGTATAAGTTAGTTTTTTATGGTGAAGTTTTGCAGTGATAAGATTTTCGCGATTTTCTTCCCTTAAATCCCAATGTTGTTTGTGATTGTCGAGCAAGCCATCTCGATTTTCTTTCGCGAGCTAATCGCCGTCTACGTTCAATCGGCGTTTCGTCCTTTTCATCAGGCATTGCTAAAATTATCGTTAAATTACAGAAACAACGATTTACTTGATAATATATAAACCTACCGCGTGTTCAAAAAGATCAACAAACACACGTGCGTTCTCAAGTACAAATAATTTTGATTGGACGATTCTCAAACGTGATTGATTCACTACATTTTTTGCGAGAAGAATACCACGATCCAGGTTATTTTCGCTGATAGCGAAACGTGACTAACCAATCAGAATTCTGCATTTTAAGAAACAGTGAAAAGTTCTTAAAAATGCACGCTTCTGATTTAGATCTCGATTAATTATTAGCAAAGTGAAATGTAATTTCTGAAAATTTCACATTAACTTTTTGATATGCTGAACATTAACTCGTGTTTATAACAAAGTTCGATTCTTTATATTATTTGCCAACAGATGATTGCAAAAAGAGTTTTTGACAGTTTTAAACAAAATCAAATTATTTAAACAGTTTAATATGATTTTATAAATATTTTAAGAACAGAATTAGATAATTGACCTGTATTCTTTTTTTTTTAATAATGCGTTCAAAGAGTCATTCATTTGTTTCAAGATTTGGAAAATCTGAATGGCAACAGAGTTCGTTTGTTTATATCGTAATCTGATGTTTACAATTACTTATTTTTAATTTGGAGCCTAATACATTATAATTGGATATGATATACATGTTTTATAGAAAAATATGCTGTTTAAACGTTATTTTAAGTAAAAGAAATTATCTTTTAGCTGTCATACACTGTTAAAAATCTTGTTCAAGTTTGAACCAAAAAAGTTTGTTTTTTGGTGCTCAATATCTGCCAGCGTAAGATGGTGAAATCTTGAACCAAAATTTGGAGCTTCCATTGAAGTATAATTCCAATACTTGGAACGAGGTTGAACTAGGAAACTCCAAATGTTGGTACGAGATTTCACCATCTTATGGTGGCAGCTATTGAGCACCAAAAAACAAACTTTTTTGGTTCAAACTAGAACAAGATTTTTTAACAGTGTATGTCTGCATTTGTTTTCCATTAAGCCTAACGTGGCGTATTGCTAGGGTCCATTCACAGATAGGAGTGGCGAATCCTGGAACCGTTCTGCACAGTTCTAAAGAACGCATTTTATTATAAGTAGATATTCATGGTTCTCTTTTTCACTCTTCTTATGCATAATATTTGTAGTAATATCTTGTAGTAATAAATTGTACAAATATTGTGATGTTGGGAATCACGAATCTTAAAACACCTGAAAACAATTTTCGGAGGTTCAAAGTTGTTCGAATTCGATTTGAAGGAAATACTTTTTTCTATAATGAATTACTTTAGATAACATTTATCATATGGTGCAAAGTTACCTTATATGACTGGGTAAATTTGAACAAGTTAAAAAATTCATTTTTATTCCTTTTATTATTATTATTCTTTAATTTTTGATAGTCATACAATAATTTAGGATCATTTATTCTCTTTTTTGCTCTTATTTGCAACATTTCTGTAAAAATAAAAGTGTGGCATCTGAAAATAGGGAAAATGCAGATCTAAGTCACCCTAAATGACTCTATTTAAGACGTGTATGAAGGAAAACGAAGCAGAAATGAGATGGTTTGTAAATTAGATATCGAAATGTAAAATAAAAAGTGTTAACTACTTATCAAGAAGGTTGAAAAAAAGCCGTAGCAAAAAAGCTTACAAAATTTTGAGCGGAATAAACAATGCTAATAACAGTATCGTCATAAAATTTTCTGTAAACGCTGTAAAACAACATTTTAAGAAAAGAATAGGCTGTTTTCAGGTCCAAGCGTCCAATAGAAATGATAACTGCCCGTCCGTTGCGGTCTCCCTTTGTGTTACAAAGACACCCACAGAAGACACCCCCCCTCCCTTGGGCTTATATACCTTGTGCAGATAATCGGCCGTCATAAACAACACCGACACCATCATTTATTTTGTCTACACTGGATATAAATTTGGGATCAGTGTACCCGTCTTCTCTACAGGACAAGGTTAAGAATGGGTAAACGAGACACAGGGCACGTCCGATGAATACCATTATTTCCAAACAATAATCATCTCCCTTTTTGAGTGCTGAATTTTTATATAAAAGCAAAAATTTCTATTCGAAAATAGTGGTGGATGTATGTTCTGGTTCTGTAAAGTAGTTATTTCCAGCTTTCCCCCTTTTTAGCTCATAGGCTATCATAGCCTGAGAGCTTATGTGCCCATCCGTTCTGTATGTACGTTCGTACGTTCGTGCGTAACGCGATAACTCATGATAAAAATATCCGATCCACTTGAAATTTTGTATGTAGGTATATCCTGACAAGGCGCTTCCCTGATTAGTTTTTGGAGTTCATTCGATATGTATAAGAGGGGGAACGGGGGGCTGATGCCCCTCCGCTTAGTTGATATAAATGGGATTTTCATGCAGAATTAAGTTTTCGTTCAAAATTTAGATTAGGATCATTTTGATGAGACGATTCCGTGTCTGTTATTAGGTGTTCATTGAATAAGGATAAATAGGGGGAACAAGGGTTCTAATGCCCCCTCCTTAATTTATATAAATGGGTTTTTCAAGCAGAATTTTCAGATTTCGCTCAAATCTCTGAATAGTTTTGGAAGTTTAATGGTTAAGTATAAAAGAGGGGGATAACTCCTTTTAAATTATATAAATGCTAAATGGGTTTTTATTAAGAATTATCTCATTTGCTCTGAATTTTGGATATAGATTTTTTATATGATAAAGCATGCCTTTGATAGTATAGGAGGTTCAATGACTGAGTATAAAAAAGGAGGAAAGGGGAGAGCTGTTTCCCCGTCTTCATTTTTTTTCTAACGGAATTAACCCTTGAAAATATAAGGCTTTAATGTACAATTAGTATTTCTAGCCTGTGAGCTCAATGCCATCAGTTTAACTGGGCAGTATTCTTTATTTTTATTCTGTGTATGCAGTCAAAAAAATCGACTGAGTAATTTAATGTGAAAACAACATTGCATTCTATTTGTCTGACATTTCATGGGGTACAATTTTTTAAATTAATGTTTAGTGAAAAACTTATTTGCGTTTCCACCTTTT
Organism: Maratus speculifer; assembly: GCA_964019185.1. NCBI lineage: Eukaryota > Metazoa > Arthropoda > Arachnida > Araneae > Salticidae > Maratus > Maratus speculifer. The sequence goes on along the minus strand of CAXHSM010001376.1, from coordinate 171,769 downwards.
TTTTTTAAAGGCGTAAATTGTGACTAACTATTTCAAGAGAATTCAACAGAAAACGATTTAGACGCTTCCGTGAGTCTGAGGCTTTTTTGCACTTCTATGTTTATAACCAGAGATTTTTCGAAAAATATTTCTTTTATATATGCGCGATTAAACATAAAATTCGCAATCGTCTCGTTTCGGGTGCACTGCAAAAGGAGGACTGAGCACGTATGATATAAACCTCCATTATAAAACTTTCAGAAAATTTAAATTATTACACCAGATAATATTCAGAGATAAGTTTAAAAATAATAAAATACATTTTGATAACTCCAACCCATTGCGTCACCTGGCCATTCCTGCAAAGTTGTTCCTTAGACGACTTTTATTTAACTAATAGAAAAGTTATTTGTTAGAGGCTTTTATACTAATGTGGGGTACCAGACGGAAATTTTCTTGACGTTTGTATGTGGCGGAGGTCAGTTTTCTACTACCGTAGTACTTCGTTATATCGCGTATTTGGCTAGTTCCCTCGTTTTTAGTTACCTTCGATAAATATCCGATTTACTGACAAAAAGAAAGAAATATATATATATATGGAATCGTCAGCGACATTTTTTTATATACATTTTGTTGACAATAAATCTATATTTCGAAATGTGACTGTCGCAGACGATATTTCGCAGATCATGGAGATAAGATTTCTGTGGCCCATACAGACAAATTAGAATCTGGCGAGTACTGATGCTGTTCAGATTCTAAAAAAACATGGAAAACTTTTGAAATGTGAAAATCTAAGTAAAGAACTGAAATGAAATTAATTCATTATCGTTTTTTATCTGTTAATGACAAGCACAATATCAAAGAAAATTAAAAAAACAGGCACAGGCAGTACTGGATTTTTATATTCTGAAAACGTGAAATGTGTAAAAAAGTATGGTGTATACATACGGGTTTGTAATTATTTAACGTTTAACATCTTTTTTGGGATGAGCGCGTAGCTTTTTTGAACAAATATTAAATGGAAAGCCTTAAAGCTAAATTTAAGGTTCAGTACTTAGTATGTCTGATGCGTATATCCATTTTCACGAAAAATCATGTAAAAGCTTTGAAATGTTAAAATCTGAGCATAAATCTGAAAAGAAACTAGCTCATTATCGTTTTATAATTGGACAATAATTAAATGGAAAGCTTTGTAGCTGAGTTTAAGGTTCAAAATTTTTCTTCTATAAAAGGTTTTTCTGGTGCAGTCGTTATATGGATCCTCTCAGCATATCGCGCTATTTTTTTAATCTACCAAGAATCATGATATATAAAGGTGTTACTGGATTTCTCGAATTCATGCGATTCTCACAATAATTATATTTAATATTTACCTATAATAAAATTTCTTATGTAATTCTTTATTTACAAGTCCACTTTATCCCAGAAATTTAGCTGAGATGAATAACAGAAATATAAGCAATTATTTTAAATGAAAGGTGTGGGTCTTGTGTGCAACACATGAAATAGCCGCTTTCACAATAGCCTGAGAAATGGCCCTTCTTTGAAGAAAAAAATACTAAGCGCATGTTATATTGATCTCTTATATAAAACTTTCAAAAAATTGAAATTTATACACACGATATCATTCAGAATCAAATGTATCAATAGTACAATTTATTTTGCCTACGTATTAACGATATTTTGGGAAAAACTAGTCACGCAAAGTCGTCTCTTAGACACCTTTTATTTAATAAATAGAGCAATTGAGCTGCAAGTCTTTGTTTGAGCTTTAAGATTACTAATTTCTACGCTATGTGGCGAAAGTGAGTTTTCTTCTACAGTAACTTTTCGTTACATCGAATATTCGACTATTTCTCTCGCTTATAATTAACCCCCGACACTTTTTCGGTTTGCTAAAAATAAGAATATACGGAATCGTCAGCGGCATACCTTTACATACAATTTGATGACAATAGATCTTGTATGTTTCAAAATGCGACTGACGCAGACATTAATTCTGCAAATCAGGGAGATAATAGTAGCTGTGGCCCAAGCAGAGGAAGTAGAATCTGGCGAGGATTCCTTATCACCGAAAGCTGTTTACCTTCTCGAAAACGCATTGAAAATTTTCGAAATCTAAGCATAGGACTGAAATGAAATTAGTTTATTATCGTTCTTTAACTACCTGTGGACGAGAATGTTTTTTAACTATCTGACGAGGACCTAATATCTCCATGGCTATTCAGCTTCTCAAAAAAGCATGGGAAATTTTCGAAATGTCAAAATCTAAGCAAAATCTCAAAATCAAAAGAAAGAAAAGCATTAATTTGCAGAGTATACTATCTGGACTTCTATTTCATTTCGTGTTAACCAATTTATCATATTAAGTGTTTTCGCTTTAAAACTATTTCACTGTAATATGTTCTTTCTGCGGCTGTCCATAAAAGTTCCATTTTATATCACATCATACGCTGGTAAAGTTCAAATAATTTTTTTAAATAAAAAGAGAAAGACAGAGATGTGTGTGTGGGGAGAGAGGAGAGGGACTATGTCTTTTATGACCAAATACTTAATTTGTATTCTTCAACTTTGAAGTTATAATTAATTGTATGTGTATACGTGTACTTCAATATATGTATCATAAAAAATTTTCTTTCCTGAAAAACCTGAAAAAAGTCCCTTTGACCATTATTTTGATTTAGAACTAACATCCGTTAATTTTAGCTTTATACATACTAGTACACCGAACCCGGGGTTCCCGGGTCACAAAGTAAAGGTGAAAAACTTTTTTAAAATTTAAAATTAGAAAGTCTAATAATTTTTTTCTGCGTAATAGGATTTTTAAACTGCCAACTAATTCCAAATAGCAATTTTATATGAAACATATTATTTATGTAAGCATATACAGCTTTAAAAATTATCGGTACTTCCGTATTAGCAGGGCCGTAGCTAAGGCGCTATGGGCGGTTCAACCCCCCTAAAATATTTTGAGCCTCCCCCCCTGGAAAAGATTCCAAGGTCACTCAATGAATTTCTGTTCCGAAAATTCAAATGAAATATTGTTTAAAAATCTAATTTAGTTTTGAAACCTTATCACAGTTTTGCAGAGTTACTAAATTATTACTAAAATAAGTGTTTCAACACTCCCTCATCTTATTTGTACATATAAAGCTAACATGATGGGCTATTTTGCACCAATTATACACTCAAAACTTTCATCATCATATACTTTTCTAAGCATAAAATGAAGTTATTTTAACAGTTTAATAAGAAACAGAGTACCTACAATGTGAATATGCACTTATTTATCTTTCTGCGTAAGAGGGAGAGAGAAAAAAAAACTATGAGCCCCCTATATTCTCTTGAGCCCTCCCTATTGTTCACTACGGACCTGCGAATTAGACGCAAGATAGCAGTTATTAGCCAAAGATTTCGCAAAAGAATAAAATTGCATTCTCAGTTTTTAAACACAACTAAGAAAATATGACACCCAGATATTCTTTAAAATACATTTTTGTGAAGATTAATTGATGTATCTTTTGTAAAGTAAGTTTACAACGAACTAAAAGTCACTAAATTCATAGATAAAAACGAAATAAGACCAACAACATTCACCGGGTTTTATACCCGACGATATATTGACATAACAGGTTTTTAATTACTATTTTTTTCAGTTGCTATGAAAATATGACAACTAAAATATACAGTGATCGGTTATTTTCCATGGAGAAAAGAGATAGATGGAGGTGCAGTATGCGATTAAAACGGTTTGATGGGCGTTATTCTTCCAATTTAAATCTCTCATTCGACCCAAACAAAAAAAATAACATGGAACAGATACCGAATTTTTTAACATCATTTTTTCTCTAAATGAAAAAGATCTGAATATATTTTAGCATTATAAAATAGCCTTTCATTGTATTATGAATTAAAATTGCATTGCTAAAAGTTTTACTTTTTCGCACGCCGTTGTGTTTGATGCAATGCAGCGAATTACAGGATTACATTTTTGGCGTCACCTCCAGCCACTAAACTGCATCTCTATTTTTTTTTTCTTTTTTACTCTATGGTTATTTTCCCTCTCTTTCCCACATAGATGCGATACTCAAGTTGCCACCATTCGAGAAATTGAACCAAAAACTACAAAAAAATAATATCTCAAAAACAAATTGAGATACAGTTTTCTAACAAACGGCATTTAAAAGTGCATTTTTTTCTCTAAACGATGGTATAAAGATTGAAAACGTTCAATGTCTAGAAGTTTAAAAATTTACAATAGCGAAAATTGCAAAACCGAAATTTCATCAAAAAGTGTTGCCATTCAAAACATGACGTATGCGTTACGCACAGATACGTTTGGCCTTTATTATATATATATATATATATGCTTATAAATGGAGGGGGCGAAGCTTGTTTGAAATAATGGACAGATTCACAGTCGCCTTGGAAAGGGCGCTTATTTTCTTTCAAAATGTACTTAGACATTTAACAACGAAAAGGGAGTAGGAATAAGTTGTTTACTGTACCTGACTGTACATTAGATATAAATCTATCTAAAGAATATTAATTATTTTCCAAGAAGGCTGCGAAAATTATAGCAGTTTTTTTACAAAATTTTGAACGGAATGAAGAATGCTAATACTATCGTCACTATAAAATACCTATGAACTTTTTGAAATAGTCATTTTATGAAACAAATATTGTCTATTTATATCCATGCATGCGGCAAAAAAGTTGAGCCTCGTACTTGCCGTAATTTACGCTAACCATCGCAGACACATGCACGTACTGATAGAGCGATTTGTTCTTTTGTTAGTATAGATAACAATATACTTATTTATTACTTATATACTTATTTATACTTACTTATTATTTATTATTAACAATATACGTATTTATTATTTTTACTTATTTATACTTATTTATTTTTTATTAAATGTTGTAAAAGCGTCAATATTTTGTGATTATTTCTTTATTAATAGTTAATTAAATAAGAATGTGCTCCCATTATACCTCTTTTTCAATATAACTTTGAACAGTCTGAAATTTATACTGATGTTCATAATTTACTGATTATAGGTACTACAGTCAAAAATTTACTATATTCGCTCCTATATTTTTTATAAATGCCGAAAACATGCATTAGACATAACATGTAAATATTTTCACAAATATGTTTAAAATAGATAAAATTCATTCATAGGCGTTACTCGGGGCGGAGCTTCTCAAATTTGACATTTCTTGCATTCAACATTTTTTATTCGTGTTTGAATAGTACTGGTACTAGTATATATCTATATTATAAAGGCCAAACGTATCTGTGCGTAACGCATACGTCATTTTGCGAATGGCAACACTTTCACATGCAATTTGGTTTTGCAATTTCCGGTACTGCAAATTTTATACTTCTAAACATCGCACATTTTCAATTTTTACACCACCGTATAGAGAAAAAGTATGTACTTTTAAATGCAATTTGTTTGAAAGTTGTATCTCAATTTATTCTGGACATATTAATTTTTTTAATGGTTTTTAGAGCGAATTTTTAATTCTGGCAACAGAAACACGCCATTTTCTCTTAAAACTGATAAAAATTGAGATATGCGCATGTAAATTTTGAGAAGATAGAAATTATGACAGATTTAGATTTCACGTGAAATTCTAAGATCGTGTCAATTTGAAATATATATATATTTTATTTGCATTTATACCAAACATAAGAGCCTCAATTGATAACTTCATCTTAATAACTGATCTTTACTATGTTTCGATTTATTATTATATTTTTACATATGCGATTAAAGTTTAATTTTAAAAATTTGGACAACTGAGTTTTATAGAAGTAGTATTTTTTTCGTAATTTTAGCTTTAAGGGGACGGTGGACGTAAAGAAAAAATATTTTATTCATTTTCATCACAGCAATTTGAAATTTTGTGCACATATACATTTCACCAAAAGCATATAGAATACCTTCAAAAAATTTCCAACCTTATTAAAATTTGTAATTTTTTTACAAAAATTTAAATTTTTAAACGAAATTTTAAAATTCCCCTCGTGTCTTAATTTTCGAAATATTTTCTTGCTTTTGCATTTTTATCACTTAAAACTATATTATAAACAAATTTGTGTAAGATTTTTTAAATCTCTTGATTAGTTAATGTTTTACAGATTTTTTCTAAATTCCTTATCGATTTTCATCGAAATTTTGCCTTTTAATAAGTAAAAAATAAAATTTGACTATCTTAATGAAGACGAATTTTAAAAAGCTTACACAATTTCTTTTTAAATAATATCATGATACTTCCTTATTAATTTTATAAATATTGATCAAAAATTAAGACGCAAGAAGCAATTCAAAAATCTAAAAACGCTGAAAAATTAGTTTTGAGAAAAACAGATTTAAAGTATATAAATACATTTATCTTTATTATTACTCTTTAAAACCTTCATAAAGAATATTTTAATAAGAAAAAACTATTTAGGTACTATTGTACCCCAGAAATAGAGCTTTTTTCTGACGATTTTGCTATAGATGATTTGCTCAAATAAAGGTCCACTGTCCCCTTAAATAATATTTGTTTAAGAGTTAGACTGACCATTGTAAGATGCATTTTTTATTGTAGCTAATTTTGTAGATTTATAATAAATCAATGAAACAGTTCCTTCTCAAACATTTACTTTCGTCGAAATTCAACGGGTTCCACCTTGTTACTATAATTATGGATATATTATTGAGTTAAAACATTGAAAGTTGTTTTTGACTGTATTTTTATGTTTTATATAATTAATAAACAGGTTTTTTTTTGTTTAAATCTAATTATTCATGGTGTTTTTTCCCCACACTACATATGAATAATATTTGTACATAGTAATATCATAAATTATACAAATATTGTGATGTTGAGAATAAGAGTCTTTAAACATCTGAAAACATTTTTGAGGATTTCAAAGTTGTAGTAATTATAATACTCTTTCTATAATCAATTATTTGAAATCACATTTATCATATGACGCAAAGTTATACTATATGGTTGGGTAACTTAGAACCCGGTTAAAAATTCATTTTTATGGCATTTATCATTATTATTCCTTAATTTTTGATAGTCATGCAATAATTTAGGATCATTTCTTCCCTTTTATACCTCAAGTTGCAACAATTCTGTTAAATTAAAAATGTGGCATCTGAAAATAGTGAAAATGCAGATCAAAGTTTCCCTCAATGACTCTATTTAAAACAATTTTGAAGGTAAACGAAGCAGAAATGAGATGGTTGTATATCAGATATCGAAATGTAAAGTAAGCAATTTTAACTATTTATTAAGAAGGTGGAAAAAAATACATAGCAAATAGCTTACAAAACTTACAAAACTTTGGGCGGAATAAATAATGCTAATAACAGCATTTTCATAAAATTTTCTATAAACGCTGTAAAATAGGCATTTTTGAAAAGAATAGAGTTTTTTAGGGTCCACCCGTCCGATAGAAATGATAATAGAGCTCATCAGTGTGACGTCACAGACAACTCAACCCCGCATTTCCACGTAAACTGGGTCAAAACAAACCGAGAAAGTTTAGAGTGTGTTAGAGATGCTCTCTATACCCTCAAAGAAGGCTTTTAATATGAAATCAGATATCGTTCAAGCGCTGAATTTTTGATATAAATAAAGAGAAATTTTCTATTCGAAAACAGTAGTGGATCTCTGTTCTGGTTCTCTACAGTGGTTTTAGGGTCCTTTGTAGTCTTAAAAGTAACTCGACTGAGTAACATAATGTAAAAATAACAATGTATCCTGTCTGCCTGACATTTTATATGATTCAAATTTTAAAATCACAGCCTGGTGAAAAATTTATTGTAAGTAAAATGTGATAGTGACCTCCTATAAAAATTTTCAGACAATTCGAACTTTTACACCAGATAAGTTTGAGAATCAAACTTATAAATTATACAATCCATTTTTGTAACGTTAGCATTGACTACCAGTCAATATCAAGCAAAGTCGTCATTCGGACGACTTTTATTTCCTCATACAATACAAGTGATGCACTGTGAAAGGATTTACATGCAGAACTTAAATCGGGAATAAAATTAGAAATGGCATCTCTTAAGCATAGCCATATTGGATACTAAAATCGGATAAGACCATGGACAATGTTGAGGCTTCTAGTCCCTCAGCTTCCGAATTCCTCTCGGTCATGTGGTCAAGTCTATGGGTGTTTAATGCATTCTGATATTCAAAATATCTTCTCAGGAATTTCATATTTTTAACTTCTTCTTTCAGTGTCTCTTATTAAAGGATTCATTTTCCCCTTAATTCGCAATACATTTCCAAAATTTATTGTAAATTCTACGCTATTTGAACTTTGATAACTTAAATGGCATAATCGCATAAGCATATGCTAACTGCACTAAACTGATTTTGCCTTTTTTTCGTCCCACAGATCTTGCTGCTTGGATAACATTAAATTTCCTCTTAGCAACAGTGTAAAAACGCAATTGTTATTATTTAAAATGAAAGTGTTTTTTGTACTTAAAGGAATATCTTTCTTTGACCTTCGATAAAATCAAGATATGTTGTAGATCTAATAATAAATTCTATTTTTTTTCATTTTTCTTACATCGTAATTAAAATATAATTAAAAACATATTTTGTACTCGATAAACTGTTAAAAACTGGTAGCCTGGTAGCAATTATTAATATTATTATTATTTACAAGCAAGGATTTAACATGTACCTCTGCATAATTTGTGTCTCGAAATTATGCGATCGGAATCCACATAACGCCAGGTGCTTCCATACCAAGCACAAAAATAAACAAAGAATAAAATAAAAAACAAAACGAGGTTGGGGCGGAGGAAACAGTATTTAAGGCGGAGCTAGACTAGTGGCAAATTTGAAAAATGAGAATCACCCTATTAAATATTGTCTTTTCCTTTACTTATGGCCTACAATTGAAAAAATATATATATGTAAGAAAATACAAAAAATCAGACCTATTTATTAGTTTTTTAATAAATCGCCCCTCAATGTGGATACGGGCCCCATGACTAATAATCACGGGTTTTACAGGGCAACAAGAAACCTAAGTTTATCGTATTAATTTAAGTAAAACACATGGCCTTTTTAACTGGTAACCCCCCTCGGGAGATGAGAAATTTCTATACATCTACGCACTTGGTCTCCAGAACTCATGATGTAAAGACTTGCGAAAAGACTTTGATATGTTTTAAATAAATCGTAATTAAAACTCATCCCCTTGAAGTCTGTCGTTTCATGAAAATGCGACAGTTCTTCATAGTCGGCAGTATGATACCTAGTGCGGGAAAATAATCTACGAAATATGAACATCATTAAAAATACCGAACCCACAAAGGAAAGCAAAGACAGTGGTCATTCTGACTCGAAACATCGAAAGAGGCCCTGAAAAGGGGTTAACGTCTCGTCATGAGTTATCCAGCAAGCGTATTCCATGTTGGGATACTGAGATATTTTTCTACCATTCGTCGGGCCTTGCCGGATTTGAAACACGGGATTCGTGAATTTTCATCCAAAAAGTGGGTTGTATCGTGGAATACTAGGATGCTATTTTTCTGCCATTCTTCACACCTTACCAGAGCGATTTTTCTGCCTGAACGGGGCATGCAGTTGTGTGTTGATCGTTCATCCTCCGTAGTGCCATAAATCATTTCAGTCAAAGCGCTCCGATGACCGGGTGAAACTGATACTCAAGATGTTTGTGATCTATGTTTTTTTTTCTTTCTACTTCTCTTGCGTTTCAAAAAGAGAATATACGACAACAATATATGTGACAGCAGTTTTTGGTCTGTGATTATGATCTCAGGAGAGATTGCGTGAATATATTCGACATCTACTACATGATTTATACTCAAAGGGCGATACAGTGATTTATGATTAAAAGAATGTTTAATTTATAATATGTGAGCTCACAAATGTACACTATTTTATTTATTTATTTATTTATTTATTTGTTTATATTAGTGCGCATGTTTTTTTCCCCTAATTCCTTGATTATAAAACTAATTGATTAAGGTAAGTAATATATCTCTAGTGTTATTGTTTTTATTACTTCTACAAACCATGGTTTTAAGTGTAATTATATTTTAAATTGAAAGAAAAAATGGATATCCATATTTACGTCTAATTATTTTATATAATTAATTCTTTTTATTTATTTCATTTCACAATTCTATGCAGATGCTTGTATTATGTTGATATTATTATTATTTTTTTTTTGAAGATCATTTAGAATTTGCTTATATTTAGATTTTTAGGAAGTTGTCATAAAATTAATTAAAAATGGAAGCTATTAAAAAACAAAAAACTGTTCTTAAGGGAAAAATCACTCGCATAAAAAATATTATAAATCCCAAAATTGATAATGAAACTGTAACTCTTGAAGAGTTAGATTTATATGGTAAACAGGTTCAGGATATTGAAACCGAATTAAATAAACTCCATGAAAATGCCATTCTTCAGAGCGATGCATCGGAAACTGATCCTATAATTGATGAATATAATGAGATTGCACTTAAATTGGATAATTTAACCATAGCAATAAATACATCACGTAATAAGTTAACTAATAGTTTAAACATTCACGAGGGTGGTTAAGAAAGTCTAAATAAAACTACAGGTAATGTTTGTGTAAAAACTGTTAATCTTCCAAAATTTGAATTAAAACCTTTTCACGGAGAAGCTGATCAATGGCTTTCTTTTAAAGAGATTTTTCTTACAACTATAGATCAAAATTTGGAGTTGGGGGGCGTCTCGAAATTGCAATATCTACTGGCTAGTGTAAAGGGTCCTGCTCATAAATTAATTTCTGGATTTCCTCTCTCGGAAGCTAATTATAAAAATGCATGGGACACTCTCTGCGCTCGCTACGATAAAACTAGGGATTTAGCGATAGCACAAATAAGTAAGTTATACAATTTAAAAAACATGAAAAATTGCCCCTCTTCCTCTAAAGCTATTTTTGACATAATAGATACTTGTAATGAGTCACTTCGAATTCTAGAGTCTTTGAATTTGACTCAAAATGCTTTGGTGGATAACATGATAATTTATACTATAATTCAAAAACTAAGTGATAATCTAAAAGAACGATGGGAGCTCTCTCTTACTCATAATAATATGCCTAGTCTCATGGAATTTTTAAAATTTTTAGAGATTCATGCCAAAAGTATGCTAGCGTTGGAGAATCCAACTAAAATAGATTTAAGAAATGTAAATTATTCCCGAAATTTTTCCGATAGATATAAATTCCCCAAAAGTCAAGAAAATACTAAATGCGGTGTTTGCCTTGAGTCGCATGCCACCCATGCCTGCAGAAAATTAACGAATATGTCTATAGATAACCGTTGGAGAACTGTCCAACTAAACAAGCTATGTATCAATTGTCTGCGAAATGGCCACTTTTCAAATAAATGTCCCTCCAAGATGAACTGTAAAAATTGCCATCGAAAACATCATACTTTACTCCATAAATATGATGTTCAGGGCAATGCAGGGACAACAATGAATCCCGATTTGGCAACCCATAGTAACCAGTTTCAATCACAAAATGTCCATGAGTATTCCCCTGATCAAGGAATACCCCATAATGCTTTATGACGGTTTATAGTCCCGGGGTACATCACATATAGGAATTAAGATAATCATACGTATCCAAAAACTTGTCATGAGGTTCAAATACCATTTTTATTGGATAGCGGAAGTACCCTTTCCCTTATTCCAGAAAACTTAGTTGCAGCTTTGGCTATGACGTCTATTCAAAGCTGTCATCCTCTTAATGTTAATCAAACCCAAGGACAAGTTCAGATTTCTGAAAAACTTCACGTACCCCTCAAAATAGGAAATATCAGGCAAAATAGCACCTTATACCTAGTTAGGTCATTCTTGCCATATGCGATACTGGGAACTCCAGAATTACAAAAATTCCATATATCGATGGACTTTTACTCGAATATTCTGACTCAGGATGGAGTCATTCTTAAGTATGATCAAAACATTTCCAATAAAATTTCTCAGGGAAACTCATTAAATCATACATTAACTTTAACGAGTGATATGAATTGCAAGAAGCCGCTTCGTTCTCCTTCCAAATCAAATCAAGAAATTTTGTCGGAACAAGGACAATGTTATCTTGGTACTCAAATTCTCTTGGATTATGATGACAAAAGTTTTAGTCATTGTACTACTGAAGAGAACTCACAGTTGGAAGGGCTTCTAAGCGACTTCAAAGATATTTTTGCACGCAATAGATATGATGTAGGTAGAGTCAGATGGGAACCTCAGCGGGTAACTCTCACCTCTGAACTTCCTATCTCGCTTCGACCTTACCGTGCATCTCCTAGGGACAATGAAGAAATTCAAAAACAAATACAAGAATTACTGGAAGCTAAACTTATTAAAGAGTCCTGCAGTCCTTATTCCTCTCCCGTCACTCTGGCATATAAAAAAGGAGAAGGTAAAACGCGTCTCTGTATTGATTACAGAAAAATCAATGCCATTTGTAAGACTGACTCGGAACCATTGCCCCGTATAGATTGGCTTTAGGACAGACTTGTCAATGCCAAATATTTTTCCACGCTAGATTTAGCCTCTGGCTACTGGCATATCCCACTTCATCCTTCAGACACAGAGAAATTGGCCTTTGCAACCAATCAAGGTCTTTATGAGTGGTTGGTTCTTCCTTTTGGCTATAAAAATGCCCCAGCTCAATTTGCAAGAGCTCTTCGAAGAATCCTAGATAAACGTAAAGTTAATTTTGCTACCAATTATTTTGATGATTTTATAGTTTATTCCGATTCCTATGCCGAGCATATGGATCACCTTAAAACTATATTTAACATTTGCCGTCAAGAAAATCTAAAATTAAAATTTTCCAAATGTAACTTTGCTAAATCTCAAATTGACTTCCTCGGTTATGAAATTAGTAACGGCCAAATAAAACCAGACAATGCTAACACCGAAACTATTAAAAAACTAATCCCTCCAAAAAACGTTAAAGAATTGCAAAGGTTCCTTGGTTCTGTAAACGTATACCACAAATTCATAGACAAGTACGCTAAAATTAGAGCCCCTCTAAATAAATTGTTAAAGAAAGATGCTCCTTGGGAATGGTCAGATGTCTGTCAACAATCATTTGAATTGCTTAAAAACGCATTAATTTCTAGGCCTATTTTAAAATTATTCAATCCTAACCTCCCATGCCATGTCTATACTGATGCCTCAAAAACAAATGGATGAAAAAGGGAACTTGCATCCCATTGCGTTCCACTCGAGACAATTAAGGCCCTACGAGCAAAATTACGCTATCACAGAACTGGAATGTCTAGCAATAATCGATGCCCTTGACAAATTCCATTATTACCTTCACGGAAAACCTTTTACAATACATACTGACCATGCCTCCTTAGTATGGCTTAAGAAGGTGAAGCATTTAACAGGTGGGTTATTCAGATGGTCACTAAAATTAAGTATGTATGATTATACTGTAAAATATAACAAAGGATCCACCAATTTTGAAGCAGACATGCTTTCAAGAAATCCCACTTTTTCTGTAAATCCCCATATTCATTTATTAACGTCAGATGAAATTAAAGAACACCAACAATTAGATAATATAACAGGGCCTAAATTTCAAAAAGTTAATGACATTGTAATAATTCGCAAAAAGGGTTTTCAAAAAATTGTAGTACCATTCTCCTTGAGAGAGAAATTACTAATAAATACCCATTCACAATTTGGCCATCCCGGGATCCAAAAATGCTAAATTTAATTTCCCCACAATACTACTGGAGCAGCATGACGCACGATATCACACAATTTGTCAAGCATTGTGAGGTCTGCCAACTGAACAAAAAATCACACCAACCAAAATTTGGTCTTCTGGAGGCATTACCACCTGCAGAACTACCTTTCGATATAATTTCATTAGATTCAGTAGGAGGTTTTAACTATTATAATTCATCTAAAAGGTATATGCACATAGCTATTGATCACGCTACTCGTTATGTTTGGGGTTTTGCATCTAAAAATGTTACAACTGAAGTCTACATTAATATTCTTAAACAGATTTTTAATATTCAACTTCCCAAGAAAATTTTAACGGATAGAAATCCTGCGTTTACAGCGTCTAAACTTCGTAAATGGGTACATAAACAGAATGTAAAAAAATTACTTACTTCTTCTCATAGACCACAGTGTAATGGGAAAAATGAGCGTGTGAATCAGTCAATTTGCACCCGACTAAGACTTAAAGTAAATTCTACCCCTTCAAACGTCCCATGGCCCAAAATTCTGCAGGAAGTAATTAATGAGTACAATAACACACCTCATTCAGTAACCAAGTACCCTCCTGCATATTTAATGTTCGGCCAATTACCTTATCCATCAGTATTAGGCAATGAAAATTATTACCCCCCCCGTAGAGGAAGCCAGAAAAGAGGCTTTCCAAAGAACAAGTGAACATCACTTGAAAAATAAAGTCAGGTATGATTTAAAATTTGTGGAAGCGCCTTTTAAACCTGGTGACCTTGTCATAGTGGAAGAATTTCACTATCCGAATACTCGGAAGTTAAATCCGCCTTTTTCTGGTCCATATCAAATTATGGAAAAATTATCCAATGTAAGTTTCAAAATAAATAAGCCTAACTGGCTTTCAAAAAAGGATTATGAAGTAATACATGCTTCCAAACTAAGATACTTTTTTCCTAGTAATCAATTTAAACTACTTACACCAACAAACTGAAATAGTTGGTATCATATGAACTGATATTATATTATATCTGATCTCGGTTTGCATTATTATGAATATTTGGAATGTTAATTACCTTTTTGATTTATTATGAATATTTGAATTTTAAATTATTTTTGCATTATTGTGAACATTGTGTTATGTGTAAAAGTACTATTTCTTGAACTATGTCAGGACAGTTCCATACAAATTTGAAAATGTAAATAACATTGGACTTTTCAGAATCCATCTGCAACATATTTCTTATTTTGATTATCTTATTCTATGTATAATATTTACTGAGTGTTTTGCATTTATTAATACAATTGTTTTTATCATGTTCAATGACGTATAGTGGTACATTTTATAACAGTGTTGTTTTTAGATATGATATTTGTACATTTTTATTATTGTTACTCTATTATTTGATAAGTATAGGAAAGAAATAACTCATCTCCCATTAGCTCACTTAATGTAAAAATTGTTTACCCTTTTCAGGTGAGTATCATGGATGGAAGCCGGCCCATCCCCGGAGACTTGTCTGGAAGGGGGGGAAATTGTAAGAAAATACAAAAAATCAGACCTATTTATTACTTTTTTAATATATCGCCCCTCAATGTGGATACGGGCCCCATGACTAATAATCACGGGTTTTACAGGGCAACAAGAAACCTAAGTTTATCGTATTAATTTAAGTAAAACACATGGCCTTTTTAACTGGTAACCCCCCTCGGGAGATGAGAAATTTCTATACATCTACGCACTTGGTCTCCAGAACTCATGATGTAAAGACTTGCGAAAAGACTTTGATATGTTTTAAATAAATCGTAATTAAAACTCATCCCCTTGAAGTCTGTCGTTTCATGAAAATGCGACATATATAATTTTTTTTTCAAGTTATGTAATGCAAATACATCGATATTTTATAGATTCATCGATCGTCGATATTATTTGTCATTATGGTTTGTAAACCTCATACAGGACCTAATGGAGGAGCGGATTATTTCCAAACTGGCTCCTTAAAATGATTCGTTAACGTTAAAATGTCTTATCCATACAGCAATAACTCACGGGTCATTCCATTTTAAATCAACAAATGGGGTGCGCATCACCATTTTTAATTTTGATAAAAATTTGCATGTCCATTCCCCATGTTTCCTAGACCTAAAAAAAAATATTTTTTTTGTTTTAAAAAAATTATTTTTGATGTATAGGCCAACTTTGTCGTTTGGCAACAGTGAAAATTTGGTATTTTAAGGCTTTGTCTAATGAGCTGCAACTTTTTTTCTAATAAAGTTTTAGAGCACAGCCATACCTCATTGCAAAGCTAAGAGAATGGTCTTTTTTCATATGGTATCAATAAATTTGAGATTTAAAAACAAAGCGTATCTTTTCAAGGTCAAAGTTAGTGATACAAAATTGATTTTTTACCATTTTTGAAAATTAAAAAAGTCATGAAGGGCTTGGAATAACAAGCCCTTTTTTTTTTCTTACATTCATATGGATGGATACTTATTGTATTAAAAAAATTGTCTCGTTACTCTTCCCCCTTCACAAGATATGGCCCTCCGAAGTTGCACATTTTCTAAAAAATCCAGTTTTCAATGCTAAAAAAATTAATGTGGGGGGCAAGGTAAAATTTTTTGTACTTGCCTGATCTTAAGTACTTCATACCAGCTTTCAAACAAAAAAAAGATTGCTTTGTTATTCAAAGGCATTTGGGAGCTTTAGGGGGTCTGAATTTTCAAATAATCGCTCTGAAACGACAGTTTTTTCATGTGCTTTTTTTGTGTAAATATGCATTTTTTTGCATATATTATGAACTTATCTTATTTAAAGGTTTTAGATTAACCTCATAAATAGTATTTTAACATATTCCTAACTCTCATCATTTGTAAGCATCCATTTGCTAACTATGACAGGAATAGCCAGGTCTCAACTTGCCCAGTTTGCTTCCCATTTTTTAACAAACATGAACAGTTCTTTGTATCTTTCCTATTAGTGGTTGGCACTGTGCCAAAGACAGAGCTGTTCACATATTATTAGATACAACTATCCAATAACATCAGAATAAGAGAGTTGCATAATGATGTCACTGCAACTGCTCAGTTGATTCTTTAACTCTGGAACGTTGCTAAGCAAGCGTTCCTGTTGTATTCTTGATATTTCAATGTTTAATGTATTTTTTTTTTCATATCAAGATCCAGTACATATTTATAGAATATTTTGGTGAAGCACTTTTCTTCATAAGTTTTAAAAAAAAATTAAAAAAATTAATGTGGGGGGCAAGGTAAAATTTTTTGTACTTGCCTGATCTTAAGTACTTCATACCAGCTTTCAAACAAAAAAAAAAGATTGCTTTGTTATTCAAAGGCATTTGAGAGCTTTAGGGGGTCTGAATTTTCAAATAATCGCTCTGAAACGACAATTTTTTCATACTTCCTGATATTAGTTTTTTGTGAAAGAATGCTACTTTTATATGTTGAAAACAGTTAGAAAAGACAAAGAAGAATTATCAAAGAATTTATCTAAACTTTGATAAGCTAATTTAAGAAATTTAACACCTGAAGACATAGAATAAAACTGAACTCTCAAAGCATGCAAAAGTATATTGTTCAGTGTTTTGCTCTCTTTCGGAGAAGAGTTGATAAATGTTCACTCATCTCAGGTGTGATATTATGGCATCTTTCCTGTGCAGACCATAATTCTGATGGAGTTAGAATTTTTAAGATGTCTTAAAATCGAACCCAAGTTTGGTTATCTTGATGTGATATTTTAAATGATGTTCCAGGTCCTGGTGGGAATATTTGTCTTGATTTTTTTTTTTTCATGGTATGTACAAACAGTTTCAATGCTTTTACATCCAGTTCTTAAATGTAGTAAAGTTTTATCCTCATCACTATATTTTGATATACTGTTTATAGTTGACTGTCTACTATAACTTAAAATGTTACAATCATCTTTCTTAAAAATTCCTACAGAACATTTAGGGTTATCCACAATTTACTCTTTATACGTAAAAAGACCCATTCAACCCTTTCCGGCACTGTGCCTGGTCTGGGATACCTAATTTTAATTCCAAACTTGCAAACGGCACCAGTAACATTTTAGTAAAATTTTGCTTTTACAATAAAAGCTTAAATTAAGGAATTTAAAATATTTAAAAAATTCGTTTGTGAATTCTTGTGTCAGTCGATAATTTCTCATTTTAGTACAGATTTTGACCGTGACGGAAAGGGTTAAGAATCAATTTTTTATTTATATGTAGAAAAACAAATTAAAAAAAAAAACTTATGAAGAAAAGTGCTTCACCAAAATATTCTATAAATATGTACTGGATCTTGATATGAAAAAAAAAATACATTAAACATTGAAATATCAAGAATACAACAGGAACGCTTGCTTAGCAACAGAGTTCCAGAGTTAAAGAATCAACTGAGCAGTTGCAGTGACATCATTATGCAACTCTCTTATTCTGATGTTATTGGATAGTTGTATCTAATAATATGTGAACAGCTCTGTCTTTGGCACAGTGCCAACCACTAATAGGAAAGATACAAAGAACTGTTCATGTTTGTTAACAAATGGGAAGCAAACTGGGCAAGTTGAGACCTGGCTATTCCTGTCATAGTTAGCAAATGGATGCTTACAAATGATGAGAGTTAGGAATATGTTAAAATACTATTTATGAGGTTAATCTAAAACCTTTAAATAAGATAAGTTCATAATATATGCAAAAAAATGCATATTTACACAAAAAAAGCACATGAAAAAACTGTCGTTTCAGAGCGATTATTTGAAAATTCAGACCCCCTAAAGCTCCCAAATGCCTTTGAATAACAAAGCAATCTTTTTTTGTTTGAAAGCTGGTATGAAATACTTAAGATCAGGCAAGTACAAAAAATTTTACCTTGCCCCCCACATTAATTTTTTTAGCATTGAAAACTGGATTTTTTAGAAAATGTGCAACTTCGGAGGGCCATATCTTGTGAAGGGGGCAGAGTAACAAGACAATTTTTTTAATACAATAAGTATCCATCCATATGAATGTAAGAAAAAAAAGAGGGCTTGTTATTCGAAGCCCTTCATGACTTTTTTAATTTTCAAAAATGGTAAAAAATCAATTTTGTATCACTAACTTTGACCTTGAAAAGATACACTGTTTTTAAATCTCAAATTTATTGGTACCATATGAAAAAAGACCATTCTCTTAGCTTTGCAATGATATATGGCTGTGCTCTAAAACTTTATTAGAAAAAATGTTGCAGCTCATTAGACAAAGCCTTAAAATACCAAATTTTTACTGTTGCCAAACGACAAAGTTGGCCTATACATCAAAAATAAATTTTTTTAAAACAAAAAAAAAATTTTTTTTAGGTCTAGGAAACATGGGGAATGGACATGCAAATTTTTATCAAAATTAAAAATGGTGATGCAACAACTTTTTTGAAAATTTGTTGATTTAAAATGGAATGACCCTCACTCAATGCTCGAAAATAAAGAAATGTTTCAAATTTTGATGACTTCGTGCTGTTTCAGAATTTTTAAGCTTCCCTCTTCAAAATGAACTTATATGTTTAATTTAATTTTACACATTATTATATATTTTACTAAATACATATTAAGTTTATTGGAAGAATATTGTGCTTATTGACTTTTGAAAAAAATAATTTAATGTGCTTTTAAATTAATAAATATTAATCTATTAATATTTGTCATCATTTTTTAATACATTTTTTGAAAGGTTATTTTTTTATAATTTAAGCATACTTAATATTGGAGTTCTTAATTATTAAATTACTTTTTTACCAAATAATTGCTTGAGCTTGCAGACTTATTGAAAAAAGGGTATTTAGAGGTGTTGAAAAAAATATTAAAACCAAATAACATTGACATGCTTTGGTTTCAATCTGATAAGAACTATAATCATAATAAAAAAAAATGAAATACAAATCATCTCACGGTCAGTGGGAGACAATGAGATGTAAAAAAAACAAGCGTTCTATTGTAATAAAAAAAAAGAATATGATCTAAAATATTTTTCCAATGTGGCTCATAGGATTCAAGCTTTCACGAGGAATTTATTCATTTACTCTAACCATATCTTAGGAATAAAAAAGTAACATTATCAATTACAAACTAACCTTTTACGCATATAAATTTTAATGGATTCTTTTAGAATGGACTTACGACAACAACTTGAAACAAACACAATTTGTTTTCATTAATGGAATTTTTATCTCCCTATCTAAATATAATCTAGATAAAGCAGTGTTAGTACGATGGAATTTAATATCGGATTCATGTTCACCTTTTCTAATTCCAAGTTATCTGCCAGTTTATGAAATACCTTATATTCAGACCCGAACTGGTCAGGTGGGCCAGTCGACAATTACCGAGGGCCCCCAATCAAAGTGACCCTCGGAAAGGAACCCTTCCCCAAAACAGATAAGCTCCTTTATAATTAGTTACATCTTTGTAATTTGAAATTTTGGCAGTAATTTTATTCGTTACTTTATAATTAGTTACATCTTTGTAATTCGATATTTTGCCAGTAATTCTACGCGTTACTTTATAATTAGTTACATCATAGTAATTTTATTATTTACCAGTAATTCTACTTGTTTTTATTCAATTTTAAGCAACTGCCAGTTGGATTTAGTTTATAGTACCTTACGGGTATTGACGTCGTGTCGTGTCGCTGTTTAGACAGAATTGGGCTGCTGGCTAACACAATGCACTCTGAGCAGTTACACAATATCAAAAATGCTCTAATTAAATCAGAGGTATTTAATTTTCTCTAGTACTGATGCAAAAAAAAAAAAAAAAAAAAAAAGTTGGAAACTCTTTATACCATTATGCAATTAAATACTTTTGTGTGGCCTTGTAAATCAATAACAAATACACTACAGATTATGCAAAATGTATATTATAATATGTACTTTATAGATGCATACAAATTTTATTACGTTCGTATGAGTGTAACACCATTTAAATGCATTTGAAACTTTTTCCCCATTGACCTTAATGTAACGGAATGCTTTTGATTGCCCCTGTAATTGATCTATGCATCCGATTTTCATAAAATTTGAAATGAATCGACAATATTATGTAATAATTATGTAATTTAAATTTCAAACGATTCAGTTGGGTAGTTTGTGCGTTGTTATATGCGGACAGACAGACAGACGGACGGACTGAACGACAACAATAGAAGCTACGTATTTACATAATTACGAACGCATCTAAAAAAGACTAAACGCATGCTATGTTAATCTCAATTATACTTTTTCAGATAATTAAAATTTTTACACCAGATGAAATTTAACGAAATATTTTAAACTAGTAATATACAGTTCTTGCATAGTAAGTTCAATCTTTTTACATCTGTCTTGTAAAGTCATTAACACGACTTGGTAGGCGTTGTTCGAAAAGCGGTTGACTAACTACAACGACTGAAAAATTGAAGATCCTAATCAAGACAATAAGCCAGGAGAGACCAAATTTATCTTAACAATATTTAACTCTCGATTAAAAAAAGTACTAGTCCTTCAATGACAAACTCCCTCTCTATAAGGCAGGATCATTCCATTTTTTAGCAGGTGGGGAAAGGTAGGAGGGAGTGATCGTGGCCGGGGCATGCGGTACGAAGGGAATGAATGTAGTAGGATTTGTTTTGATTTGCCTCCTTTTGATAATTTGATTATATTATAGTTATGAAACTACACCATATATTTATTTATAGATGCTTATTAAAGCAAATGATTGCTTATTAAGGTTTTCAAGTTTCACTAAATAGATAATTTTATTAGTGGTTCATAAGACATAGCTTTTAATAAAAATGTTTAAATTTTGAATGATTTCAATTTTCTACATAACTGATTGTAATTATTTAAATTATTTTTAAACGAAGTTATATTACTTATATATCCAACAATGTTTACTTTTTTCAATATATATGCATGTATGTGCAATAGGAAAATATATCTAAAAAAAACAAAACTGGTTTAAACCAAAAACGCAGGTTTTAAGGTTTTTTACCAACCCTGTTGTAAAGATAGAAAAAAGTGAAAAATACTGAAAAGGACTTATATATCCAACAATGTTTACTTTTTTCAATATATATGCATGTATGTGCAATAGGAAAATATATCTAAAAAAAACAAAACTGGTTTAAACCAAAAACGCAGGTTTTAAGGTTTTTTACCAACCCTGTTGTAAAGATAGAAAAAAGTGAAAAATACTGAAAAGGATGAAGAGTCTAGTTTTTTTCTTTTGAATTTTCCTATAAATTAGTACTTCTTGATTATTACTTAGGATGTATCTACTTACTAAATAAAATCAAAATAATTCGTCCGATCGTCCAGGGTCACTTTAAATTTCTACTGCTTGCTACCTAATGGCGCTAGCAGTATGTCGGGAATGATAGAGATAAGACGTGTTTGAGTGCTAACATGTTATAAAATCTTTATTAAAATTTTCTCTGAAATATTTTTGATGTGAGTGTAATTAAATAATATGAGTATTATTTAAACGTGTTTCTCGCAAGAAAAATTATTTCTTTAGATTATTAATATGATCCTGAAATCTATGTAAGCACACATGTAATATTCTAATTTAGAAAATTAAAAAATAGACATGTATCTAATCAGACTAAATTCATTCAAATAGAAATAGTTCGATAAATATCTTTTATTATCGGGCGATCTCAAACAAAACTGCTCAACATATCACAGAGCTCCATAAAAATCAAATAAGGGAGGGGGGGGGGTACTTGGAAATTCTATTAAGTAAATACTTTTGAAATTTAATTCTGTAAAGAGTTATCGAGAATAAAAGAAAATAAAATTAATAAATTAACAAAATATTATTAAAACAACATATTTAAATTTGCTTATTTGTTACAGAAGACACTGTTTTCAAATGTTTCAGTATAAACTATGTTGTTCCATGATGGTTGATTTCAATATAATTTATTCAAGTTCGTACTCAATCCCCTCGCCATAGTTTAGTTCTTTTTAGCTCACAGGCTATCATAGCCTGAGAGCTTATGTGCCCGTCCGTTCTGTATGTACGTTCGTATGTTCCTGCGTAACGCGATAACTCATGATAAAAATATCCGATCCACTTGAAATTTTGTATGTAGGTATATCCTGACAAGGCGCTTCCCTGATTAGTTTTTGGAGTTCATTCGATATGAATAAGAGGGGGAACGGGGGGCTCATGCCCCTCCCCTTAGTTGATATAAACGGGATTTTCATGCAAAATTAACAGTTTTCGTTCAAAATTTAGATATAGGATCATTCTGATGAGGCGATACCGTGTCTGTTATTAGGTTTTCATTGAATAAGTATAAACAGGGGGAACGGGGGGCTCATGCCCTTCCCCTTTATTGTTACAAACGGGATTTTCATGCAAAATTAACAGTTTTCGTTCAAAATTTAGATACAGGATCATTCTGATGAGGCGATACCGTGTCTGTTATTAGGTGTTCATTGAATAAGTATAAACAGTGGGAACGGGGGCTCATGCCCCCCCCCCTTAATTGATATAAACGGGATTTTCATGCAAAATTAACAGTTTTCTTTCAAAATTTAGATACAGGATAATTCTGATGAGGCGATACCGTGTCTGTTATTAGGTGTTCATTGAATAAGTATAAACAGGGGGAACGGGGGGCTCATGCCCCTCCCCTTAATTGATATAAACGGGATTTTCATGCAAAATTAACAGTTTTCGTTCAAAATTTAGATACAGGATCATTCTGATGAGGCGAGTCCGTGGCTGTTATTAGGTGTCCATTGAATAAGTATAAACAGGGGGAACGGGGGGTTCTAATGCCCCTCCCCTTAACTTGTATAAATGGATTTTTCAATCAGAATTGTCAGATTTCGTTCAAATCTCTGAATAGTTTTGGAAGTTTAATGGTTAAGCATAAAAGAGGAGAATAACTCCTCTTAAATTATATAAATGCTAAATGGGTTTTTATTAAGAATTATCCGATTTGCTCTGAATTTTGGATATAGATTTTTTAATATGATAAAGCATGTACTTGATAGTTTAGGAGGTTCAATGATTAAGTATAATAAAGGAGGAAGGGGAGAGTTGTTTGCCCTTCTTAATTTTTTTTCGAACGGAATTAACGAAAATACAAGGCTATAATGTACAATTAATATGCGTAGCCTGTGAGCTCAATGCCATCAGTTTAACTGGGCAATATTCTTTTTATTTATTTATTTTTTTTTTTTTTTAATAGTAACCTTCGCCTTATTAAATCGTAGTAATCTTTCTAAAATTTTTCACATTTTTTATTATACGTAATAACAATAAAATTATTTTTCCATTTTCACATTATAAGATTTTTATTCACACGCACAAGATTTTTGTTTCAGATTAAAATTATTCTCACATTAACATCTCAAATTTTCGTCTTGGAATTTTAATGTAATAAAAATACATAGTAATAAAATGTAATTAATAGAAAGTGTTTCAGTGACTTTGATTTATTTTATATTATAGTATTCATGTATATTCATTTTATACATATATAATTTTAATATTTGAATTTAGTTTAATTAATAATTATAATGAATATGTATGAATAATAAGTAATTTATTGTTTCAAAAAGTCAACAGATTGGCTGCAAACTATAGTATGTTCATTTTATTCCCTTTTCTAAAAATTGTAAATATCTATATAATTAACTTCTTTTTAAGATATACAGGGTATCCGAAAAGTCTGGAAACGATCGAATAACTCAAGAAATATATATCAGACTGAAAAACGGAAAAAATACACGTTAAATATTTTTAAATAAGCTACTCAGTGATACCAAATTTGACCAACGCAACCGACCCTCTACGGGTTAGAGGGTATCCAACTTTGAAATATTAAATTATAACCCTATTTTTATTGCATATTCGGATTTTACGGAGAAAAATATGTAACTTTTGTATTTGATATTTACTTCAAATCCTCGTTGATAACGGTGTAATCAAGCATATTCAACAGATACACATTTTGGTTTTCGCAACCTTTTTTTACCTTCTCGAAATCTGATTGGCCAGAACTTTTGACGTCGAATTTTCGTCTTTTGCAGGAATAGTGTTTCTCGAAATGCATCCATGGTGATTGTTTCGCATATTCACAGTATCCGCAAAGAAACTCTTCGGGAGGGTTGAACTCTGATGGGGATTGGCCGAGTTGTATCACATGATTTTTCGGAAAATGGCGATATGTCAAATGTGCTGTGCCAATATCAATCACTATTTTATTTTGCCAAAACAACAAACTTTACGTTAGTGCGTGTACTTTTTTTTAATTCCCCTCCTTGGGTTCAAAATTAATAATTTTATACACATAATCATCTGGTAACAAACACTGCTCCGTCGACATCGTGTGATAAAATAATAAAAACAATAATTTTATTTCAAAATTCAACACTTTACATTAGCCCTATGGAAGCCTTAGCATTCCTGCCTTTATCCGATTTACATCGTTTTGACAGACGGTAGCCAAGTCATTTCCCGCCAAGTCACGTGGTACAAGTCGGCCAATCCCCATCAGAATTCAACCCTCCCGAAGAGTTCCTTTGCGGATACTGTGAATATGCTATTATTTCGATGGTGTTGTAGTGTTTTATATCTTTATCTCAACAACAAGGGCGGGGCCAGAATTCGACCAATGGGGGGCCAGGTTATCCCCGACAGGGGAGCCAAATTCCCAAACTATAATAGAATAAGAATCGATTGAAACGGGTTTTTAAGACCGAAACCGAATTTCGACAACCTTCCTATTTTCGGCCGCAAACGAAAACGAAAATGCTAAAAAAATTTAAGTTATGAATACATAAATAAATATACATTAATAAATTATGCTTATATAAAGCCACATTTCTAACAAACATATATAAATATGTATGAGTGTCAGTGCATAAGTTAAAAAAAAATAATAATAATGCTACTTTTATTACTTTATGACAATCAGTAATCATAAGCATTGGATAGCAATTAATTAAGAATTTAATTCATAATGGAGAAACAGTTTCAATAATGAATATTTAATTTTTGAATGTACACATCTTTCAGTTATTTAATATTTTTCATTGAAATTAATTGAAATAAATTACTTAAAAGTTTTTTTTTCTTTTTAAGGAAATTAATTTTAAATAAGTTGTAATAAAAAAGTAATCATTTTATAATTTATAATTTTTATTAATTAATAGAAATTTAAATATAGTTAAGATGTATACTTAAATAAATATTTGCTTTCCTCCCAAAAGTCTTTGCAACCTCCTCAGCTCCCTACGAATGTTTTGAAATAGCGCCCTGTTTAAAAAATCTACCTTCTTATCCCAACTTGGCTGGCTAACTCTCTGTGCCTCTGACCAAAACTTTTTATTTTCATATAAAATAAAATGTAATTAATTCATCAACGGCATAAAATTATGGATCTTTTTGAAAGAGCATTCGAAATATTTTTGTGGTTTCAAACTAAAAAATTTCTATTATTATGTTGCTTTTTAAGGAGCAGGTGAAAAGCGTCACATGTGTGAGCATGTTTGCTTTTAATTTGATCTCACGTCATGAGTCAGCCATGACCGACAATCATAAACAATAAAGTTCATAGCAATAAATGAAGAGTGTCTCATTCGAACAGAAACAGCTCAAATCAACAAGTCATGTTGAAAATTTACAAAGGAAGGGACAAAATTTCTGGAATTCAGATATTTTCAGCCGAGTTTCGGTCCTGCCAAATTTTCAGCAGCATTTTCACCGAATATGAATCTTTGACAAAACTCAGATTTTGAACCGAAAACAAAAATGAAGTCGAATTTTCAGTGTATCTCTAATTAAAAGTCTGCTCATGCTAAGTCGATGCTTGAAAGACTGCGCGGGCAAAAATTTCAGGCTCGGGTGCGATCCTGATCGTATAAAATAAATTAGCCCGTCCGGCATAAAAGTTAAAAGTTTAGCCTGAACTCGGCCTGATCCGTATACAAAAAAGAATATACATATATATATATATATTGTACCATCTAGGAAAAAAAGTTAAAATCTCGGCCCGACTGAATTACTATAAAATATGGATTTTTACGTTTATAAAATTATACGAAATTGCTTTGCACGAGGATTTCTGATCGAAAATAATTTTCCTTTTTTAGAGAAGTTATCTGTAATTAGGCTGTAATATTTATTTTTTTTTTAAATAAATTACATTTTGCTTGTAAATGTTTGAGTTATCATTAATACCGTTAATCCATATTCCATGTACTGGAGGCTTAAGGCCCCTGTTCTCGCTCGAGGAAACGCTCGCGAGCTAATGCTATTCCTATGGGGAAGCATTTTTCTAATAACTTTTTCGCATTTTGACTTTTTTTTTTTTTTTTTTTTTTTTTTTGCTTTGGATAACTGAGGTGCATGCCGACAGCGCACCTTTTTTACTTTTCGGTTTTGGTTGCAGATATTTTTTACAAAGTTAGTTTCACTTTCAAAACCGGTGTTTCGAAACTGAAAGTGCTTTTTAAAAAATATATCTGCAACCAAAATCGAAAAAGTAAAAAAGGTGAGCTGTCGGCATGCACCTCAGCTATCCAATGAAAAAAAAAATGTCAAAATACGAAAGATTTATTAGAAAAATGCTTCCCCATTAGCTCGCGAGCGTTTTACTCGAGCGAGGACAGGGGCCTTAAAAATAAATGCTACACATTAAAATATTCTCAGATGGAATCGCACAGAAACGAAAAAATGCTTGATAGTTGAGTTTCCCTCTTTGCAGGTCTTAATGTATTATATTCTTTTTTTCACATATTATTATATTAATTTTGCATAGATCAACACATTTTTCTGTTTAAAATGGGATTACGTCATAGATAGGTCCTTTTTTACAGATTTTACTGCATTTAAATCTTATTGCTTAGAAATCTACTAGTCTTTAAAAATAATAGTTTAAAATTTAATTGTATAATAAACTTGGGTCTAAACATATAAGAAATATTTACTGCAAAAATTTTTGGACCGGATCAAATTGTACTGAGTTTTGTACAGACTAGACCATGCCGAGCGAAAGATTTTCATGCAAGCTGTGTCGAAATCGGAAAGTAAAATTTCGGTCGGTGCAGTCTTAAGAAGAATAAATCCAGTCTCGGCTCGGTATCGAAAATAATAAGTTAGACCTGGTCTAAAAAAAGTAAAAACCAGGGTTGGCCGGCCCGAGTGTTGTGAAAGAAAACAGTCCCATGCAAATCACTAGCGTAGCTTATCCAGAAGAACACGAATTAATGAAATTATCTTTCATTAAACTCGGGTTTGAATTAATCTGAAAATTCCGACTAAATTTTATTTTTTGAAAATTCGGTCGGACTTGAAATTTATTCTTCGCCGGTCGGGAATTAAAATGCCTGGTACATTTTTTTCTGTGGATTTTAGCCGGACTGGTAACAGGAGTTTTGATTATAAAGGTTTTATTGCATATAGATTTTTAATCTGAATAATAATTTGGACATTCTTTTGAGTTATCGGGTATATTCTAATCTATTTAAAATTCAATCAGAACCCGAAGAATGAAAGTCAATCCTATTTCAAAGTCCTAAATCCTAATAGCTATTTAAATGTAATACCTCCGAACCGAACCGCGGTCTGCATACCAATAATTAAACGAGCCATACGGTTCGGGACGGTAAAAAAAATTGTGGTGGGCCTACCGGCCCGTTATAAAGATTTAGGCAGATACGATAAAATTTGAGCTATTTTCAATAAATATGGCTTTAAGGAGAATAAGTGTAAATGTGCGTCATGAGCCAATACCAGTTTGACAACATCATTACAGAAATGTAACTTGTACAGAGTAGAGATCGGCATCGGAAAGTTACATTAGTTTTTTATCATTGTGTGTAACCCGAGCATAATATATTTTTAGCGGACTCGTGCTGGGCCGAGGCTGAGATCAGGCTTGCATTGTTTTTCTATATATAGAGGAGCCGGGTCGGAACTTGACTTAATTGTTCTCAAGATGTGTAGGGCAGTCAACATGATTTGAAGCGAACATATTAATAGCGATAAAAAACTTATGTTAATGTAAACTTTGGATATATATCTCTTGGTGGTTCTTAAATTCTCTTCTCAACAATGCAAAAATTCTGATCAATTTTTAACCGTAAAAGTAATAAAATTGACAAGCCTGACCATTGAACGGATTTGGAATCGAATTGCGTTTTTATTTATTTATTTATTTATTGGTAAATAAAATACTTGTATAACCTCGTTGAGATATAAAAGATTATTGTCAAATAGTAGCAGATTTTTTTCCCTTTCCATCCTGACGTTTTCGGAAATTCTATTCAAAATGCTAACTTTGACAGTATTTTCTTAAATTGCTTGCATCAAAAAATAGATAACACCATTCGATTACATAGTTTCTGAATAAGAACACCTTTAAATAATCTTATGCGTTTTCGGGGGAAAAATGAATTTAGAAATGTATCAGAAAGTAGATCCTTGGATTTGAGAATTAATTTGGATTTAGAATCTTCAATAAAATATATAGAAATATTTTCATAAACCTACTTGTATTATACAACTTCAAAAGTTATGATGTTTTTACTTTCTTTGTTTTTTCTTTTTTTCTAAACCATATTAATTTTTAATGAATCTTTATTTGAATGTTGAAGTAATCATGTCTAAGTAATCATTAATGTTGCTAATATGTATTTCCTGTAAAATATACTGTAAAATCATTCCATAGATGTGTGCAGTATTCTTTAAAGAAATTTTATTTATATGATAAAAATCTGATTTGTTAAGAAATAGTAGAAATTGTGCCGAACCAGAACGGGCTGGATAAGTTACGACTGATTTCTGTACGGCCGCGGGCATGTTTTCACAGATTTCTGCACGGGCCGGGTCTGAAAATTCCATCCCATGCAGACCTCTAACCGCGGGTTATGCAAGGTTCCAGATAAAGTTTGCACGAGCTAAAATTTTCAGTCCTGAGCAAGGCCCAAGAATGCCAATATATGCCTCTGATTTGAAGAGATTTTTCTATTATTTTACGAAATTTCTGTCTTCTGATTGGAGAATTTTACGTTATTTTAGGCCTAGGTTCGTAATTTTGTCGTATCTTTAGTTAAGGGATTTATAAATTCCGTGATTAACACTAAAAAGTTCTAAGTGGCTAAGTTGTTTGAACATTCGTGTAATCTGACGAAAATGCTACTTTAGTTGAGAGTATTTTAGGTAAGTGGTGTTTTTTTAAGATTGGGAGAGGTAGCAATGGGCTAAAACAAAGCACAATTTTCCCTATTTTAACGAGATATAACCAAGAATAAATTAGTTTAATTCAGGGATTAATTTAACTTTAGCCTGGTCCGACAGAAACTGCCAATCGGGTTGTGTTTAGTTCGCACTACGTGATACAGGACTCTGCCCGAAGCGCGATCTAAGCAAAAAAAAAAAAAAAAAAAAAAAAAAAAAATCTTCTTCATTTTGACCTGAACTCGAAGTACTAACTTAACCAACTTTCAACACCAACTGATGGAAAGATATATCCTTATTGAAATGCAGCTATACAAAAGTAGTCTAGAATTAAACCTCTAGTATAAATTTTAATTTTAAAAAATAACATACATGTAATCATTAATATTCAAATGTATAATTTTTCATTAAAAATAAGTTTTGTAAATTCTTTTCAGAGATCGATTCATCTCGAATCAAGAACTATAAATGTCAACTTCCAATTCGAACGAAACAATTAAAGTTAACTCAAATCCCACCCGCAACGACAAAAACAAAAGCCCAACTCATAAAAGACCAGATTCAGCTCAGACCGCGATTTGGGTCAGATTCTATTTGCTTGACAACAAGCAGCTCCACTCCAAAGAAGCACTCTATTTGCGATCCAGGACGACCCCGACAAAATTATTTCCATCTTATATATTTTTAACTGAACACGGAATACTTCAAACCAAGCCGACCGATATCCTCAATCAGTGAAAATTGATTCTCAATTTAACATAGTTTTAAAAAATAGCAAGTGACCATAACTACAGTATAAAGGGATTAATTAAAATTATCTTACATACAATTTTATGCCTTGTGGAATTTAGACTTATCTAACTTAGCGATTCAGATATAGTTTTAACTATTTAAATTATTACCACTTTCTACCTATATGGATAGCAATGGTAAGTCAAGATTATGTGTTTATTAAGAGCAAATAAGAAAATTTAAAAAATACTCATATAAATCTTTTCTTCTAAAAATTTCTGATGTGAGTACGTTTAAATAACATATATTTTTTGATTATATGTGTCTCGCATAAATAAAATGATTTCTTTAAATATTCTCCATAAACATACTGTGAACTCGTGTAACCTTTCTTGCATACTTCCACCATTATTTTTAAATAGTAATAACGACTTTATTTAAGCCAAGAATACTTCTCAAAAATAAATTACGATCCGACGAAACGTTAAAAGTTTGACTTTGCATTAATCAGATACAATTTCCACTCATATATTTATTTATTTGCCTTTTTTTTATGATAAGTTCTTATTTAAAAGATATATGTTTTTTCACTATACATTAAAAGTATATATTTTTAATTCGAATGCAAGTTAAATTACTAAATTAAGCAATTAACTGATAATAGAAACTAAAAAGCCTATCTAGGCTATTTTACTAATGATTACCAAAAGTAGGCGTGGCCTCAATTTATTTTCAAATCAACCTACCACTATCTTCAAATCAACCCACCACTATCTACAAAACAAGAATGACGCAGGATTTTTAGAAATATTAAACAAAATAGAGCACTGGATTTTGATTATATTAACTACTATAAAGCATGGTTACTTCGTATATAATTTAATATAAGTACATTTTTTTTTCTTTTTTTTTTTTTACTTATTTATCATACGTAGTATGGGTAAATCTTGGAATCATTTTGAAAATCGAAAAAAAAAATTTGACGGCTTTACACGTTTCAGACACTTAAGATTTCGAATAACATATTAAAAAAAATTTTTTTTGCCATCCGTCTGTCTGTCTGTGTATCTGTAAACGCTCTATCACCCGAACAAATTGTGATAGAGACTTAAAATTTTGTATGTACATAGTATGTAAGAGTGGGACGAAGCCTATTTAATATCAGTAACCTCGATTATCCGGAACTGTTTTTTTTGGACTCTCGACGAATTCGTTCTGATGAAAGGTATATAAAAAAATTCGAATTTTTTTATTTTAAGGAGTGATCGTAAAAGGCAATAAAATAACACAAATTTTGCATATAGAATGAAGTCGATCGAATTAGTTGCCGAGATATCTGTAATCCTTTTTTCCACATTCTTCGATTTTTCATGACCCTGTATTTCACTCAAATTTCAATTCAAAGATATATTTTAATTGGAAATCATACGGTTAATCCGATAAAATAAAGTGATAGTTATTAAGATTATTATTTTTGGAGTTATAAGGATGTTTCTTTTTCGCAATTCAGTACTACTTGAATAGTTTGGCGTGTTCTATAATTTGTCGAAATAGATTGATCAGCAACTCATTAATAGAGCATTAGTATGCATAATAAAAATATTTAAATACACGTTTAAATTTTGTTTTGGAATTGCAATACATTTTATAAATAGTTTACAAATGTATTATTTTCATATATTATAAATGCATTTATATGATAGGTAAGTATTACGTGGCCCCCAAAGACTAGTTCAGAAAGCACGTAAAAATCTGGAAAATTCAATGTAATATAGATATAATTTTTCTTCCTAGTGCTCAGCTAAATCTTAGAAAGAATAATACACGAAGCAATTAATCTTCACTTCATTAACTTTTTGCACGTGTATGTTCAGGCTAACTAGACACCAACTATTTTTATTTTTATTTTATTTTTTTACATCAGTACTACAGAAAATCAAATATATCTGATTTAATTAGAGCATTTTTGATATTGTGTAACTGCGTGAAAGTGATTTGTTAGCCAGCAGCCCTATTCTGCCTAAACAGCGACACGACAGGATGTCAGTACGTTAGGTACTATAAACAAAAACCAAATGACAATAGCTTAAAATTGAATGAAAACGAGTAGAATTACTGATAAACTATAAAATTACTATGTTTAACTAATTATAAAGTAACAAGTAGACTTACTGGTAAAATGTCAAATTAACATGATGTAACTAATTATAAAGTAGCTTATCTATTTTTGGTGCATTTCCAAGCGCCACTCTGATTGGGGGATCTTGGTAATTCTCGACTGGCCGACCTTACCAGTCCGGGTATATAAGATAGTTCATAAACACTATCTTGTATTTTATTAATTAGTAAATAGTTTGGAATTAGAAACGGCGAACATGAATCCGATATTAAGTTTAATTGTACTAACACAGCTTTATCTAGATTATATTTAGAGAGGGGATAAAATGAAATGTTAAATGAAAGCAAATTACCTATTGTATCAGATTGTTGTCGTAATCGTACGTCCATTGAAATTTATACGCGTAAAAGTTTCGTTTGTAATGATAATGTTTCTTTTTTTATTCCTAAAACTATGGTTAGAGTTTATGAATATATTCCTCGTGAAAGCTTGAATGGGATGAGCCGCGCTGGAAAATAGTTTTAAATCATGATCTTTTTTTATTTTTATTTTATTTATTTATTTTATTTATTTATTACAATAGAGCGCTTGTTTTCATTTATATCTCATTGTTGCGTGTCGTTTTTAATAAGCGTGAGACGATTTGTATTTAATTTTTTTATTATGATTGTGGGTCTTATCAGACTGGAAACAAAACATGTCAATATTAAGTTTTTTATGTTTTATTCCACACCTCTCTCAAGTAATATAAATTGTTTCTTAAGATTTTTATAAATGATTTCTTTAATTTTTGGTAATCATCAATAAATTGCCAAATCACTGTTACATTTTTTTTTTTCATCCGCAAACCGAAGCAATTATTTGATAAATAGGTAATTTAATGATTAAAAAGCAAAATATTAAGTATGCTTACGTTATAAGAAGTTTTAAAAAAATTATTTTAAAAAATTGAATACAAATATTAACGGATTTAAATTTATAAATTTACAAAATACATTAAATTATTTTTTTCAAAAGTCAATAAGCAAAATATTGTTCCAATAAATTTAGTATGTATTTAGTAAAATTATATAATAGTGTGTAAAATTAAATTAAATATATAAGTTCATTTTCAAGAGCGAAGTTTAAAAATCTTGAAACAGTGCGAAGTCGAAAAAATTTGTAACATTTCTTTATTTTCGAGCATTGAGTGAGCCATTGCTGTGTGGATAAGACATTTTAACGTTAACAAATCAATTTAAGGAGCCAGTTTGGAAATAATCCGCTCCACCATTAGGCCCTGTACGAGGTTTACAAAACACAATGACAAATAATATCGACGATCGATGAATCTATAAATATCGATGTATTTACATTACATAATATGAGGAAAAAAATAATATTTCATTTTTTTTTTTTCAATTGTAGGCCATAAGTAAATGAAAAGACAATATTTAATGGGGTAATTCTCATTTTTCAAATTTGCCACTAGTCTAGCTCCGCCTTAAATTCTGCTTTCCCCGCCCCAACCCCGTTTTGTTTTATTTTATTACATATTTTTTCTTTCTTTATTTCTTTGCTTGGTATGGAAGCATTTGGTGTTATGTGGATTCCGATCGCATAATTTCGAGACACAAATTATGCAGAGGTACATCTTAAATCCTAGTTTGAAAAATAAATAAATAAATAAATAAATAAATAATAATAATAAGGCTACTAGGTTATCAGTTTTTAACAGTTTATAGAGCATAAAATTCGTTTTTAATTATATTTTAATTATCATGTAAGAAAAATGAACAAAAAATTACAATTTATTATTAGGCCTACATCATATCTTGATTTTATTCAAGTTCGGGGGAAAATATTCCTTTAAATACAAAAAATATTTTTATTTTAAATACCAATAATAAATTTTTTACACTGTTGTTAGGAGAAAATTTAATGTAATCCAAGCAGAAACAACCGAGAGACGAAAAAAGAGCAAAAATAGTTTAGTTCAGTGTATTTAGCCTATGCTTATTCGATTATGCCATTTAATTTACTAAAGTCAAAATGGCATAGAATGGACAACAAATTAGGCATAGATTTTAGGAATATATTGTGAACTAAGGGGAAAAGACATCCTTTAATAAGCGACATTGAGAGAAGAAGTTAAAAATATAAAATTCCTGAGGATATATTTTGAATATCAGAATGCATTAAACACATATAGATTTGACATAAACGAACTGAATTCGGAAGTAGGGGGACTAGCAGCTTCAACATTGTCCATGGTCTTATCCGATTTTAGCGTCGAATATGGTTATGCTTAAGTATCCTATTTCTAATTTTATCCCCGGTTTAAGTTCACCATGTGAATCCATTGACAGTGCATCACTTGCATTGTATGGGAAATAACTTGAGAAAAATTTCAAAAAAAAAATACTCATAACGTACCACATGCAGATGAAGGGTTAACTGGTTATTAATTTTTACCATTTGCTGTATAATAGCGCTTGCTGTATATAGAAGGAATATCATATGCAGGAATATCATATTGAGCACAATGCAATTCAAAACGTTATTAAATATTTATAAAACATTTCCTTTAATTTTTTCTGACTTGAGTGTAATTAAATAATTTCTGTTATTCAAATATGTGTTTG